>CM033711.1:14071436-14240238 GCA_019671005.1 Hibiscus mutabilis
AAAACATGTTTTATATACAAGATAAATATCACTACTCCATAATGTAGAAGAGAGACCCAAGAGAGCATATTCTGGATTAGAATTTAGAAACTGGTAAAAGAGATTAGAATAAACTTCTAATGTGATGGTAAGTGTTAGTTAGTATGCATAACCGTGTGTTGTAAAGAGTTTTAGATAGAGTAGGAGTTGTATGTTATCTTTACTTTATCTTAACTAGTAGTTTGAATTTTAAATTTGATCTTTGTAAAGGATAAAAATCTTATCCTATAGGTTAACCACTTGGTGTTAAACACCTCTGTAAAAGTCTATATAATAGACTCTCTTTCACTAATGAATAATAAGAAAAACACAGAGAAAAACTCTGTTTCTCACATGGTATCAGTTTAGGAGCCGATCCTATCTCTCTCGTCTTCTCCTTTGCTTAATTTCCATGGCCTTTTTCGAAACCACCACATCAGAAATTAGTTCCCAAAATAACTCTCGTGCATCCGAATTTGGATCTCGGATGCCTCTCTTTCCCCAATCACATCCTACAAACTAAATGGGAACAATTACCTTCAACAGTTTTTGGCCATCTCACCTCTAAATCTTCCACAACCGCCTTATCGGCTAGTGAAGGTAGAATTTCTGTTTGGCCACTTCAAATCCTCTATCTGGATTATAGATTCTGGTGCCTCGACCATATGACAGGCAACCTTCAGCTATTTCGCACCTTTAACCATTGCAACTCTAAAACCTCCATCAAGGTTGCGAGATGGGTCTCTGTCCCAAGTACAAGGAAGTGGCACTATTCAAGTGGGTGATAAACTGGTTTTGCCTCATGTGCTATATGTTCCTAATCTTGCCTACAACTTGTTATCGGTTAGTAAGTTAGTTCAAGATACTAAATGTGATGCTCACTTTGGAATTAATGGGTGTGTATTTGAGAGCGGGGCTCGAAGAAGGTGATTGGCGGTGCTAGGCTATCCAATGGTCTCTATATCCTTGATGAATTACCACCTTTGATTGCTTGATTTCACGTTGTTTTAAGACTTCATCTTCTTCTTTAAGTAACCACGATGATATTATGTTGTGGCATCTTAGGCTAGGACATCCAAATTTTGTGTATCTTTCAAAATTGTTTCCCAAGTTATTTAGCAATAAAAAGCCTCATTCTTTTAATTGTGAAGTATGTCAAATTGCTAAACATACTAGGCAAACATATGCTCCTTCCTCATTTACACCCACATCTCCTTTTCTATAATCCACAGTGATATTTGGGGTCCATCTAAGGTAAAAAGCTTGCAGGTCTAGGTGGTTTATTACCTTTATTGATGACTATTCTAGGACTACTTGGACTTTCTTAATGAGGGAAAAGGCGAAGTTGCGTCAATTTTCAAAACTTTCTATCAAATGATTGAAAATCAGTTTGACAAACGTATTAAGGTTGTGAGGAGTGATAATGGGAGTGAATACCTTAGTCAATCTCTTGGGTGTTATTTTTTGGGAAAAAGGCATTTTCCATCTTACTTCTGTGTCAATACTCCACAACAAAATGGTGTTGCCGAAAAAAAAAACAGACATCTACTAGAGGTTACGAGGTCTCTTCTTTTTTCAGCCAAAGCACCTAAATATCTTTGGGGGAAGCCTTACTTATCGCCACCTACCTTATCAACAGAATGCCCAATAAAACCTTGGGTTTTGCAAAGTACCAATGAAGTCTTATTCAAACATTTTCCTCACTTTAAACCACTTTCATCTGTTATTCCTCTTAGGGTATTTGGCTGCACAGCTTTTGTTCATGTGCATGATAAAAATAGAAGTAAGTTGGACCCTAAATCAATCAGGTGTGTGTTTATAGGATATTCCTCTAGTCAAAAGGGTTACAAATGCTATTCTCCTATTTCTAAAAAGACCTATGTCTCTTTTGATGTCACTTTCTTTGAGGATAAACCATATTACAGGGGATGATAGTACAGAAATTGAGAATTTGAAGATTGTTCTTGCCCACGAATTTGAAACAAAGGACTTGGGGAGTCTAAGGTATTTTCTGGGTATGGAAGTAGGAAGGTCAAGAGAAGGTTTAGTCATCAATCAAAGGAAGTACATCCTAGATCTTCTTACAGAAACTGGAATGCTTGGATGCAAGCCAGCCGAGACACCCATGGACCCAGGGTTGAAGTTCAACAAAGAGGAAGCTGGTAATCCAGTTGACAAAGAATCCTATCAACGGTTAGTTGGAAAACTAATTTATCTTTCTCTAACAAGGCCAGACATTGCCTACTCAGTGAGTGTTATAAGCCAGCACATGAGTGATCCTCGAGAAAAGAACATTTGGAGGCGATTAATGAAGTGCGAGGTACCTAAAATTCACACACTGTCTTTGGGCTAATTTTCAAGAAAATTCAGATGAGCAGTGAAGGTATACACGGATTCAAGCTGGGCGGGAGAGCTCACCGATAGAAGGTCGGTTAGTGGATATTGTGCTTATGTTTGGGGGCAACTTGGTTACTTGGAGAAGCAAAAAGCAGGTGTGGTGTCAAGGAGTAGTCTTGAGGCAGAATTTAGAGCATTAGCTCTTGGAATATGTGAAGGAATGTGGATAAAGAGGCTTCTCAAAGAGCTAGAGTTGGATGAAAAGACGAGTTCGAGATCTATAGTGACAGCCAATCAGCAATGAGTATTGCTAAGAATCCGGTGCAACATGAGAACCAAACACATTGAAATAGATAGGCACTTTATCTATGAGAAAGTGAATGGTGGTATTGCACAGCTAAACTATATTCCTACGAAGCGGATAGTGACATCTTTACTAAGGCACTTCCAAGAGTTATTTTTGATGAGTTCACATCCAAACTGGGTATATACAACATATACACAGTTTGAGGGGGAGTGTTAGTTAGTATGCATAACCGTGTGTTGTAAAGAGTTTTAGATAGAGTAGGAGTTGTATGTTATCTTTACTTTATCTTAACTAGTAGTTTGAATTTTAAATTTGATCTTTGTAAAGGATAAAAATCTTATCCTATAGGTTAACCACTCGGTGTTAAACACCTCTGTAAAAGTCTATATAATAGACTCTCTTTCACTAATGAATAATAAGAAAAACACAGAGAAAAACTCTGTTTCTCACAGTAAGCTACAAATCACCAATAAGGCATGCAAAATATCTACATCAGAGCTTAAAATGAAGAAGACACTGGTCCCACTACAATTCTACCAAGGTTCAATAACAGCAGCAATATGACTGAGATTCAAAGAGCAATAGGTTTCAGAAGTCATCTGCACCTCCTATCTCAGTAAGAGTTACAAGCACGTTGGCAGGATGCTTAATGCTACTGTTTCCAGTTTTACATCACCAAAAGGAGAGGTTTCCTCCAAATTATTGTAAATTTGCAGCATATTTTACTCCATTAGGCTCCATCTTTATCACATCTGAAGGTAATAATAGGGATAGGCTGGGTTCTTCAATCATCAGTACAATTCAAAGATGCAGCACCGTAGATGACAATAGAATAAACCTAACTTTCTCAGATATTTTGATGCTACACAGACATGCCATAATGAAAAACTGGAAATTGGATAAGTAAATGATTTTAAAATAAAGTAACAAATTCAAAAAATTTGTTGCACTCCGGCATAAAATATCTCAGCAATTTTTCGCATTAGCAATTACAAATTGGTTAACAGTATACCACCATAAGTTAGTGCCTAATAGAAACAGAAAGTCACAAACCTTTCCACCACTAGCAAGAACCTCAAGAATAAGTTGCTCTTCTAGTTTCTCTGCAACACCCTCACCTGTCTGCAAAATGGAGTAAAATTTGATCTCTCCATTAATAAACATTATAACAGACATCAAAGCAAAAACATTTGTTAAATACCTAAAGTAGGTTCTATCCCAAATCCCTCAAGTTTTTAAGAATCATATAACTAACCTTTCCATATATACATAATTTTGTCTCAACAACTGCGCCATTAATAACAAGGTCGGCAGCTTTTGAATTTCTTGTTTGAGGATCATCAGATTCACTGTTACCAGCATTTGTTTCTCCAAGTATATCAACAGATGGAGGAGCCTACATGAATACAAATTAATAAAAACCTAGAAAAATAAATAAATGCAAGGAATGAAAAAGGAAACTTTATATCATCTTACAGAAGCCTGATATGTGGCTTGTATAAGTCCTCTCAACCATGTTATCTTCTTTTCCTCCCCTCGGAACTCAATAACCCAGGTACCTGAAGA
Organism: Hibiscus mutabilis; assembly: GCA_019671005.1. NCBI lineage: Eukaryota > Viridiplantae > Streptophyta > Magnoliopsida > Malvales > Malvaceae > Hibiscus > Hibiscus mutabilis. Next base: position 14,075,665 of record CM033711.1, read on the forward strand.
CTCTAAAGCCTGGAAAAGACATTCATATCAGAAACAAGGAAAGAACAATTATTCAAGTCCGTGCAAAAGCCAGAGAACATAAAGCATAGGTATAACAGCGTGCTTGATATAAAATCAAGCATGGTAGTGATTTTATTTTACCTAATCAAAAATTAAGAAGATGCAGTTTAAGCTTTTCCATACAGATAACTAGACAACAATTCTATTGGACTTGTAAAATTATTACAGCTAATGAGCTTATTGTAGATAATGAGTAAATAATTCAACCTTATAATCCAACATTTAATATAAGAATCCCCACCTATAACGAGAGAAACGAGTACACACTGGACCGTCTCCTTGTATGAAGCACATAATAAATGCATAGTAATCTTATGACAGATGCTGGTGCTTCCTTTGGTTTTGATTGTTATTTTTTTCTTGAAAAGCTATTTTCTGTAGATACTGCTTATAAATTATCTTTACTACCCAAAGACGTGCTAGTAATTGAGAAAACTATTCAGCGACAGCCAAAAAGAAAAGATGATGTACCACAAATTCTTAAAATGCTGTATGACGACAACATACAATGAACCTTTTTAAGAAATGACGTAGAATTAAACTCAATCAATGCTGTATAATGACAACATACAATGAACTTTTTAAGAAATGACAGTAGAATTAAACTCTATCCTCCTTTATTTGTTAGTATCATTTCCAATCTAATTTGATCACTCATTCTGAACTAGTTCTTGATACAAAATTCGTTAATCATTACCAATTCTCGCTATCAGGTTAAATACATAAGGTTTAAGAAAAAACCAAAAAATAAGTAGCAAGTACCATTATATTAAAACTTTTGGATTTCATGGAAACTGATAAATGAACAGGAGATAACTTGCAAAACATTTCAGAATGTACTTACCATAGATAACTTAAACATTAATAACTAGTGACTAGAATGTTTATTTTGCACGATACCATGAATTGACAAGCTAGAAGATTTTCAAAGCAATCACAACTCAACATGACTGTGTTCATTTAAAATATTCAAGAATTAGAGAAAAGAACCACAATACTTTAATAATACCAGCTATAACGGAGAGGTAAAGATTTTCTGGTTCAGTTTAAAGAAACACCTTGGGAAAAAAACATTACTCGTCTTTAGTTACAAGACTAAATGGCTCACCTTCTTAGTGTCCATTCCTCTTGGACCCACAGCAATACAAAACGGGGACCCACCAATATTTTCTGATGGAACCTCATGCACTTGTCTTCCAGCCATACTACAAGATTCCAAAAAGTAACATTTAGATTAGAGTTCTGTAGGTTAACACGTAAATAATAAGAGTTGTAAGTCTATCCTAACTAAGTAGTTTAGTTGTAATCTAACTCTATCCGTGTGAGGGATAAGAGTCCTAGCCTAGAGGATATCTACTCAATGTAAAACTCCTTGTAAAAGTCTATAAGTAGACTTATTTTCTGTAAATTGAATAGGAGAGTAGAAAACTTCTCTAACCCTATTTTCTACATGGTATCAGATTAGGGCGATCCTACCTATCCAACAGTTTATTTTCCTTTTTTCTCTGTCGATCAAAACCCTCTCTTTCAATGACTCATTCAGAACCCTCTGCGTCAGAGATTAGTTCTCAAAATAATCCTCGTCCCTCTGAGTTCCAGCTTTCAGATTCATCTCTTTCTCCAATTACATCCTACAAATTAAATGGAAACAACTATCTCCCTTGGTTTCAGTCAGTGAGGCTATATATTACAGGAAGAAGGAAAGCTTCCTATCTCTCAGATTCAATGCCTATTCCAGAAGAATCTGATCCAGCCTATTCTAACTGGTTGAGTGAGAACAACATGATTATGTCATGGCTAATTAATTCCATGGTTCCCGAAGTTGGGGAAAATTTCATGCTCTACCAGACTGCAGCAGAGATATGGAGTGCAGCCAGGGATACATACTCCAGTGTGGATAATACACCGGAATTATTTGGCGTTGAAAATCAGATTAAAGATCTCAGACAAGGAGATCTGTCCGTAGCACAGTATTTTGGAGTTCTCACTAAGTGCTGGCAACAAATTGATTTGTACAAGGCAAATGAGTGGAAGTGTCCTGATGATAATAGCTTCTATAGTAAAATCAAAAATCAAAGGAGAATCTTTCAATTTCTTGTTGGACTTAATGGTGAGTTTGATGGGGCAAGAAGCATAATTTTGGCTACTAAACCCCTTCCCTTGGTTCGGGAGGCCTTTTCAGAGATTAGGAGAGAAGAAAGCAGACTCTCCTTGATGGTACCAGCTGCTCAACAGACAGATGCTTCGGCACTCATTACAAACTCCAATTCTGGGAGTAAACAAAGGAGGGGGAGACCATGGTGTGAGCACTGTAAAAAGGCTGGGCATTTGATGGACCAGTGCTGGAAGCTACATGGAAAACCAACAGACTGGAAACCTTCTAGATCCAGATTTCAGAAGGAAGCAAATGTTGCATCTCCAGAAAATTTTTCCAGCAGCTTTAGTACACGGTAGATTGCGGAACTTCAACAAATATTCAATCAACTATCGTCTAAGACTAATACTACTGCCTTAACAGCATCTGAAGGTAGAATTTCCTGTTTAGCAACAATTAATTCCTTACATTGGATAGTAGATTCGGGTGCCTCTGACCATATGACAGGAAATATTAGTCTGTTCAGAAAATATAGCAATCACAGATCTCCCTCCTCGATCAAGATAGCAGATGGTTCCCTCTCAACAGTGAAAGGAAGCGGTTCTATTGAATTAAGCAAAAACATAGTATTATCTGATGTACTTTATGTTCCTAAATTAGCCCGTAATTTATTATCAGTAAGTTGATTACGGATGTTCACTGTAATGCTAATTTTGGGGCTGATGGTTGTATTTTTCAGGCACAGGGCTCGAAGTTGGTGATTGGCAGTGCTAGGCTATCTAACGGCTTATATATCCTTGATGGAATATCCTACCAGAACTCCTCTATTCCCAATTCCCTTCAGACATCAGTTTCCTCTACAAATTTAGGTTCAGATAATATTATGCTCTGGCATCTTCGATTAGGACACCCCAATTTTTATTACCTTGCAAAGTTGTTCCCAAATTTATTTATCAATAAAAATCCTTCTTCTTTTACTTGTGAAGTGTGTCAAATGGCAAAACATACCAGAAAACCATATGTTTCTTCTCCTTTTAAACCTACTTCACCATTTGCTATTATACGCAGTGATATTTGGGGCCCTTCTAAAGTTCAAAATATTTCTGGGTCTAGGTGGTTTGTGCCTTTTATTGATGATTTCTCTAGGACCACTTGGACATATTTAATAAGAGAAAAGTCTGAGGTTGAAGTAATTTTTAGAACTTTTTATCAAATGATAAAAACACAGTTCGATAGAAATATCAAAGTGGTTAGGAGTGATAATGGGAGTGAACATCTTAGCAAGTCTCTTAGGTGTTTCTTTCAAGAAAAGGGAATTGTCCATCTCACCTCATGTGTCAACACCCCTCAACAAAATGGAGTGGCTGAGAGGAAGAATAGACATCTAATGGAAGTAACTAGGTCCCTTTTGTTTTCAGCTAGTGCACCTAAATATCTTTGGGGAAAGCTCTTCTTACTGCAACTTATCTTATCAATAGGATGCCTAGCAAGACCCTAGGATTCAAAATACCCAATGAAATTCTATTTCAACATTTTCGACACTTTAAACCATTGTCCTCAGCTCTTCCTCTTCGAGTCTTTGGATGCACATCTTTTCTTCATGTGCACAACAACAATCGTAGTAAACTGGATCCTAAGTCATTAAGGTGTGTGTTTATAGGCTACTCCTCGAGTTAGAAGGGTTACAAATGTTGCTGCCCCACTAATAGAAAAACCTATATTTCTTTTGATGTTACCTTTTTTGAAAAGCAGCCTTACTTTGCAGGGCCTGACATTCAGGGGGAGAGACCTAAAGAATCTCAGTCCATACAATCCATTATTCCTATGCCTATCCTTCTTGAGCCTGCCTTGGATATCATTGAAACTGCTGCCCCTAATCCTGTAGACACAACTTCTCCACAGTCCAATACACCTTCTCCACAGTCTAAACCTTCCAGTCCTTATACAACACCTCCTCCAACACTCAGAACTATATCACACTCTGTGACTCCACAACCACCGGAGAAACAAACAAGGAGGAAAAGAAATCAAACTGAAGATGTTGGTCAGCCTAGCACTTGCCAGGAACCAGTTTTGAGTTCTGATGCTATGGAGACGGGAGGTAATGTTATTCCACAAGATTCTACTATGAACTTAGATGACTTTCCTATTGCTATTAGAAAAGGGGTAAGGAAATGTATTGCTCATCCTATCAATAAATTTGTTGCCTATGGGAAGTTATTATCTGGTTTCAAAGCTTTTACAGCCAACATTGATAGTGTGAAGATCCCTAAGACAGTAGAAGAGGCGTTCGAAAGTCCCGAGTGGAGGAAGGCTGTTGAAGAAGAGGTCAAAGCACTACAAAAGAATAATACTTGGTGTTTGACTGATTTACTAGAAGGGAAAAAGGCTGTTGGGTGCAAATGGGTATTCACAGTCAAGTATCACTCAGATGGGAGAATTGAGAGATACAAAGCAAGGCTAGTGGCTAAAGGGTTTACTCAATCATATGGAGTAGATTATCAAGAAACCTTTGCCCCAGTAGCTAAATTGAATACCATCAGAGTGTTATTATCAGTAGCTGTTAACAAGGATTGGAAGTTGCACCGATTGGACATCAAAAATGCTTTCCTTAATGGAAGCCTTGAGGAAGAAGTATACATGGAGGTTCCACCAGGTTTGGAGGAAAGGACCACGAAGAGGACAGTGTGCAAACTAAACAAATCACTGTACGGATTAAAGCAATCCCCTAGAGCATGGTTTGACAGATTTGCTAAGGCTATGGTTCAGAATGGGCACAAGCAAAGTCAAGCAGACCATACATTGTTTGGAAAGGTTGCACCAGATGGTAAGATGACTCTTCTAATTGTCTATGTTAATGATATGATCATTACATGGGATAATATTGAAGAAATAGAGATGCTGAAAACTGTTCTAGCAAAGGAGTTCGAGACTAAGGATTTGGGAAGCCTTAGGTACTTCTTAAGAATGGAAGTAGCAAGATCGAAAGAGGGGATTGTTATAAACCAAAGAAAGTACATCCTAGATCTACTTATAGAAATTAGGATGCTTGGAAGTAGACCAACTGAAACCCCAATGGAACCAGGTTTAAAGTTCATTAAAGATGAAATGGGGAATCCGGTGAATAAAGAACCCTACCAAAGACTAGTTGGAAAACTAATCTATCTCTCACTTACTAGGCCCGATATTGCATACTCAGTGAGCATAGTTAGTCAACATATGAGTGATCCTCGAGAAGAGCACATGGATGCGGTCAATAAAATTTTGAGGTACTTGAAATTTACACCAGGATCTGGACTATTTTTCAGGAAACATCAGGATAGGACAGTAAGGGTCTACACGGACTCAAGCTGGGTAGGAGAACTGACAGATAGAAGATCTGTTAGTGGCTATTGCACATTTTTGTGGGGAAATTTGGTCACCTGGAGAAGCAAGAAGCAAGCTGTGGTTTCTAGAAGCAGAGTTTAGAGCTTTGGCTCTTGGGATAAGTGAAGGAATGTGAATCAAGAAACTTCTCATGGAGTTAGAGCTGGATGGAAAGGCAGAATTTGAAGTTTACAGTGACAGTCAGTCAGCAATGAGCATTGCTAGAAATCCAGTACAACATGACAGGACCAAACACATTGAGATTGATAGACACTTTATCTATGAGAAGGTCAACAACGGGGTTGTAAAGCTTCACTATATTCCTACTAGGAACCAGCTTGCCGATATTTTCACCACAGCACTTCCAAGAGTGAGCTTTGAAGAAATGTCTTCCAAACTGGGTGTACATAACATATACACACCAGTTTGAGGGGGAGTGTAGGTTAACACGTAAATAATAAGAGTTGTAAGTCTATCCTAACTAAGTAGTTTAGTTGTAATCTAACTCTATCCGTGTGAGGGATAAGAGTCCTAGCCTCAAGGATATTTACTCAATGTAAAACTCCTTGTAAAAGTCTATAAGTAGACTTATTTTCTGTAAATTGAAATAAGAGAGTAGAAAACTTCTCTAACCCTATTTTCTACAAGTTCCTAAAATGGCATAGGTGCTATCAAATAAAAAAGGGATATCAATGTAAAATCAAGAAAAGTGTAAGTTATCCAAGAAGTGTTAGAGCTTGAGGGGGAATGTAAGTTGACGAGAAGTGTTAGAGCTTAATTTAATGTGTAATTAGAGTTTATTTCTAAGTCAGTAGTTTAGATTTATTAGAAGTCTTATCTAAATTATAGATAAATATTATTTAAATTATAGATAAAAGTATAATTTTAGTTATATTAAAACTCTGTAATTGCCTATTTAAAGGCTCACCTTATACACATTTGATGAAGAAGAATAAGAGAAAATACAGAGAAACAGATTGTTCTCTGTTGAAAATATTATTTTTGTTCTATCGTTAAACTGTAGTTTTTCATATTTTATTGTTCATTGTTCACCGGCGTTCATCTTCTCCGGCCGCCATGGCACCTTTCTCACAAAAAGTGAGGCTGAAAAAATACCATCCTGCAGATTAACGACCAATTAACCAAGTAACAAAGGCAAAGAGAAAAGGAAAGCCCCGCACCTCATGTAGCGCTGGTAGTTCTGAGATTTTTCAGATTCAAACACATAAAGATAGAATCCAGATAACTCAACAAAACAGGGCTGCCAGGAAGCAACAGAGTTTCCAATACCCTGAACCAACAAAGTTAATTATGGTTAAAACGAGGAGCATATAGGCAAGTACCAACTATAGAACTGGCTTTCACAATGGAGTTAAAAGCAAACCCGCCAAACTAGGATTTTAGCATCAGTAGCAAGATCAGCAGCACTCCAAGTAGTCGGCCCAGCTTGGGAATCAACACCAGCAGGCTGAACACAGGGATCCATAGAAACATATAATATGTCTAACAGTTCCATAAGTCTGCAGTATCTTCCTGGTGAGAAGTGAATGCCAAGATTCGGCACTTCAACGGACACATGCATTGACGGGTAACCCGGGTGAGGAACTTTAATCTGCAATACCGATACACAAGTAGAAATGATGTTAGTTCTAGAATTTCAAAATGAAAATCATCTAGTGATACTGTTACTTGTTGCATAAGATCTAAAACTAAATAAATCATACCTGATCAACAACTACTTCCATTCCACACTTATCAATAAGAGAATAGAAATTGCCAACCTTCTCCAATCCAGGAGACATCATGATTGATTGATTACTAGAACTTGGTTGGCCAGAAGTGTAGTTCTGGCAATCAGAAGCAGAATCTGTAAAAAAAGCAGTAATATCCCTTCCAGATATGTACACACGAGAATAGATATTCTGCCTCTGCTCATCAGACTGACTCTCCTGCCATAATGATTAATTGTTTAAGCAAATAAATTTAATTTATGGGAATTTGAGAGGTCAATAGTTAATACACATACCATGGCGTGCAATGTAAAATGGCCAAAATCCAAAAGAAAATAGCTCTGACATTTGGAAGACCCATGTGTCCTTAGAGGAATCCTAACTTTAGGAGCATCAAGATCAATATCCAGAGCAAATCTGAGAAAGAAAGCAGAAAAGTAAATAACCATTAAAGAAATTTGTCATGCTTTTCTCATTGTTGTGACTAGGAAATAGAAGCAAAAAAAAAAATACAGCATAGCAATAGTTACTGTTATTTCCCAAGTTAACAATGTGAATTCTACCATATTGAAATTTTTCTGCACCATGTAGCCGTAGCATAACATCAAGAAAAGAAGACATAACAAACTAAAAAAGTCTGCACTGTGCCCAAAACATAAACTCGATTATTTACCCAACATGACAATAAATAACTCAAGGTTTGCAAGAAAAATTATCAAATGTGGATCCAGATATGCAAGGAGGGAAAAAGAAAGATAAGGTATGCATGAAAAGGACAACATGGAGATACTCCTTATTCTTCACTTTTTTGGGATATTAAAAGACCAGTCCATTCCAGAGTAAAAGTATAGCTGCATAAAACCTAGTTTCCTTCCTTTTCATTGTAAGGCTAGTTTCATATTGTTTTATATTTACATATCCTTTTTGTCAAGCTACACCTACATTGACTTCATGCCATTTTAAATGCCTAAAAATATTCAACCGATACCAGGTCCATGCTGACCAAATCATCCATCAATATTGGTTTACACTTCAATCATAAGAAACTTACCCAACTTGCATGAAGATAATACCAGTCAGTTCTGAGTTGAACCCAAAAAATAGGCCTAACCAACCCAAACCTGAACCTGCTCAACCCTATTTGACCAAAAAAGTCAACAACCCCAATTCGTTTAACATGAATCCCAAATAACTTTAACCCAAAATAATCCAAACACAAAGTAACCCAAGCAAGTAAACAAAAATGACCGGAAGTAATCCAAAACCATAATGACCTGACCCAAAAAAACACAAGCCTCAAACCTGAATGAACTGGACCCGAAACAACCGAAATCCAAAATCGAACTGAATCATAATGACCAAAAATTATATAACCCCAATTAACCTGATCCAGATTGACCCAACCCACCCAATTGACAAGTCTAATCATGATTATATAATGACATAGCAATCCCCAGCAGCAACATGACATGTACTGACAAGAATTACATGAAAAAGCAAACCCTAAAAACAATGATTTCATAGACAAGTTTCTCAATTTCAAGCTCTTTCCACCAGAATTGTCTTATGCCCATTGTAAATCTTCCGATTAGTCTACTGAATGAGATACAAAGCATAAAATATAATTCAAGGAAAAAAGAAACTAATGAAATGATCAAACAACTGAGATATGAAGAACACAATTGAAAGTAGAAACAATCATTAACCTGCTTTGTTCCTCTAACACTGTTTGAAACTGCTCCTGTGCTCGACGCGTCACTTTTTCTATCCTCGTCTACAATGGTTTCAAAAAATTAGCAGCACAAAGGATAATAGAAATTGTTTCAATGCTCATTATTCTACAAAGTGACGGACTGAGTTTGGTTCCATTAAGTCAAGTGACACTGACTTAGCGAATTGACACAAAATACAAATTATATAGTAAATATAAAAGATATAAATTAAAAACATATTTTGATTTATTTGTTTTGAAATTACAACCCCCACTTTCGTAGTATTATGAAACAGTGGGCCTCAGTTTGAGCTTCAATGCTTCCATCAAAATTTCTTTGATTAACCAATTTTTTCTCGTTTATTTAACTTTTTTCACCCATGCAGTGTGTCAAATTCTAGTTCTATTAATGTCATTACCTGCAATGCAGTGGCAGTTTCCAAAGCAACAGTTGGACTAACTGCATTACTCCTCTTCACAAACTCAAAAAAACGATCGCAACTTTCCTTCAATACCTGCAAAAAGCCATGAGAATTTATCAAGCTTCATCTGCTAAGAGATGGAAAAGGTAACTAAAAGAGGGTAGAGAAAGCAAACAAAGGACCACTTGCCAAATGTATTCACAATTAAAGTGCTAATAATGGATTATCCCATAAGACAAAATACTACAGTATAAAACATCGGGCCAGGGGGGTGCAAAAAAGTTCAAAATAAATTTAGCCACCCCAGGCTCATATCTTAGACCAGGAACTAGGCACTTTCGACCATAATTAGAATGCCATAGACATACCTTGGAAAGCTAAGGGCCTCTAGAGAAGGCCTCAAAAAATCTAGAGGAGATACCAAGTTTGCTTCACTCCTCCAAAGGGATTTGAACATAAACTATGTCTCTCCACAACCAACATTCAGCAAGACATTTCATATCCGTCAGACACTACCCTTTTTCGTTAATATTGTCTATCCTCAAACCAAGATGAGAAATTTTATATACCTATGGGACTATTACTATCTCATACTGGATGTTTCCCTCCAAGTGAAAAGACTTGGAGCCAATTTGGGATATTATTAAAATAGCATTATCATGGTTACAGATCAGCAAGATACTACCAATGGTACCAGACAGAAAACACAAGTCCATTTGTAAATTGATGCAACCCAGTCATCCCCTTTTCCATCTAGGATCAAAGAAATTACCGTAACATAGCAGGGAGAAATTGTAGCTGACAACCTCCAATCAACATTCTCTCCTACCGGTGAGTGAACAAAACTAGCAGTTAATGCATTCACCTTTTGCTCACTGCAGACGCTCTGCAGAAAAAGCCCAACATAAGGCAATACACATTATATATGTATACATCATCCAATCTGGAAATAGCATACAGTTTGAATCTACTAAAGCTATCTTAAAAATTTAAAAAGCAGGTCGATACGCGTATAAACTCCAATATTGGAATTCATTTTAGTTGGAAGCCTTTAGTTAGCATCAACAAAGAACCTTTCAGGAAAAAAAAAACAGCTCAAACATACTACTCAAACAAACCTGAGCAAGTGAGCCTTCAGGGGCTGACACACCATAGAATCTTAACCTTACATCACAACAGGTTCTGCGGTGTTTAAACTTAGCAGACACATGAAGTTGTTCAAATCTACTGCAAACTATCTCCGTCTGGTTTTTATCGATAATCCTCGCAGCAGCTTGACTTATAGATACAGTTACCATAAACCGGATCATGCTTTGCAAGTCCTTCCCTGAATGTGACATCAAGTCCTCATCAGACTGGTAACTGAGTAACTTATTGATCGCCAGCCACTCTTCTTTACTCAGCCCTTCCTCTGTTAACTGTGATTCACCCGAAGCATTCCCATCAGATGCATCTTCAGACTGTGTACGCCTGAGATTAAAGAACAGAATTTGCAAAAGTTAATGTTTGGGGGAATAGCTCAAAACAAAATCATAACAAAACCAAGGTAACCTTCTCATATTTATTTCCACATACCAAATCATAGAATACCAACTTTTTTTCTGAAGCCTTCTCTGTTCAGCTGCTTCCTTTGATTTTACAGATTCAACCTTGGCATGTGCAAGTAACCTAAAAATGAAAAATGTTGAATATTTGACCAGTGAAGGGAAAAATTGAACTATGAATTGTAAATTAATATCCTTGATCACTTTTAATAACAGATTTGCATATATTTACCTTGTTTGAATAAAAATTTGTAATATAAATGGAACATATGGTAATCCAGCAATTCCTAATCCTTATTTGAACATAAAGAAAAATTATGGAAACACTCATAATAGTGCATCTTTCCCTTTAGTAAACCATGGCAGGTTCTGTAGCTTGACTGACCATATCTGTCCTTGGTCTAAAATAATTTTTTAACAACTTTCCTGGTGTATCTGGAGGCATCCAACACATCTCCACCCATTCCAAATTCATATATATATTTCTATATATATTATAGTTGGACGCGTACTGGTACATAATTAGTAGAGCTATGTACAACTTTCACTGAATAAAACATGACTGTTGGTTTCACTGTCATCAAATTTTAAGCAATCAGAACTTACGGATATTCCGGAATTGGTGGTGGTAGTTACTACTTACATCATACACCAAATATACAACTTCGAAAACTATTTTTTCCTAAAACAAACCTAAAGTTATCAGCCTCCAAGACTAACAACTTCATGCAATAATTACTTTAATAATGCACAAGGAAGAAGCTAAGAAATTTCGCTTGGGGGCTGAGATTTTTTTTATTGCGGGGCAGAGGTAAAAAGTTGAGTTAAAATGTCTTACATTGAATTATTAATTCTTGAGAGGAGCCAAAAATACAATTTTCCCATTAATTAAAGGACTAGTAGGGACTGAATTGAACTAATAAATTTGAAGGGACTAGAATTGCCACTTTTACCATTATTAATTAATTTCTCCAAGGCCCCAGCCTCCCCCAATTCACCCCTGATAATGCATGATCATGATTGCTCACAATAAGTAATCTTGTCTAGTTGCCACTTGATGTTAAATAAATTTTTGCAAGAACAGCTAAAGAATTGTAGGATATTGGATGTAAATTAAATGTTGTAATCTTATCTTATCTCATCTAATAGTTTGAATTTAAAAGTCTAAATCTAGATAAACTCTATCTCATTAAAGGATAAGAGTTATATCTCTTAGGTAGACTACTCTAGGTTAACTACTTGTAAAGCCTATAAAAGGAGTACTCTTGTACAACATTTTTGAAATAAGATTTAACAGAGAAACACTCTAAAATGTTCTCTGATTCTAACATGGTATCAGTTTAGGTCGATCCTTTCTTCCAAATTTCAATTTTTTTCCTCTCTCCTCTCGACCTTTCTTCCCTATTTAGAAAACATGGCTCTGAGAGAACTGTTGCTTCCGCAATTAGCTCTCAAAGAAGCTCTCGTCCATCTGATTTTACCCTTTCGATCGTCTCTTTCTCCCATTCCGTCTCAATCGGTGAGACCAGCAGAGTGGAAATCCCAACGGTCAAAGCCCCGAGAGAAGCACATGTTCTGCGCATGATGAGTTCTTCCAAAGCAATTTGGTAAGCAGCAGATTGTGGAGCTACAATAGATGTTTGGTCAAATATTCTCCAAATCAGATTCTCTTGCATTTTCTGCTACAAAAGATAGAATTTCTTGTTTGGCCTGATCAATCCACGGAGTTGGATGGTGGATTCGCGCGCTTCTGACCATATGACAGGTAATTGTGACCCTTTTCATGAGTACAAGCCACATTCATTTGCATCATCTATCAAAGTTGCCGATGGATCTCTCTCCATTGTATCAGGAAGTGGTTCTATTAAATTAAATGATCATCTAGTACTTGTCGATGTTCTTTATGTACCAAAAACGCCTGCAATCTCTTACATACATTAGCAAAATTGTTAAAGATGAGAATTGTGATGTTAACTTTGGGCTGTCTGGTTGTATTTTTCAGGCACAAGACTCGAGGACGGTGATTGGCAATGCTAGGCGACACAATGGACTCTACATTCTTGATGGCCTATCCTCTCGAAACAAAACTATTCCCGGTTGTCCCTACGTCTCTGCTTTTTTCCTCTTCCCTTCTTTCCAATGATGTCATGCTATGGCATTTTCGATTAGGACACCCGAATTTCTACTATCTTGCGAAATTGTTTCCTAAGTTGTTCCTGAATAAACATCCCTCGTCATTCACCTGTGATGCATGTCAACTTGCCAAACATACAAGACAATCATATATTCCCACTAAATTTAAACCTACCTCTCCTTTTTCTATCATACACAGCGACATTTAGGGTCCTTCTAAAGTTAAAAATGTATCTGGGGCTCGCTGGTTTGTGTCCTTTATTGATGATTGTAGAAACTGGTGTAAAACTGTAAGTTTCACTCTACTTTTATTCACCATAATATAGGATATATATACAAGTAAAAAATCCCTAAATTAGGTAACAAATAAATAAAAATATAAATCCCTAAGATTAAGCCCCATAATGCCTAATAATCTGTCTAAGATACAAACAAAGAGATAAGGTCTTATCCTTATCCGAATTACTGAATACATACTCACACTCCCCCTCAAGTTGGTGTGTATACATTGTATAGGCCCAACTTGGACAAAAACTTATCAAAGACTGGTTTGGATAGTGCTTTAGTGAGCACGTCGCAAGTTGTTCTTGGTAGGAACATGAGTTAATTTCACAATTCCACCATTCACTTTTTCAAAGCAATAAAATGTCTGTCGATCTCCACATGCTTGGTACGATCATGATGGACTGGATTTTTGCGATCCGAATAGCGGATCGATTATCACTTTGAAGATCTCTAGTTTCCCTTCATGCTCTATATTTAACTCTCTTAGAAGTCTTAGCAACCATATTCCTTCACAAATTCCCAATGCTAAGGCTCTATACTGCCTCAAAGATCGCTCCTAGAAACAACAATCATTTCTTACTCCTCCAAGTAACTAAGTTGCCCCATATAAAAGAGCAGTATCCACTAGTCGACCTTCTATCAAGAACTTCATCGCCCGGCTAGAATCGTAAATAATTTTCTGAGTTCTATCTTGATTTTCTTGAAGAATAATCCATGTCCAGGAGTACCTTTCGGATACCTTAGAATTACATTTTGCGACTTCTAAATGCCCTTCTCTAGGATTAGTCATATATTTGACTAATTACATTGACAGAAAGGAAATATCCAGTGCAGTCGGAGATAAGTAAATGAGTTTTCCCACTAGTCTCAAACCGACCTTTATCAACCTCGGCTCCCATTTCTTCTCCTTTGAGCTTGAGCCAGCTTCCATAGGAGTATCGTGAGTTTACACCCCAAAGATACCAGCCTCCGAGAGTAAATCCAGTACATATTTTCTCCGGTTTATTACTGGACCCTTGCTCGATCTAGCAACCTCCATGCCTAGGAAATATCCGAGTTTCCCTAGGTCTTTTGTTTCAATTCTTTGCTCAATAAGTTCTTCAATTGGTGATTCCACCTTCATCATCTCCTGTCACTACAATGTCATCAACATATACAATGAGGATAACTTTCTTCCTATTGAAAGATGCTTTAACAAACAAAGTATGATCCGCTTGACATTTGTTTATATCCATTCTCTCTAAGGACTTTTGTGAATCTGTCAAACCAAGCCCTAGGTGACTGCTTCAAACCATAGAGAGATTTCTCCAGTTTACAAACCTTCGACTTCCTAACTCGGACTTCATCCCGGTGGCATTCTCATGTAGACCTCTCTTCTAATTTGCCATTCAAGAAGGCATTTTTATGTCAAGTTGGTGAAGATTCCAGTCTTTGTTTACAAAGCAAGACTAAGAAGTACTCGAACAGTGTTTAGTTTTGCTACAGGTGCAAAAAAGTCTCATTATAGTCAATACCATAGGTTTGTGTAAAGCCCTTGGCTACAAGCCCGGCCTTGTACCTTTCTATCTTTGCCATCCGAGTTATACTTTATTGCAAAGACCCACTTATCGCTAAACTGGTTTTTACCATGGTAAATCAAGAATGATCCAAGTGCCATTTTTCTCAAGTGCTTGAATTTCTTCTTCAATGACCTTCTTCCATCTAGAGTCTTTTAGGGCATCATCAATTGTTTTGGGAATCTCCTCCTTATCAACGCAAGTCGTAAAGGTCTTAAAAGAGGGCATTAACTTTCCATAGGCAACATACTTGAATAGGATACTTTGTACATTGTCTAACCCCTTTTCTCTTAGCAATAGGTAAAATTTCCATATCAAATAAAGAAGGAGAAATTTCATTACCTCCATCATCCTCCAAGGCATTTGGACTCAATTCCAACTCTCGGCAAGTGTCGATTGCAAAATGGCCTCGGGAATGGTCTTTTTCTTTTCGTGTAGAGACTTTGAGTTTTTTTGTAGTCTGTGTGTTTTGAGGAATAGTTTTAGGAGGTGAAAGTGGGAGGTGTTGGTGAAGGAACATCAACAGGAATAAGAGAATGTCTTGGTGTAGTTGATTTAGGTGGAGACTCAATATCATGAGATGCAGAGGCGAGAACATCCAAGGTATCAAAGAAGATGGGAATGGGTATACCCGATGTTTTAGAGGTGGAATTCTGTCCAAGTCTCCCCTGAATTGTAGCTTTGGTAAAATAAGGTTCTGCTCAAAAAGGTTACATCCATTGAGACGAAGAATTTTTTAGTAGGAGGGTAGTAACATTTGTAGCCCTTTTTAAGTGAAGAATATCCCACAAAGACACACTTAAGAGCTCTAGGATCTAATTTTGATTTTGAAGGGTCCACATTTTTACAAAAAAAAGTGCAGCCAAAAATTCTAAGAGGAAGAACAGAGGAAAGAGGTTTGAAATGAGGATAACTCTCTAAGAAAACAGCCCTTGGTGTCTTGAATTTAAGGACTTTACTCGGCATTCTATTGATAAGATAAGTGGCGATTAACAAAGCCTCACCCTACAGATATTTTGGTATATGTCCGTAAAATAACAAGGATCTAGTTACCTCTAGTAAATGCCTATTCTTTCTCTCGGCAACCCCATTCTGTTGTGGTGTATCCACACAGAGCTAATTTGGACAATGCCTTTTTGAAAAAAAAAATTTACCCAAAGAAGTAGCAAAGAACTCTCCCCATTATCGGATTTGAATAGTTGAATTTTGCTCAAATTGATTTTCAACCATAGTATAAAACCTTTCAAAAATAGATATAGTTTTGATTTATCTTTCATTAAATAAGTCCATGTCGTCCTACTATGATCATCAATGAAAGAAACAAACCATCGACACCCATTAATATTCTTCACTTTAGAGGGACCCCAAACATCACTATGGATTAAAGCAAAGGGTTGAGAAGATTTATAAGTAGATGGGAGATAAGAGGCTTTCGTTTGTTTAGCAAGAGGACAAATATGGCATTTAAACAATCGTGGTTTTTATTAATAAATAGAGCAGAAATAGTTTAGCAAGATAATAAAAACTAGGGTGGCCTAGTCGATAATGCCATAACATAATTTCATCATGCTGCCCTAAAGGAGAAACAGAACTAGTAAAAGCTGAATGAGTTGATTTAGGAGTGCCATAGAGGATATAGAGCCCATTGTGCAATCTAGCATTGCCAATCATTTTCTTCGAATCCAGTGCCTGCAAAATACAACCATTATCATTAAACTTTGAGCAACATTGCAAATCCTTAGAGAGTTTACTCACTGAGAGTAAATTGCAAGTAAGATTTGGTACAAAAAGAACATCCTTAAGGAAAATATCCTTATTAAGAGCAACTGAACCAGACCCATGTATAGGGGATACAGACCGTCTGCAGCTTTTTTAATAGATTGCTTAGAGCATGAGGGTTCAAAGGCGTAAAATAATGTTACATTACAGGTCATATATGGTCGATGCTCCGAGTCAATAATCCACCACTGGAGCATCTTGTGTAGCTAAAAAGGTGTAGAGGGAAGAACCCGGTCTGTGTACCTTCTTCCGATGAACCACATTTGCATTGCTAGTGCCTCTCATGTTGCCAAACATCTTTTGGAGTGTAGCAAGTTGCTCCTCCGAAAAAACACCACCGCTCATTGTCTTGTGCACTGGACTTTGATTCTCGGGGTGCTTTTCGTGAAGTAGATCTCCAATCACCGAGCTTGCCATGTAATTCCAAAGATTGTCCCTTCAAGTGGCCCTGAGTTTTTGCAAAAATCACAAACAAAGTCGCCCTTTCTAGTTTGAGGAGGAAGACCGAGAGTAATTAAAGCAGAAACTGTCGGATGTGGGAACAACAGAAGCATAAAAGACCTTCGCTTTCTTCTCTTCGACACGCAAAGACTTCGCGAATGGAAAGAGGAGGCTTTGTACCAAGAATCCGAGCCTTCACAAAGATCCCGGTCGGTGTTGAGACCATTGAGAAATTGAAAGACCCTCCATTTGTGCTTGTATCTTTCTCGTACAAAGTTGCATCTTTAGGAGTTTCCCAATCATGTTCTCGCATATAGATCAAGTTGCTGCCAAAAGCTTGACAGAGTGTGAAAATACTCGGTAACACTGCGGACCATCTTGCTTCAAATTGGACACCCGACTCTCAATGTTAAATAGTTGGAGGTGTTGTCTCGTGTTAGAATAGGTCTCTGAACGACTTGCCATATATCTGCCGCTTTGTTCAGTAAAGGAGAAAATGTGTACCAATGTCGGGGACATGGTATTGATTAGCCAAGACATCACCCTACCATTCTCACGCACCCACTTTTCACATCCCGGATCCGTGGAAGGAGGTTTCTTACTCTCCTCGAAATATAGCCGAGTTTTCCTCGACCAAGAAGGGAAGATTTTGATGATTGGGACCATGGAAGATAATTATGGCCCGTAAATCGATGGCAAGTGACTTGCTGTTTGGGAGTTCGAAAAATCATCGACAAGTAGAAATGAGGATCTGTCGGGAAGGAGTAGCCCCGAGAGGATGCGAGAGGAGAAACCATCGTTTTTAAATCGGAGAATCGATCCCTAGACGATACCATGTAGAAACGGTGTAAAGCGTAAGTTTCACTCTACTTTTATTCACCATAATATAGGATATATATACAAGTAAAAA
Organism: Hibiscus mutabilis; assembly: GCA_019671005.1. NCBI lineage: Eukaryota > Viridiplantae > Streptophyta > Magnoliopsida > Malvales > Malvaceae > Hibiscus > Hibiscus mutabilis. Next base: position 14,093,697 of record CM033711.1, read on the forward strand.
ATCCCTAAATTAGGTAACAAATAAATAAAAATATAAATCCCTAAGATTAAGCCCCATAATCTGCCTAATAATCTGTCTAAGATACAGCAAAGAGATAAGGTCTTATCCTTATCCTGAATTACAGATACATACTCACAATGATCACTCTCGGGTTACTTGGACCTATCTCATGAAAGAAAAATTGAAGGTTGAAACGATATTTAAAACATTTTATCACATGATCGAAAACCAATTTGAACGCAAAATAAAGATAGTTCAGAATGATAATGGGAGTGAGTATCTTACTAAATCCCTTGGTTCCTTTTTTCGAGAGAAAGGTATCTTTCACCTTACTTCTTGCGTCAACACTCCTCAGCAAAATGGGGTTGCTGAAAGAAAAAACAGACATCTACTTGAGGTAACTCGGTCACTTACGCTTTTCGCTAATGCTCCAAGTATCTTTGGGGAAGCACTTCTTCATCGCTACTTTCCTAATTAATAGGATGCCTAGCAAAACTATGGGCTTCAAAACTCCTTTTGACACCCTTTTACATCTTTTTCCACATTTCAAACCATGGTCATCTGCTATTCCTTTTCGAGTATTTGGCTGCACAGCTTTTGTTCATGTGCATAGCAACAATAGGAGTAAGCTTGATCCTAGGTCCTTGCAAAGTGTGTGTTTATAGGATACTCATCAAGTCGGAAAGGGCTACAAATGTTACTCACCTATTACCAAGAAAACCTATGTTTCATTTGATGTTACTTTCTTTGAAAATCAACCTTATTTTGTAGGGACTAAGATTGAGGGGAGATGTGAGGAATCTCACCTATTACTCCTACTCATATTCTTCCATTGTTGTCTCCTTTTTCGACCCTTGAACAAAAACACAGACGAACAACCTAGCAACTCTGAGGATCCTACAACTTCTCCAGAACCTACATTTCCTAGCTCTCCTAGTGTTCTAGTAGAAAGATCTTCCCCAGAGCCTACACCTCCCATCTCTTCTAATGTTCCAGTAGGAAGACCTTCTCCAGAACCTAGATCTCCCAGGCCTCACACTACTCAAACCCCACAACCTCTAGTCAAATAGCTTACTCCCTATACCAGAAGAAAGAAAATTGTCCCAGAACCCATTGATCAGCCTAGTACTTGCCAAGAACTGATCTTAAGTCCTGCTGCCATGGAAGAAAGGGTAAGCAATGATGTCTCAAAAAGTCCAGTTCATGAGAATTTAGATAATTTTCCGATTGCAATCAAAAAGGGGGTAAGAAAATGCACTAATCATCCTATTGATAGATTTGTTGCTTATAGAAAACTATTGTCTGGTTTCAAGGCTTTTACAGCTAATATTAACAGTGTAAGGATCCCTAGAACAGTGAAAGAGGCATTTGAAAATCCTGATTGGAGGAAAGCTGTTGAAGAAAAGGTCAAAGCCCTACAACAAAATAACACATGGAGTTTAACTAAACTGCCAGAAGGGAAAAAGGTGGTCGAATGCAAGTGGGTTTTCACAGTAAAATATCACTCTGATGGAAGCATCGAGAGGTTCAAGGCAAGGTTAGTGGCAAAGGGATTTACTCAGTCATATGGAGTAGACTATTAGGAGACTTTTGCACCTATGGCAAAACTGAATACAATAAGGGTGCTGCTCTCATTAGCAGTTAATAAAGATTGGAAGTTGCACCAACTAGACATCAAGAATGCTTTTTTGAATGGAAAGCTTGAAGAAGTATATATGCAGATTCCACCAGGCTTAGAGGATGACTCAACGAAACAAAAAGTGTGCAAACTAAATAGATCCTTGTATGGGCTGAAGCAATCACCAAGGGCCTGGTTTGACAGATTCGCGAAGGCCATGGTGAAGAACGGGTTCAAGCAAACACATGCAGATCACACCTTGTTTAAGAAGGTAGCTTCAGATGGTAAAAAAACTCTCCTTATTGTTTACGTTGATGATATAATCATTACAGGAGATGACACAAAGGAAATTGAGAAACTAAAGACTTTTTTGGCAACAGAGTTTGAGACTAAAGACTTGGGAAGTCTTAGGTACTTTCTCGGAATGGAGGTGGCTAGATCAAATGAGGGAATAGTCATAAATCAGAGAAAGTACATCTTGGACATGCTCGGAAACCGGAATGCTTGGATGTAAACCAGTGAGACACTCCAATGGATGCAGGCTTGAAGTTTGGAAAAAATGGCACAAGCACTCCCGTGAACAGAGAATCCTACCAAAGGCTGGTTGGGAAACTGATTTATTTATTACTCACAAGACCTGATATAGCTTATCCAGTAAGCATAATCACCAAAGACATGAGCGATCCTAGAGAAGAACATATGGAGGCGACCAATAGAGTCTGCGATACTTAAAGTTTACACCAGGATTTGGACTTATTTTCGGGAAAAATCAAGACAGATCTATGAAGATTTACATGATTCTAGTGGCGGGAGAGTTAACAGATAGAAAATCTGTGAGTGGCTATTGTTCGTTTGTGTGGGGAAACTTAGTCACATGGAGGAGTAAAAAGCAAACTGTGGTGTCTCAAAGTAGTGCAAAATCAGACTATAGGGCTATGGCCCTTGGAATTTGTGAAGCTCACCGAGCTGGAGTTGGATGAAAAACAGGAGTTCGAGGTACTGAGTGATAGCCAATCAGCAATGAGTATTGCTAAGAATCCAGTACAACATGACCGGACTAAACATATCAAAATTGACAGACGTTTTATTTATGAGAAGGTAAACAGTGGTGTCGCAAAGCTGCACTATGTTCCTACAAAGAGTCAACTGGCGGATATCTTTACAAAGGCACTTCCGAGAGTGACCTTTGACGAGTTCTCATCCAAACTGGGAGTATACAACATATACACACCAGTTTGAGAGGGAGTGTAGGATATTGGATGTAAATTAAATGTTGTAATCTTATCTTATCTCATCTAATAGTTTGAATTTAAAAGTCTAAATCTAGATAAACTCTATCTCATTAAAGGATAAGAGTTATATCTCTTAGGTAGACTACTCTAGGTTAACTACTTGTAAAGCCTATAATGAGTACTCTTGTACATCATTTTTGAAATAAGATTTAACAGAGAAACACTCTAAAATGTTCTCTAATTCTAACAAGAATACATCAACTCACTAAAGCATGTTTTTCGAGAACTAGTAAAAGATTGGGACGTCCAGCGTGTAGATCATTGTCCTAGTAATGACCAGGTTTTACTTCATTTCAAAGAGGGAGAGCAGAGAGGATAGGCAAAGCTAAGCATTCTTACCTCCATAGAAGAATTACTTTTGAGTCGAGATCCTTCTCAATGTCTCTAAGTTCTGACTTGTCAACACTTGATGAATGTTGTAGAAAACTGGCATACAAGTGAACATACCGCCGACGAAGCTTGCACATATACGATATTCGATCCCAAGAGAATCGATAACTGAAATAAAGAGACATTTTAATGGAGAAAAAACATGTACTCAAACAGCAGATGGCAAAGAGACGCAACTGATAACAAAGAAAAACGTAGACTTCAAGGGTAAATATTCAGCTTATCGAACAAGAGGTACTCCTAGAGTAATTATCAAATGCAAATATTTATTAAAAAATTATTGTAGTATGTACCACATTTTCCTCTGTTGCAGCGCAGCCTGAGCTACATAACGCCACCATAAGAAATAAGACTCCTTCGAAACTGGCACCACAGGTCTTAAATGGGAAATTTCAATATATGTCCTGTATCTTGAAATAACTTCTAAAAGTTTTATCCAATCATGATATTGTGCCTGTAAAAGGGGGGAGAAGGTCAATTCCAAGACAAGTATAAGAATCCTTCCTCTTTCTCAATATTTCTTGGTTGACAATGCAAAGGAGCCAAAACCTTAAATCTTATTCAAGAAATTGAAATTAAATAATATTTTTTATGGGCAAGAGTTAAGTGTAGGACCTCAGTGATAGTTAAGGAGACATCACTTAGGACAAGAGAAGCCTTCTCAAAAGGAATATCTGGATCATTTCTTTCTTGATTTCCAAGCCGATGATACTTAAGTACTCCATTGATTGGCGACACCAAGTAATTACGATTCATAGCCCACTCAGACACCATTTCACAGTCCACAACAGGTTCATTTATACCATCTTCAAATACCTGGATAGACAACAATTTAGCAAGAAGATGTTGCATTTAAAATTTAGTGTGATAGTTAAGTTAACCTTCATCACACTACCATAATGAAAATTATGGGACTATGGAAGGGAAGGAGATTATGATGGCACACAAGATGCAAACCTCAATCCATTCTTTGGGACTAAGATCTTCCCATTTCTTATCCATCTTCCAAGGCAGGTTATCTGAATCATGATACAGAGCAAGCCTCTCCAGTTGCAAAGACTGAGCAAAAACTTCAAAAGCATTAGCAAAACATATTTTGCTTGTCATTCAAAAACAAAAAGAAGCAGCTGAAATTATGACAAACCAACAAAGGGTAAACCTAGAAGGACAGCATAAAAAAACTTAAGAGTTCAAAAGTGTTGGACTTTGAATTATTTTTAAAACATTTGATGAAGTCCAGAAACATTTTTGCAACATTTTAGCCAAGGTAGCGGATTTAGACTTTATTGAGGAAGTTGAACCACTATAAATTGATCTTGTCAATTTTTTTGCTCAACCTTCCACAATATTTTTAAAAGCCAATTCAACCCCCTCGGCAATTTTTGGTTGATCGATCGAGCTAACAGAAAGGAGTACGGTCCCAACATCTTCTCTCATTCAATTGAATGTGATGGACATTTTTAAATAAATCTTCAGTTTTGGCATGCATGTAGATTTGTTCAGATTATACCAGCAACCAGCCATTTTCACAACCTAGATTGACAAATCGTCCTTTCCAAATATAGTATGGTATCCAAATTTAAAAACAAGGTTATGAACTGAGTTGCAAGAATTCTCAAGAAAAGAAAACTAAATTCTCATCATCTCATGTTTGTCTAACCCCCATAATTTACTGATGAAATTCGATTGCGATGATGATTAACTAAAGTCTACATTCAAGAAGAAACTTACCATCCTCATTGAAACTATATCTCTGATATTAAATAATCATAAAAATGCATTTAACCTCACAACTTCGAGGAGCCTAGATCATATATTAATTGATACAGAGATTTGTTGCAACCTCTTTGAACTCAAGGCAAAGTCCTAATCATACATGCAACACAAAAGTTGAAACATCAGAAAGTGAAACTTTTACCATCATGACTTGAAAATTTGATCACCATTTATCAAATCGGAATTATGTTTATAAACATGGCATCCTTTCTTGAGAAATTCCGAGAATAAACTGTTAGCTTTAAAACAAGGAGGAACAATGCAACCAAATATAATAATCACCATTCACAAATATTGAGATACAACTTCATGCCACAGCCACACTTGGAAATACCTTCTATTTCAAGAAACAGCCACAGTGTTTTTACCATTAGCGTGTTTTAACAAATTACTTGTACCCTTCTCAAACGTTTAAAAGGACAGAATAGGTTAATAGGGCAGGTTAATAAAACAGAGCTGACCTTACGCAACTTATCTAAAGCACCACTAGTATCAAAGGTCTCATTGCCTTGCTCATCCATTGTAACAGCAGCAAGCTTCGCCAGTGTAACACCAGAAGCAAATGGATGGCCAGGATTGCTACAATATTACAGCACATTTATACAAAAGCATATCAGTCAGTAAAGAAAGACAGAGAAATATGCAATTGAGAGATTAAAAGGAAAAATTATCTTAGCTTACAAAGCTTAAGAAAACTACAAATCCAAAAACAGACAACTAAAACCATCGAAAAAAGCACATGATCACCACCTGATGCAATCCTCATATCTGATATGTACATTGCTAATAGTTATCTTCAAGTTTCCAATGATTGTAGCAATCAGAGAACCAAGCCATGAATTTCCAGGAGGCTGCTTACACAACTCAAACAGAAGGGGGAAAGAAAGTGGTAACAATGAGTGGCTATAATTTGCAAAATACAACAATTTCTCCAAGATGCATAAGCTGATAGAAGAACTAAGAACATAATCAAATTAGTCAAACTAACATAAACTAATGAAGGATATGCATGCAATACAATTAACTTATCAAGAGCCATCCATCAAGATTTTACCAGGAAGAACATAAAAGTACACATAAGGAAGACATAGAGTAGGCAATAGCCTCAAAAGTATTTCAGAGTACCTTATTTAATATTAAAAAGCAAAACGAAAGAGTATTGAGAGAAAAATAAACATTTTTAGCATCCATAGACACACATTTCCCACCTTTGACCCAGATAGCGCTTCAAGAGTTGCAGTTTCTGACTCCTGCAAAACATAGAATAAGTGTAAAATAATTGTCTTCACGCATCATGCATGGCTAAGAATCAAAAGATATAGCATACAACAAATTATAAAAATGTTTGTACGATATAACATTTTGAGCAGACAATTCTACATGATTGCAAAACAACCATGCAAGCTTAGGATAATTAGTTCAGGAATATCTAATGTGTTATAAATAAGGGAAACATCACAAGAATGTTTTAAGCATTAATAGAAACAACCAGTACATTAACTATTCTTGCTTATGACAATTTTTTACCATCACAAACTTGGCATCTGAAGATTGTTATTTCCCTATTGGTAAAATTTCAACAAGAATATACTCAGAGGAATCACAATAATATTATGCACACATGCTATAAGATGAAGAGTGTATTTTATAAGAATGCTAAAGGTTTACCTCAATTTGTTGAATTTTAGCTTCAAAAAGTTTTTCCCTATCATCCTCCTATACAAAATAAATAAGATCTCAAATCAAATTAGAAGAAAATTAAAAAGAAATTCCCTCAGTCAAATAAAATATCATCCTACCTTAAGAGTCCGGCCATCAAGAACTGGGTGAGCAAGAACAAATACACGATCAATAAGAACAATTACAGGTTCTTTACCTAAACTTTTCCAAGGAACCTACAACATGAAATTACAAAAAAAAATAATAAGAATATAAATAATCTGAACAAATCACGCATTTCAAAAGAAAAAGAAAACATTATTTGTTCAAGTATAAATGAAACTACCATATTAAAAATGGAACTATTTTTTCCAAGCTGTCCAATGGCAAAAGTGGCCGAATATAAACCTAATAGAAAAATAAACAAACACTAATGATAAACACAGACACCTTTAGAGTTATGGTGCCCACAAAACCAGCTTTGACAGCAACCGGAAGATTTAAAGAGTTTAGTGCCTCTGCCTTCAAATTTAAATCTTTGAGGACAACGTCACCTGTAGAAAGAAGGAAATTTTGTAAAAAGGCGACATCATATTCATGTCCCAAGCTACTTTCATAAGAAACCGTGATTTAACAATTGTAGCCCAAACAGATGATAAAAAAGATCAGTAAGAGAGAAAAAAGAAGAAAAAATAATATTTCTGAAGAAACCTTTCCAAACACTGATCTTTAAAGTCTCTAATGAGAGACCATGAACATACTCCCCCAAGTATCTTCGAAGCAAATGCAGAACCTATAAACATAGAACAATATGCACAAATTCAGAAGCCCCGAAAGAAATGTGCAAACACGTGATACTAGCAGAAATGATCAATTGTCTGAAAGCACAATTATAAGTAATGGCGTTAGAAAAATAAAAATATAAGCTCAAAGTCTCAACAAATGCATAAATAAATAAATACCTCAAGGACATACGATGATTGAATGAAAGAATGCAGACACCAAATTAAAACCAAACAACCACAAATCATTTAGAAACGAACACTCCTACTGAAAAACTTGTGTAAATTTATGTCTGATTTAAGTACGTTTCGTCACTGTTCTCTCATCATCTACACTGCTATTATTATGCCCTGTGTGATGATAATCCCGCAACCCACCGTATCACAGTACAAACCTTTTCTTCTTAAGAGAAAACCCTTAAATTAGGTTCCTCCTATCTAAATCATTAACATATACTCACTCACCAACTTATAACAATTTAATTGCAGACAAAATTTTAGGCTACCAAAACTTCTGAAGCTATACAAACACAGTAAATGAATGACTAATTCACTCGAGCAAGAAAGGCAATCAAAAGGAAATGAAAATAAGACAAGCTTACGTGAGCTTCAAACATGGCGATGATCGGAAGAGTGTCTCAGTGCAGCCTGATTATTCGATTCGGTATCCAACAAAACCCATACTCGGGTATTGATTTGGGAGGATTTGGGAGGGGATTAGGGTTTTCGAGGAGAGGCGAAACCTTTGACCGATTGCAGTATGCATACAGCAGGAGAAGCGGACGGTTTTTCCCAAGACAATGGAGAAATGTGAAAATAAAAAATTGTTTGTAAAAAAAAAAAGCTTAATAGCGTAATACAGGGGAATTGAAATTATACGATTTTTTTTTTTCAAAAGGAAATGAGTTTTCTTTCATTATTCAAGAAAATAGTTCATATTTAAAATTCATAATTATTTTTTAATAAAATCATTTTTAAAAATTATATTTATTTTTTTAAAAATCTATAGCATAAACTTTAATTTTCGAAATTATTACATATTTTTAGAAATAATAATAACAGAATAATTAATTTTTATCTATATTATTCAAGGCTCTAAAATAAAATAACCATCCAAGGCAATGACTATAATTTGGCATGTGTCTAACCTTATTGCTTGACACATAGTAAGTGTTTTTTTTTCCATTTTTTCAATTTTTTATTAAAAAAAACCACGGGTAAATAAAAACAATAAAATGACCAACGTTAGATGTATTGGTAAGGCACATTGCATTCCCAAGGTGATGACATAAATTTAAACTTTGAAGACGACATTGTTGGAAAAAGTAACATCGCACATCGAACACGAACCATAAGATGGACATACATATTACCCAAAAAAATAAAAACAATAAAATGATATGTTTTTCATTTTTTGAATTTATTGATAAAAGTTTCCAATTTCTTAATTTGTTTACTTTTATTTTCAATGCATTATAAATTATTTTTGTATTCTAAAAATTTTCAAGATAATTAAACCAAGATCTGATGGTCTAATTTTTTTTAATTGTTTTAAGATGAGTACAATGTAATATCAGTGATAGTCTAACTTATTTAGACTTTAATGAGGTTTTTATAAGTTATGACTCAAATATTATCAGTTTTATTTTCCTAATCATTAAATAAAAAACATCAAAATTATTAAAATAATCTAAAATAAATATTAAAAAACTAAAACTAAAAATACTATTAAAAATAAAAAAGAAATTAGAAAATATATGATTGTTATAATAAAAAAACAAGAATAAAATTTTATTATAACCTGATATAATTTATTGAGACTCCTAATTGTAAAAATCTAAAGAACATTTCAATTCGTATGGTGTAAACTCATGTCACAATACAATTGCTTCCTTCTATTTAATTAAACCATTTTTTTTTTAAATTTAAGCTAGAAAATAAAAAAAAATTAAGAAACACTATTGTTTCTAAACATAATGAACAAACTTAAATATTAAATTGAGAAGAAAAAAACTAATTTTAAGAGGTAGAATTCAGTCAATTAGCCTACAACAACTCAATGGTGTTTAAATTTATTAAAAGTTAGTAATATATTATTCACATTTTCTATTGACATGAAAGTGTCGATAAAAAGAAAATCGATATTTAAATTAGACTGTTTAAATTTTTTGATTGTCAAATTATAACATTAGAGACAATAAATATGACATTTTCTGTAACTCGTTAGTTATTTTTCGTCTTCAAAAAAAATTATTTGACCAGAAAATAAAATTCATCTTGCTCGATGTATATCAACAATTACATCATAAAAAATCCATTAAGTTTTTCATAGTGAAATCACTTTTTTTGTGAGAGAAAAATTCTTTTTATATTAGAAAATGTAATTTTATTGCGAGTATAGTTTTCACTTTCTTATTGCTATATCGCAATGCTGCAAATGCAGAGTACAGTACCACAAAAGAATACATATTACACGTTTCCTTCTAAAGTGTTAAGTTTTTTGTTATTTGATTTTAATTTACTTTGTGAATTTTTTTAATTGTATTTTTATTTTTAGTAATTTTAGATAGGGATGAATAAAACTCGACTCGATAAAATTAAAATTTTCAACTCAACTTAAGGTGAAATACTAGACTCGAAATTTCATAAATTATACTCGAAAAAGAATTTAAATAAAGTTTGAGTTGTAAAATGAAAATTTGAATAAGTGAAATTTTCAATAACTAGTGAATTTAGTTTTAAGTTTGAGTCAAGTCTCTCGGTTTTTCTTGATATATATATGGGTTAGGATCCATTTACATGGTGTAAAACTCAATTACTTTTACACTTTTTTTGGACCGTTGGATTATGGCAATTAATGGCTAAGGTTGTTTCCTTATCTTTTTTTCAAGTGATAATCTTCACATTTTTTACTGTTAATCTCATCCATCCATTTTACTCATCCAATGACCATGGATTAGTATAAAACTAAATGAGCTTTACACTATGTAATGGATCTCATCCTATATATATATATATATATATATATATATATATATATATATATATATATATATATATATATATATATATATATATTGATATAAAAAATAAAAAATATATGTCACATATGAAAAAATATAAAGAAATATATATATATATATATATGCATATCATATATGATTACAAAGCCGTTTAAATTAGAATCAAATCGTACTATAACATGATAAATAATTACAATTAAATTTGTATAGAAACTCGAAAACTCAACTCGACCCGAATTTCATAAACTCGACTCGAATTTCATAAATTTGACTCGAATCGAAAAAATTTCAAATAAAGTTTGAATTGTAAAATATGACGTGTTAACTCGAATTTTTTTGTTTCGACTCGATCGAACGCTCACCCCTAATTTTTAATATTATTTTTTTAGTATTATAATATTTCTTTTATATTTTTAATATTTTAAATTTCAAATAATTTCTTAATTTTAATTTGGGTAAAGTACACAAATGGTCACTAAACTATCTCCAAAAATACAAAATGATCATCAAACTTTCAAAAGTTACATAATGGGCATTAAACTTTAGTTTTTGTTACAAAATGGTCACTGAGCCATTAATTGTCGTTGATTGAGTGACATAAAAGTTACAGAAATTTGAATAATAGAACATTTAATCTTTCATATTGACATATTCAATCAATTTATTCCTAATTTAACCTTTATTATTGATGTCTAAGTTGATTGAATGTATTAATATTGAGGATTAAATATGTTATTATAAAAATTACGTAACTGCCACGTCTCCTAGTTAACGGCTCAGTGGCCATTTTGTAACAAAAGCTAAAGTTTAATGCTCATTATGCAACTTTTGAAAGTTTGCTGACCATTTTGTATTTTTAGAGATAGTTTAGTGACCATTTGTGCACTTTACCCTTTTAATTTTTTTTCTTAAATATTAAATATATCCTCAAACTTTCTAAAAACAAGTAAGCCTTTAAACTTTCTAAAAAGTCAATTAAGCCTATCTAACGCGCCATCACTCACATGTCACAATGTAACACCCTCGACCCGTATGTCACATTTGGGCCTCAAGCCCAACCCATTACCATAAAATTTCGATCTAGTTTAGCCCAAATCACATCCATTTTCATAAAATCCATTGAGTTCAAATATTTCAAACATAAATAAGTAGTTAAAATGTTTACATAGGAGCTTTATTTAAATTACAAATATAAAAGCATTCGACTCACGATTTAAATCCAAAATAAGTTATAATACAAACCATAGGGTCCTATGAATACATAGCCCAAATAAATCTAAGAATTGTATTTTGAACAAGTCGATGCTGAAATCCTACTCTGATGGTGTTCCACTAATGCACGTGCCAACCTACTAAACTGCAAACGGAAATAACAATTTTGAATGCTGAGCTAACAAAGCTTAGTGGATACACCTCCACTTTATTATGCTTTATGCAAATCATAAATATAAGCATGTAACTAAAATGACATCATGGTAATATAATAATATATGGTGCTACCTCTAGCCGCCCAAACACGTAACAAATAAAATATGCATCAATCTCATAAAGCAACATATGCATCATGCCACACAAACCTGGAGTGAGGCCCGGTGTCATACAACCTCGAGAACATACACTTTGAGTGAGGCCCGGTGTCATATAATCTCGTGAACATACAATCATACTCGACATCTCTCCTCGAGTATCCTTAGATGAGGTCTGGTGTCACACAGCCTCAGGAACATACATTCGGTGCCATCTCATGGTGTTGCAGCACGCTCACTGGGTATCCAAATCCCATCAACCAAGGTGACTCAAACAAACAAGTGCCCTTACTTGGCACACAACATTTCATGATCTACCCTACTGTATCTATTACCACAAGTCACCCAAAGTTTAGTAATTTATTACTCATTATGCTTTCATATGTGAGTGATATCACGATTTCTCAATTTTACAATTCATTTTACCACATTAGAAGTCCATTAAACCATCGTCTTCAAATTATCAACCTTTCAAACTTAAAATTAAAATTTCAGGCAAATTGCCTAGTGGGTACTAGTATTGGCCCTTACGTACTAGTACGGTACCCTTGGGTATCGGTACTCACAACATACCAATACCAAAATAGCTCACTAAAATATTTCCAAGCCTTAGTACACCGGTACAGGTTAACCACCGTACTGAAACCCTTCTCTTAGTTCATCTCAATAAAACAATGTTCTTAAACCAAGGCTAGGGAAATGACTCCCTATGTACCGGTACCGAAGTCAAGAAATGGCTTCCTAGGCTAGGGAAATTGCTCTCAAAGCCCCAAAATTGAAATCACTAGCCCCTTAACTTGATCCTACATCTTATGGAAGTTATATAGGGTGGTTTGCTACCATTTTTACATGTTCTTAACATTAATCCATGATCATGCCATTAAACATGAAGACAAAGGAGTTAGGGGTGTACTAACCTTTACTCATAGCTGGAAAACAAAGCTTCTTAGCTCAAATCTTCAAGCCTTCACCTTCTCACCCACCTTGGATGTTTTCTCTCTTTCTCTCATGACGAGTGTGTAAATGATCTGTTTTATATGCCCTTTTTACTTGTATTTTGCATGTTTTTCAAGCTCATATAGATTGCATTTAGGTTAGATTGTATATAATTTCATGTAGATAGGGAGTTACATCGTATGTGCTTTAATCTCATATATATTGGTGCTTTTATGGGAAATATGATGTTTTGTGGTGCATGTGCATGATGCTGGTAGATGTTGGAGGAATGCTGGAGTGAAAGAGTAGCAGATCTCATGGCTGGAGTTGACAAGGCATAAAGAGTTGGAGATGAATCTACTTTTGCCCACGTGGAATTTCTCCTAGATACTGAACATTAAATATAGCAGAAAATCAATGGCTTTATTTAATGAAGCCACACACACTTTAGGGTTCTTAAACCTTAGTTTCATCGCCTATATAAGAGAAACTTGGACGTCAATTCAAGAGAGCGCGATTATAGACAATGGTCCTAGTTTGAAGCTTGCAGAGAACCACTGGGGTGGAAGCTAGAGAATTCTTCTCACAACAAATGCCATCGAGAGAGACTGATGGAGTGAGAGACCTGCAACAACATTTGGATGGCATGGAGGGAGTTTATCGAGGACACTCGACTCTTTTCTCATCCTAGCTTGGTAAACTACCATACTTTAATATTATGGATGTTTTAGGCTCAGACGTGACCTAAATACTTTAGTTGGGATTATTGCTTCCTAAGATTTTATGTTTTGATTACTTTATTATAATGTTATAGTTGTTATTCCCTTTATATATTATGTTCATCGTTCTTCATGCGTAGTTATTGTAAGTAGGGGTGTTAATTATCGGATATCGGATCTGATCCGATCCGATTTTTTGGATATTCAAAATTTCGGATCAACAATATAGTGATTAGTATCTAATCCAAAAAATCAGATATATGAATATTCAGATATTCCGATCGGATATTCAGATATCTGATTATCCAGCAATATAATTTGCTTTAACTATTTTTTTTTAATTTGAAGGTCATATTTATGAAAATTTTGGAATTTTTAATATAACAAACAACAAATTTCTAAATATAACAAGATTCACATCTATAAATTTTTTTTTATAATTTTCGAATAACATGCATCTATTTGTGTTAAATATAAAAGATTAATATTCATGAAATTTTGAATTTTTGGATAATCCGAAACTTGAAATATTGCGATCCATATACGATCCAAAAATTTAAAATCGGATCGAATATCCAAAGTTTTAGATCAGATCAACGGATAATCGGATCGGATCAGTCGGATCAGATATTTTTTAATACCTCTAATTGTATGAGCTATCGAGAGAGGTCTTTAACTATTGATATGTGGCTTAATATCAAGAGAGTTAGGTTATACAAACGTGAACAGTGGGGCTAAGCTATTAACTTAGTCTTAATCCAGCCTAAATATAAATTTAGAGTTTCAACGACTATATATATAGATATATTGAGGGAAATTGTGTAATTATATTCGGGTCGGGTCGGAGTTTTTTTAATCCTAAACTCGACCCTGCCCCTAACTACATCCTTTATAAAACCCGCCTCGCCCCGAACCCGAACTTAAAATAAAAAACATGCCCTTACCAGATCGGGTCAGAACACGTCAGATTCGGTTGTTTTGCCCTCTCTGAGTATTACCTATCTTTGTAAGCACTCAAAATGACGTAACCATATACATGCAAAGTTGTCTTGGACATTTTCAGGGCCTTGAGCGAAAACTCAAAAATAAACCCCTATAGAAACATGATTAAACTTTGTCAACTACATTGTTTTTATTGTTTTGTTGAGAAAATTTGGAGGAATTGAATTGTTGGTATGATATAAAGCTTGATTTGAAACAATAAATACCAAAATTAAAAAATATTGCATCATTTTTTTAATGTTAGATTGAAGAAGAATAACAGAGATAATTAAATTTTAGAGAACAAAATTAAATTTTAAAATATGAAAAAGAAAATTAAATTTTACCATTAAATTAATTTATTTAAGTGATAAATTAAAAAAATAAAAACTAAAAAATAAAAACAATTAATCTTTTAAACCCTAAACTAGTTAGCGACTCTAAACAGTCGTTCATGAATCGATATTCCTCAATCTGAGACGTCACTTTATACATGATAGTTGATTTAAAAATCATCGTCGAAAGGGTGATTATAATAATGAATAAGAAAAGGACAAGAGTTCTCTAGAAAATCCTTCAAGGAAGGAAAGTAATATATGTTATCAATGTAATAGTAAAATATTTGTAAAAAAATCAATGTAATAATAAAACGAGTATAAAATTAATTGAAGGCTATGGGAAATTTAATATATTGTTATCCAAATAAACAAAATTTATGATGAATTAATTGAAGCTGAGTCACAAATCTAAACATGAACCATAAAATCAACATATAATATAAAAATGAGTTTTTATATCAAGTACTGGCGCTGGAAACATTTTGTTTCTACAAGTGTCTTAATTTTAGGAGTTATAGATTCAATTTAGGGTTTATAGTTTAAGGGTTTAGGTTTATGTGCTTAGAATTCAGGGAATGTGGTTTGAATTTAGAGTTTAGGGTTATAATTTAGGGGTTATAGGTATAAACCTAAATCCCTACCCTATTATCCTAAACTCTAAACCTTAAACCATAATAATTATAATGAAAATAATAATAATATTTTGTAGCGACGTTTTAAAAATTAATTCGATTCAACGTCTCCCTCTTTTTGAAAATATTTGTTCAAAAGGGGAAATTTCTTTTAACACCCGTATTTGGAATAAAAACTTGGAATTGCCACCTGTCATTTGGATTAGGTAGACCGAGCAACGAAAATAAAACCAAAGATTTTTTTGGTTCGGGAGTTGGTTACGAGTGGGGAAGGTTTCGCACCCCCACTACGCCCAAAAATTGGTACCAAATTAATTGTCGCTTTATTAATATTAGATTTTGCGAGTCAAAGTGACGATTAAACCAAAATCGGTTATATATGCGGGTAAATTTTAAGGGCCCTATTATTCGAGAGTAAACGACAAAGCCACCACCACTACGACTAGTACTAGGCGCGCTTACTCTCGAATAGAAGGACACCACATTAGTAATTTATATCTCGGATGCCACAAAAAACAACATGGTATAAACATAAATAAGGCAAAATACAACATATATATTATGCATATAAAGAAACCATGTATTATATACAAAATACACGTGTGATATATATATGAATCAAAACTATATTATATATACAAAATATACATAACATATATACATCAAAACCATATACTATATACTATATAAAAACATATAGGATATACTTATACATATAAAAACATATATTTTATACGTTATATATGGAATGTATATTCAAACTATGTACTATATAATAAAACACATATGATATATATACCGTATATTGTATACCACATATAAAAAAACATATATATCATACATAAAAACTATATATTATATAAAACATATACCATATTAATATAACATATACATACCATATCCACATTAACATGTATCATAACAATGCAAAAACCAACATAAACAATAAATGGGACTAAAAATTTAAATATGCATGAAAAGGCGGTAACCAAGGGGGTTTTATCACTAGATTTTGGACCAAGTTAAACTAAACCTAAAATTAACAGGATTAAACTGGGGATTAAACCATTTAAAATAGATTAAGCTTAAAAGGGACGAAATTGTAAAGCTTTAAAAAGTCCCAGGGACTGTGGGCGTAGTTTAGAGAGGCGTAATGGCCTAAAGGATAATTAAAATGAGGCAGAGGGTTTTAAAATGTGAATAACCCAATTGTTTTTTAAAGCATGTATAAAACCTTTTTTTATACCAAAAACAGAAATAATCATTTCAAAAAATTCTCTAACCCTTCCCTATTCTCTCTTTTCCTCTAAAACCCAAATGAACACCGCTAATGTTCGTTCTAAAACCCAGAAACCGATCACCTCCCGCCGCGTCGGCCAGTTATTTGACGGCAGCCGATGAACTCCAAACGAGCCAAAAATCACATTCCTTCTCTTCTAAACTTGGATCCGAACCTAGATACCCTAAAAACGAAACCCCATTTGTTGCTTTGGTGAAATCAAAAACCACATATCCCTTTTCTTTAGAGAACCGATAGTCCAAATTCCCTTTTTTGAAAAACGAGCCCCCTTTCTGTTTGCCTTTACACCGATTCACCATGCACGGCCTCGGGGAGGCCGGTAGGCTTGTCACCAGTGAGGAAGGGAAACAGACGCAAAAAAGATGAACCGTCACGAGAAAGATGGAGCGTCAAAGGTAAAAAAAACTTAATACTCAAGTGTTTAATATGATGATATGATGATTTGAAAATGGAAGGAAATGAGGAAAATACCTCTGAAAGTTTTGCTCCTATTTTATTGCTCTAATTTCCAGCGCGAATCCCATTACATATGTTTAGGGTTTTGTTTATATACCTTGATAATTACACTACTTTTAAGAAAAATAAAAACCTAGAAATTCTACTATTGGCTGCCTTCTGTTGCTTCTGGTATTTTGGTGAGTTTTTGAAATTGCTAGTTTGCCCCCTAATTTGCTTCCGTTGCTCTGATCTTTTGCATGTTATCAAAGGCTTGAGAGATGGGGGAGGGGGAACCAGCTGAGATGCACAGTGGGTAAACCTCTCTGACGTCGTCCTTTATGTCCCCTCGTGCGTCGTGGCTGATCGAGAGGATGGGGAGACCAGAGAGAGAATAGGATTGGGGGGCAAGGCTCTCCAGTGGTCGTTGATTCTCTTTGCCAACGTGGAGATAAAGTGGGAAGGCGAACAGTCATGCGTGAGGGCTACGCGGAAGATGAAGGGACAGGCGTGTGATACATGAGCGAGCGGGAAAGCTAAAACGTCGTGCGTATGGCACATGAGTCGTCGAGGTGTCGAGCAGTGAGCTTCACGCGGTAATCCAACAGTCTCTTGGGTTTGATCTGGACCGTCAGATCATGCCAGATCTGATGGTGGGGAGTGAGCTGTGCAAAAAAAGATATATTAGGGCTTTGTTGATGATCATATTAGGGTTTTTGTTATTGGGCCTATAATGGGCATATAATACCCCAAAATCTGGCCTAGTCAGAATTGTGTTCCGGCGATCGAAAACCCTACATTGAAACTGTTCAAATATTGTAATGACATTGACCATAAGGTCAATTGTATTGATATTGGACTCTAATTGAGTCAAACTATTGCATAAGGACCCTATTGAAATATTGAAAACTTGTTTAGTGACTAAATTGTAGAAATTAAAAGTTTGGGGGTACAAGTATAAGGAATTGAGAGTTGAGGGACTAATCTTGCGATTAACCCCTCCTCACTCAAGTTACCACATACGTGGGTAATCGGAATTAAATTCCTTCAAGGGAAGGAAAGCTTTGTATTTACAAAGCAAATAAAGGGAATAGCCAAAAAGTAAGAAGCTTACCCGATTGCCTAAACCAAGCTAGCACCTCCCTTGTCTTCATCTTTTTCCAAGCAAGCACCTCCATTGTTGAGGTTGGAGAAGCATGAATTTTCTTCAATCCATTGATATTGAATCATAGCTAGTGATCGGGTAAGCCTAAACCCTCAAGCAATTAGATGATTCCATGGATATATAATGTTCAATCTTGAGTTTTAAGTTGAGCACCTATGTTAACCTAATTATTTTAAATATTTAATCCATGGATATCCCATATCTAATGGCTATATCGAATTTAGATTTTGATTTTGATATCGTTATATTGATTTCGATATCGTATTACAAATCCTAACTATTTTCCTATTGACTATTCTAGCTCAAGAAATAGAAAAGAGGACATCCACCATTACCAACGAGAGATAGAAACAAAGGGATTACTATCCAAGAGCCTTGAAAGCTTTGGAATATCAAGGTGAGTGTAGTAGGAGTCTCGAGATTAAGCTAGGTATTTTCCCGATTTCATTGTCATCGAGTTTATCATTGCTAACCTTATTGTGAAGGGATTTTGCATCGAATCCGTTAGAGGATACATCGGTAAGCATTGGTAAGTGTAACATCGAAGCACTGGATATCAATAATGTTATTGATAATATCATTATGATAGCCATTGAATTAAGGAAATAGAAAATTGATAATAGAGTATTGTCATTGCCATTGTTATAGTTATTGGCATTAAGCATTGATATCGATATTGTCATTGTCATCGAAACATTGATATTGTCATTGAACATTGCCATTGAATCATTGAACATTGCCATTGTTACCGAATATTGATCATTGATGTTGTCGCTGGACCTTGGATTCGAAAGGACGTTTGGATACAGTTGGCATGCCATGGGATTCATAAGCTCATTGTACGGGTGGACTATGGTCCTAAGGCTACGGCCTATATTGATTTGGCAATACGGAGGGACTAGACCATTCATTAATTTGACGAGGCGTAGGAATTTGCGTATCCACTATTCTGAATCGATCTAAGGGTTATTGTTGAAATATGGATTTAATACTATTGAACATGATCATTACATTGCTAATAATGATTCATTGCACTATTATTGTCAAGACATGATTTGTAATGCATTTCATTGATGTTGGCATTTAATTGCGACTACCTCACTAGGCAATATATGCCTAATGCATTTTATCTCATGTATTTTAGGTTGATCGAATTGTTGGATTGAGACCGGAGAAGTTGGAAGATCGATAAGTCACAAGCAAGCTAGAGTAAAGTACTTTGTCCTTATAAACTCCTAGAATGGTGGCAAAGTAGCTAAACTAGTCACTCACAGCCTTTTGGATGTATATGTATTGCCTATGCTTTGTATAAGGTTAAGTAGCCCTAAAATGACTTTTGTGTGAAGCTAAAGGAGGCTAAATATGCTTATTAGGTACAAAAAGGTAAAAACCTAGTAAATGGATTCGAATAACCTTAAAATTTGACATGCAAGTATATTATAGTATAGAAATATTGTTGGTAAAATTTCATTGCATTTAGGCATCGTTTAACAGGTTAATTCGAATAAAAACCAACTAAAATCTACCATTACAGTACATGCATATCGATACAGGTCAACATGTATCGATACGGCCCTGCATAATTGTTCATGGTGAAATAGGGCATATCGATACACAAAAGAGGTGTATCGATACAGAATTAGGCAGCGAGGTTTGGTCATTTAAAGGTGTCGATACGGTCTTAGGCTGTACTAAAACGGGTAAGCCTATATCGATACGGTCTCAAGAGTATCGATACGATGCCTTAATTCCTGAAGGTAAAAATCGAATATGTACATATCCTTACCGTTATGGACCTAAAGGGTATCGATACGGAGATCGGTAATTCTGTTAAAAGGTATTGAATGCAGTTTTAAATTGTTTGTAGAATGGTCACTGATTATTATATAGCCTATTTGGACGAGTATTTGATATCATATTAACATGAAAATTTACATGAACGTTGTTGATGTAATGAATTTCAATATTGTATACATGTTTGCACTAAAAGACCTCTAAATTATTAGATTTACTGTTTAGTCCCTAAAACTTGTAAAAGTTAGAAATTGGCCCTAATTGATTAGTCATTGTTACAAATAGATAAAATGAGCTAAGCTCAAAAATTGTATAATGTTTAAAATACATAATATTGACTAAATATTGTTTGTTATTGAAATTTTCCCACATCGTTCGCTGGTAGTATTCTCTGACCCGGTTCTCGACCAGGCCGAGAAGGGGGTGTTACATTTGTGGTATCAGAGCTAGAGTTTAGTCGATTCTAGGACTAAACCAAAGCTTATTGTATTGTTATTGCGTTACTTTACCACCTAGGAGTTATATATTGTGTATATTGTGACTTGTCGACTAAACTGGTTTCTTTATGTTGATATGTTTAGAACTAACGAAGCTCACATGGATGAGCCCGTTACCGGCTCCTCGACGCACGGTGAGGAAATAAGGGGGAGACCCACCTAATCCACCTAATCCCCCACCTCTGAACGTCGAGCCAGAGTTACGTAATGCTCAAGCTGAGTGTTACCGAAACATGGTCGACATGTTTAAACAATTTATAACCTCAATGAGAGCTGAACAACCTGCGCAATCAGCTCCACATGTTGTCCAATATACTCGGGCCCCCAGTGATAAGCTGTCATCACTCTGAGCCTACACTTTCACCGGACAGGATGATGATAACCCTGAGACTGTGAAATATTTACTGGACAACATACTGAGAATCCTAAATAAGCAATTACAGTGTTTTGATGAGCACAAGCTAGAGTGCGCCTTGACACTATTAGCGGATGAAGCACTCCAATGGTGGGAAACCACTATACTTACTGTTCCTGAAGAAACCATCTCTTGGGAGTTCTTTCTTTAAGAGTTTCAAAAGAAGTACGTTAGCGAGTACTATCTCGCATAAAGGCGCAACATCTTTCTCCATCTAAAGTAAGGTGGCCGACCTATAGAGCAGCATATCTGCGACTTCTATAAGTATTATCGATATGGTGTGGAATACATCAAGAAGGAGGAGGATAAGTGCTGGATGTTTACTGCTGGGCTAAGCGATGAGTTGCGCCTCATGTTTACTGTTTTGGGTATCACCAATTTCTAAGATCTAGTGAATCGAGTTAAAGCTACCGAAACTGCACAGAGAGCTCAGAGGGCCGATGTATCTGGTAAATTAGAGAAAAGGTTTAGAGATGATTCTCGACCTCTCAAGTGGAATAAGAATGGCAAGTGTCAAGGCCCTAAACAAGTTATGCACTTACAGCATTCCCATTCTAGAATATCGAAAAACCTCAAATGGTGACCCAATATTTTGCTAAGACGACCTTAGTTGAAAGCAGCGAATGATCCAACCGAAGTACACAGAATCCAGTTTGCAACTACTGCCAGAAATGACGCCTAGTGGGTCAGTGTTGTAAGCAGACTAAAGTATGTTTCTATTGTGGTGAACAAGGTCACTTTATCCGTGATTATCCCTTAGGTACTACCAAGTCCATTGCTACACCAGCTAATGTTGCTTCCCATACTCAATCCTTTCGAGGCAAATGATCAAGACAAGTGCTATCAGGAGCAACGGGGAAACCTAGTGGCTCGGGGAAACCATTTAACAAGCAAAAAATGAAGGCTTCTGCTCAGTTGTATCATGTGAGGAGTTAGGATGAGGATGATGAGCTAGACGTCATTACATGTACTATAGAATTGTACTCTCACTCCTTATATGCGTTGATTGATCCTAGCTCTACGCATTCATTTATAAGCATTGAACTAGTGAGGAAGCATGGAATGTCTAGTGAACCTATGGTATTGAGAATCTCCGTAACTAATCCACTAGGCGATTGCGTTACCATAAGCCTTGTATGTAAGAATTGTCCCTTAGTAATCTAAGGGATTCCTTTTGTGGTCAATCTATTGGCCTTACCGATCCATGAATTTGATGTTATACTAGGTCTAGACTGGCTTAGTAAGCATCAAGCTTGGGTAGATTGTAGCAAAAAGAAGTTATAACTTTGAGGCCTTGGCAAGGAGAGCATCATGTTGATGAGTTCAAGAAATCCTTTCTTACATGCTTTGACTTTGGAAGCCAAGGATGGGCCTCAGCTATCGGATGCTGATACCGTGCATGAATTTCCTAATTTTCCTTGATGAACTTCTGGGCTTACCACCAACCCGTAAAGTTAAATTTAGTATCAGCATGTAACCTATAACTGCCCCAATTTCCATTGCACCTTATCGAATGGCAGGCATTAAGCTAAAGTAATTGAAAGCCTAGATTCAAGATTTGCTTGATAAAAGCTTCATTCAGCCGATTTCCTCACCTTGGGGAGCTCCGGTTCTCTTTGTAAAAAAATGATGGTTCTATAAGGTTATGCATCGATTACTGGCAGCTGAATAAGGCAACTATCAAGAAAAAATAGCAACTACCAAGGATAGATGACCTATTCGATTAGATTAAGGATGTCACTGTATTTTCTAAGATCGACTTAAGGTCAGGATATTACCAAATGAAAGTTAAGGAGTGTGATGTGCCTAAAACTGCTTTCTGTACAAGATATGGTCATTATGAATTCTTGGTGATACCCTTCGGGCTAACCAATACACCAGCAGCTTTCATGGACCTAATGGATCAGGTTTTTAGACCATTTATCGACAAATTTGTAGTGGTGTTCATTGATAATATTCTAATTTATTCCAAGAATCATGTTTAACATCAAAACCACATTCGCATTGTGCTTCAAACTCTTCGGGAGAAACAGTTGTATGCCAAGTTTTCTAAATGTGAGTTCTGGCTCACTGAAGTTACCTTCCTTGGGCATATTATATCAGTTTCGGGCATCCAGGTGGACCCGAAGAATATACAAGCCATTGTTGATTGGCCTCCACTGAAGAACATTGGAGAAGTAAGAAGTTTCCTTCGTCTCGCTAGCTATTATAGAAGATTAGTTAAAGGATTTTCCATGTTAGCAGCCTCATTGACTAAGTTGTTAAGAAAAGAAGCTCAATTTGTTTGGTCCGAGGAATAACAAAGAAGTTTCAATCAATTGAAACAAGTTTTGACTCATGCACCGGTTTTAACTCAACCTGAGTATAGAAAGGACTACACTGTCTATAGTGATGCTTCGCATCTTGGGTTGGGATGCGTATTGATGTAAGAAGGCAAAGTTATTGCTTATGCTTCCAGACAACTAAAGCCACATGAAATGAACTATCCCGCCCATGATCTAGAACTGGCTGCAATTGTCTTTGCATTGAAAATTTAGAGACATTATCTCTACAGAGAGATATGTTACCTCTTTATGAATCACAAAAGTCTTAAGTACCTCTTGACCCAGAAGGAGTTGAATCTTCGACAACGAAGATGGATGGAACTCCTTAAATATTATGACCTTATTATCGACTACCACCCGGGCAAGGCCAACGTTGTAGCTGATGTACTCAGCCACAAACCTTCGCCTGGTAAGCATTGACATTAGATGTGAAATCCTATACATTGTGTAATAATTTGGCTCATTGTAAATCTTGTTTTTTAGCCCCTCGAGCTATTAACGCTCACTTCTGACTTCAGAAGTAACATTGTCTCGTAGCTGAACTTCAAGTTCAGTTTACTATTGTTTCGAGAATTAAGACATTTCAAGATCAAGACTCCGAACTCCAATCTATTGCCTCTAAGCTTCAGGATAATCCTAATTTTGGAATCAATTCTAAATGACTCTTATGTTTTCATGATCGGGTCTATGTACCCAATGATGAATCTCTTCGCACCAATATTCTTAAGGAAACTCATTCAAGTCCTTTCTCTATTCACCCGAGGTCGGTGAAGATGTACAAAGACCTACGAGAAATTTATTGGTGGCCAGGCATGAAGCAAGCTATAGTTAAATTCGTGTCTAGGTGTTTTACGTGTCAGCGTGTAAAAGCTGAGCGTTGTGTCCCTACTGGCCTATTGCAACCAATTGACTTACCGCAATGGAAATGAGAGAAAATCACTATGGATTTTGTTAGTGGGTACCATTGTCTCCCGCTAAACATGACTCTATTTGGGTCATTGTCGATCGTTTCACTAAGTTAGCACATTTCTTACCGGTTTGAATAGATTATAGTCTCCCTAAATTAGATGACTTGTATATCATGAAAGTCATCCGACTCCACAAAGTACCATAGTCTATTATCTCTGATCGAGACCCACGTTTTGCTTCTCGATTTTCGAGGTCGATGCAAAGAACTCTGGGAACTAGAGTTAATTTTAGTACTGGTTTTCACCCTTAATCTGATGGCCAGTTGAAAAGGGTAATTCAAATTCTAGAAGATATGCTTCGAGCATGCATCAATGATTTTGGAGGCTCTTGGGAGAAATCCCTACCTTTTATCGAATTTGCCTATAACAACAGCTACCAAACTTCTATCAAGATGGCACCATATGAAGCATTGTATGGTAGACGTTGTAGAACTCTACTATGTTGGTCTGAACTCGATGAAGGCAAGATGTTGGGCCCTAACCTACTCCGGGAAACTGAACGAAAGGTTGCCATCATTCATGATCGCTTAAAAGTTGACTTTGACCGGCAGAATGCCTATGCTGATCTTAAGTGTAGGGATATTCAATATGAAGTTGGTAAGAAAGTTTTCCTCAAATTTTCACCGTGGAAAAAAGTTTTAGGGTTTGGCAAGAAAGGGAAATTGAGGTCCCGATTCATTGGACCTTTTGAGGTTGTGGAAAAAGTTGGCCCTGTGGCTTACCGCTTTCGGTTACCTTTGGAATTAAGTAAAATCCATGATGTGTTTCATGTATCCATGCTTCAAAAGTATCATTCTAATCCCTCGCACGTTATTGAACCCGAGTCGGTGGAAATTCAGCGAAATTTATCTTATGAGGAAGAACCAGTTTAGATTCTCGCAAGGGAAGTCAAGAGACTTCGTAACAAGACTATTCCATTGGTTAAAGTACTCTGGAAGAGTTACAATGCTAAGGAAGCAACATGGGAATCGAAGGAAACAATGCGAGAGCAATATCCTCAACTCTTTGATATAGGTAAAATTTGAGGACAAATTTTTCTTATGGGGGAGAGTTGTAACACCCCAAAATCTGGCCTAGTCAGAATTGGGTTTTGGCGATCGGAAACCCTACATTTGAACTGTTCAAATATTGAATGACATTGACCATAATGTCAATTGTATTGATATTGGACTCTAATTGAGTCAAACTATTGCATAAGGACCCTATTGAAAATATTAAAAACTTGTTTAGTGACTAAATTGTAGAAATCAGAAGTTTGGGGGTACAAGTATAAAGAATTGAAAGTTAAGGGACTAACCTTGCGAGTAGCCCATCCTCACTTAAGTTACCACATACGTGGGTAATCAGAATTAAATTCCTTCAAGGGAAGGAAAGCTTTGTATTTATAAAGCAAATAAAGGGAATAGCCAAAAAGTAAGAAGCTTACCCGATTGCCTAAACCAAGCTAGCACCTCCCTTGTCTTCATCTTTTTCCAAGCAAGCACCTCTATTGTTGAGGTTGGAGAAGCATGAATTTTCTTCAATCTATTGATATTGAATCATAGCTAGTGATCGGGTAAGCCTAAACCCCCCAAACAATTTGATGATTCCATGGATATTTAATGTTTAATCTTGAGTTTTAAGTTGAGCACATATGTTAACCTAAGTATTTTAAAGCTTTAATCCATGGATATCCCATAGCTTATGGCTATATCGAATTTGGATTTTGATTTTGATATCATTATATTGTTTCGATATCGTATTACAAATCCTAACTATTTCCCTATTGACTATCCTAGCTCAAGAAATGGGAAAGAGGACATCCACCATTACCAATGAGAGCTAAAAACAAAGGGATTACTATCCGAGAACCTTGAAAGCTTCGGAATATCAAGGTGAGTGTAGTAGAAGTCTCGGGATTAAGCTAGGTGCTTTTCCCAATTTCATTGGCATTGAGTTTATCATTGCTAACCTTATTGTGAAGGGATTTTTCATCGAATCCGTTAGAGGATACATTGGTAAGCTTCGGTAAGTGTAGCATTGAAGCACCGGATATCGATAGTGTTATTGATAATATCATTATGATAGCCATTAAATTAAGGAAATATATAATATTGATAATAGAGTATTGTCATTGCCATTGTTATAGTTATTGTCATTAAGCATTAATATCGATATTGTCATTGTCATCGAAACATTGAAGAATCATTGGACATTGATATTGTCATTTAATCATTGAACATTGCCATTGTTACCGAACATTGATCATTGATGTTGTCACTAGACCTTGGATTGGAAAAGACGTTTGGATACAACTGGCATGCCATAGGATTCATGAGCTCAATGTACGTGTAGACTACGGTCCTAGGGCTACGGCCTATATTGATTTGGCATGGCGAAGGGATGTATTGTGATATTGGCCATATTGGCAAGGCGGAGGGACTAGGCCATTCATTGATTTGGCGAGGCATAGGAATTCGCATATCCACTATTCCGAATCAATCCAAGGGTTATTGTTAATATATGGATTTAATACTATTGAACATGATCATTACATTGCTAATAATGATTCATTGCACTATTATTGTCAAGACATGATTTGTAATGCATTTCATTGATGTTGACATTTAATTGCGACTACCTTACTAGGTAAATTATGCCTAATGCATTTCATCTCATGCATTTCAGGTTGATCGAATTGTTGGATCGAGATCAGAGAAGTCGGAAGATCGATAAGTCACAAGCAAGCTAGAGTAAATTACTTTGTCCTTATAAACTCCTAGAATGGTGGCAAAGTAGCTAAACTAGTCACTCACAGCCTTTTGGATGTATATGTATTGCCTATGCTTTCTATAAGGTTAAGTAGCTCTAAAATGACTTTTGTGTGAAGCTAAAGGAGGCTAAATATGCTTATTAGGTACAAAAAGGTAAAAACCTAGTATATGGATTCGAATAACCTTAAATTTTGACATGCAAGTAGATTATAGTATAGAAATGTTGTTGGTAAAATTTCTTTGCATTTGGGCATCGTTTAACAGGTTAATTCGAATAAAAACCAGCTAAAATCTGTCATTACAGCACAGACGTATCGATACAGGTCAACCTGTATCGATACGGCCCTGCATAATTGGTAATGGTGAAACAGGGCATATCGATACACAAAAGAGGTGTATCGATACAGAATTAGGCAGTGAGGTTTGGTCATTTAAAGGTATCGATACGGTCTTAGGCTGTACCAAAACGGGTAAGCCTATATTAATACGGTCTCAAGAGTATCGATACGGGGCCTTATTTCCTCAAGGAAAAATTGAAGCTGTGCATATTCTTACCTATACGGGCCTAAGGGGTATCGATACGAATGTCGGTAATTCTGTTAAAAGGTATTGAACACAGTTTTAAATTGTTTGCAGAATGGTCACTGATTATTATATAGCCTATTTGGATGAGTATTTGATATTGGATTAACATGAAAATTTACAGGAACGTTGTTGATGTAATGAATTTCAGTATTGTATACATGTTTGCACTAAAGAACCTCTAAATTATTAGATTCACTATTTAGTCCCTAAAACTTGTAAAAGTTAGAAATTGGTCCTAATTGATTAGTCATTGTTACAAATGGATAAAATGAGCTAAGTTGGAAAATTGTATAATGTTTAAAAGACATGATATTGACTTAATATTGTTTTTTATTGAAATTTTCCCATATCGTTCATCGTTTCGTTCACTGGTAGCATTCTCCGACCAGGCCGGGAATGGGGTATTATAGAGCCACTAATGTAATATTTTTTGGTTTTAGAATTTGTAAATTGACTGTTTGTATGGACTAAAATTTAATATATGGGATTTTATTTAAAATATTTTTCTGATTTTTAGATTTACTTTATAATAATAATAATAATAATTATAAGTGTAAACTACCCCAGTGACCACCGAACTAATTGGAGATACCTATTTTGACCACCGAATTATCGAAATCGTCAATCAGACCACCAAACTTATTAAATCAACCTATTTTGACCATCGCCGTTAAAAAACTAACGGATGGGTAATTGAAGGGTGACATGGCAGTTAACGAAAATTTGTAAAATTACACATTTAGTCCTTGTTATTTATCTATAATTTCAATTTGGTCCTAATTTAAATTAAATTATTTAAAATTAATCATCCAATCGGATGACGACACGTATCATCTCCCGATTGGACAATTTATTTTAATTTTTAATTTAATTTATTTAATTTTTAATTAAAGAAACAAGGAGTGTGCTTGAGGGGTTTGAACTTAGGACCTCCTGAGCATAATACCCAGACCATTACCACTGCGCCAAACCACCTATATTGATACAAGTTACACCCTTTTATATATATATATATCTTATAATACTATAATTGTTAGGGAAAAAGAAGTAAAAATGATTGAGAGGGGATTCGAACTTAGGTCATTTGGAATGAGTAAAAATATACAAACCGCTAAATTAATTTATTTATTTTAGTAGAAAATTAAAATATTTTGAATATATTTAAAGTATAGTTGAAGCAAGATTTAAAATGAAAACAAATTTATAGTTTTTATATTTTTAGATTAAATTGAATACTTTTTTCTCTCACATTTAGTTTAATAATTTCATATATATAATATTGAAACGATTTTTTAATTTAATTAATAATTTTAATTTCTCACATTAATTAAATATATTATAAACATGTATATTAAATATATACATTTCAATATATAATCAATGAATTAAAATATTTAATAAAAAATTTAAATTATTAATTAAATTAAAAAACGGTTTCAATATTATATATATGAAATTATTAAACTAAATGTGAGGGAAAAAGTATTCAATTTAATCTAAAAATATAAAAACCATAAATTTGTTTTCATTTTAAATCTTGCTTCAACTATACTTTAAATATATTCAAAATATTTTAATTTTCTATTTAAAAAATAAATTAATTTAGCGGTTTGTATATTTTTACACGTTCCAAATGACCTAAGTTTGAATCCTCTCTCAATCATTTTTACTTCTTTTTCCCTAACAATTACAGTATTATAAGATATATATAAAAGGGTGTAATTTGAGTCAATATAGGTGGTTTGGCGCAGTGGTAATGGCCTTGGTATTTTACCCAAAAGGTATCCCCAATTAGTTTGGTTTAATAAGTTTAGTGGTCTGATTGACGATTTCGATAGTTCAGTTGTCAAAATAGGTATCACCAATTAGTTTGGTGGTCACTGGGGTAGTTTACCCTAATTATAATGATGATAATAATAATACTGTAAAACAAATAAACTAAAATCCAGACAAAACTTAGTGATTACAGATGCCCCTTTTTGTTTATTCTAGTAAAACGAGAATAGAGCAAGATATAAAGCACTAATTTTGTCTAACTTCCTTGTTTGAAGATTTCGAGCTGCGAGTTCCTCTTGTATAGAACTGTTCACCCTTCTTCTTCTTCTTGAAATCTAGAGCTATGAGTATCTGTCTCTTTCACTCCGAAGTCCTGATGTTGCAAGTTTGAAACTCCTCGCCTAAAATCCTTGAGCTATGAGTATATGCCTTTTTCGCCCTAAAATTCTAATGTTGCGAGTTTGAAATTACTCGCCTAAAATCTTTGAGCTACGAGTATTTGCCTCCTTTCACTCTAAAATTTTAGTGTTGCGAGTTTGAAAATCCTCGCCCAAGATCCTTGAGCTATGGGTATTTGCCCATTTCTCCTTGAAATCTAGATGTTGCGAGTTTGAAACTCCTCGCCTGAAATCTTTGAGCTACGAGTATCTGCCTATTTCGCTTTGTAATCCTGATATTGAGAGTTTGAAACTCCTTGTACGAAATCCCTTCCGGGCTTTCGCTTTGTTGTTTACTCCCCTTCTCAAGAAGTACCCGATCTAGCCTTCAAATACCTGTAAAAAAGATGAAACGCTATGATGGTATGAGTTAGCACGCTCCTAACATAGAAAGGCCTAACTATGTATGAGGTATGAATTGCGAAAACTAAACGATGCTTAAACGCCTTCACTTTCAAGGTTGATCTTTCTCGACCTTTTCTTTGCTTCTTTTTTCTTCTTGATCTTTACAGTGACAGTACTTCATCTCATATTCGAGTTCAACCATTAGCCTTTACCTTTTGAACTTTCGAATATTTTGTTCTAAAGCACCTTCGTAGGTTTTCACTTTAGGTTTGCTTTTCTCAAAGCGTCCTTTCGGGTTTTCACTTTGATTTTCCTTCTTTTTTCTTTTTTTTTCTTTTTTCTTTCTTTTTTCTTTCAAATCCCTTTCGGGTTTTTACCTTAAAATCATTTTATTTTCGTAATCCTCTTGTTTTTGTGTGACAAGCTTGGATTCTGATGAGTTCGTCACTCTTCTTCTTATTTTGACCTATTCTCATATCCTGGAAATTAAAGTCTTCTCTTAGTTCGAGCTTAGCGTACCTCTTTGTACTACTTGCACTTAAAAGGTTAGAACATAGTAATACCAAGAAATCTTTTTCTTTTCATGAATCTGTATCAACTTACTTGTAGAATGCTTGTAGAAAGAGGTAAGTGAAGGCATAAAATAATACTTCATTACTATTTTGAAAGTTTGGAGTGATTTACAAAGGTCATGGCAAACATGAAAGGAAAACAAAAAATGATACAATGTCCCAATCATCCACTGTATGAATGATACGAGAACCTACCGACCGAAGTGGATCCCTTGCCAGAAGTAATTCACTTAAATATGTGACACCCAAGAATGTCTATTTGCTGGATGTCTGATCTTCAAAAATCACCTGAGCCGTCCTGTTTAGGTTTTTGACTCAAATCCTCATTTGGTTTCAAGACGCCCTTTTCGGGTTTTCATCTTGAACCCCCCATTTTGTTTTTTTTCTTTTTCTTCTTTTTATTTTGTCTTTACACATAGTATTTATTGACTGAATCTGAGTTTACTGGATTGTTCAACTCATTCACGTCTATCTCTGTTAAGATCAACACTTTTTTGAAAAAGATATTCTTAACGACATAAGGTCCTTCTCAATTAGGCATCCACTTCCCACAGAAATCCCTTTGAGTCGACAAGATTCTTCTAAGCACTAGATCTCCTCATGGAATTCTTTTGGGCAAACCTTCTTATCGTAAGCTTGTATCATTCTCTTATGGTATATCTGACCATGGCAAATGGCTTTCATCATTTTCTCGTCAATGAGATTCAACTGGTCAAACCGAGCTTGTACCCATTCGGCTTCTTCCATCCTCACCTCATTTAGAATTCGAAGTGATGGAATCTCCACTTCAATAGGTAGCATTGCCTTCATGCCATAAACCAATGAGTACGGTGTTGCCCCCATTGAAGTATGTATGGATGTTTGGTAGGCAAATAGGGCAAATGGAAACTTTTCATACCAGTCCTTAGAGGTGTCTGTGGTCTTTGATATGATCTTCTTAATGTTCTTGTTTGCCATCTCTACCGCTCTGTTCATCTTGGGGCGATAAGTGGTGGAATTATGGTGCGTTATTCTGAATTGCTCGCATACCTTGGCTATCATCTTGTTGTTCAGGTTGGAAGCATTATCGGTAATAATCCTCTGTGGAAAATCATAGCGACAAATGTCTCTTTCTTTAAGAACTTGCAAATTGTAGCTCATGTGATACTGGCATAGGAAGCTGCTTCTACCCACTTAGTGAAATAGTCGATAATAACCAAAATAAAAAGATGCCCATTAGACGCTCTTGGATGAATCTGACCAATGACATCCATTCCCCATACAACAAACGACCATGGCGAATTCATAGTGTGTAAAGGTAATTGTGGGAAATGGATCTTGTCGGCATATATATGACATTTATGATATTTCTTTGCATAGTCGATACAATCCCCTTACATGGTTGACCAGAAGTACCCATATCTCATAATTTTCCAGGCCATCAAAAATCCATTGGCATGCGTCCCGCGTAATCTATCATGTACCTCAGCTAAGATACTTTTAGCTTCTCAAGCATTGACACACCTCAACAGTACTTGGTTTTTGCCCCTTTTTTATAAGACCTCTCCATCTAGAACATATCCCAGGGCCATTTATCATCTCTAGGGTAGGTTTAGAACTTGATATATTAAAGAATATTATAGTACCATGGGTTGTCATCCACTTCCTCTTCCAAACTATAGCAATGTGCCGATATTTCAAACTTTTACATCTCAATTGGCTTTATTTTTGCTTCGATGCCTGCCTCAAACATTGCGACCAACATTGCCAAAGCATCCACTATTTGATTATCTTCCCATTGAAGGTAGGTGAAACTGATCTTTTCGAAGTCTTTGGTTAACTCTTGGATCAAATCATAGTACTTGACCAACTTCGGGTCTCTTGTTTCTCATTCTTTCTGAAGTTGATAAATTACCAAAGATGAGTCTCCGAAAACTTGAAGCACTCTAACTTTCCTTTCAATGGCTACACGCAAACCCATAACACAAGCCTCATACTCTACTTTATTGTTGGTACAAAAAAATTCCAATCTACTTGTGAAAGGATAGTAGACATTTTATGGAGAAATTAACACTGCCACAATTCCATGACCTAGGGCATTGAATGCTCCATCGAAATAAAGCTTCCATGACTCAAACTCCGAGGTAGCATTTTCTTCGATAGTTATACACATCAGGTCTTCATCGGGAAAATTAAAATTTAGAGACTCATAGTCATTTGAAGTGCGGCTTTCTAGGAAATCTGCTATAGCACTTCCTTTTATTGCTTTTTGACTTACATATAGTATGTCAAATTCGGACAACAGTATCTGCCAACAGGCCATCCTCCCGTTTAGTGCTGGTGCTTCCATTAAAAACTTTAACGTATCCAATTTGGATATTAACCAAGTGGTATGATATAACATGTACTGCCTGAGCCTTTTGGTAGTCCACACTAGAGCATAACATAATTTTTGAATCGGTGGGTACGACATTTCACAATCGGTGAACTTCTTGCTCAAATAGTAGATCGCCTTCTCTTTCTTCCCGGACTCATCATGTTACCCCAAAACACAGCCCATTGAGTTCTCAAAGACTGTCAGGTACAAGAGCTTCCTCAAGTTTTGGATATGCTCTTCTTTAGTTCGAGACTTGGCAATCATATCATCCACATATACCTCGATCCTCTTGTGTATCATGTCATGAAAAAGGGTTACCATGGCCCTTTGATAGGTTGCTCTGACATTCTTCAACCCAAAGGGCATCACCTTGTAATAGAATGTCCCCCACATAGTCACAAACATAGTTTTCTCCATGTCGTCAGAATGTATTTTTATTTGGTTATACCCCGAGAAACCATCCATAAAAGAGAACCACGAATACCCTACGGTGTTGTCGACCAGAGTATCAATATAAGGCAAAGGTAAATTATCATTAGGGCTTGACTTATTGAGATCTCTATAATCTACACACATGCGAACCTTCCCATCATTCTTAGGTACCGGGACTATATTCGCCACCCACTCCGGGTACTTGGCGACCTTTTAGAAACCAGTCTCATACTACTTTTTCACTTCTTCTCGAATCTTCAACAACATTTCTGCCCTCATTCTTCTTAATTTCTGTTGGGCTGGTTTACATTCCGGCTTGATTGGTATCTTATGTACCACAATATTCGTGTCTAGTCCCGGCATGTCTTGATAAGTCCATGCAAAAACATCCTTGAAAACAATTCAATCAACTCATGCCTGGTATTGGATGAGAGAGCAGTGCCAATATTCACTTATCTTCTTTCTTTCTCAGCCCCCAAATTGAGAATCTCTACCTCTTCTTGATAGGGTAAGATCTGGTTGTTTTCACTTTCCATTAATCTGAGTAATTTATCAGGGACCTCACATTCTACGTCATCACCCCTTTCATCGATTTCAGCTAGATACAAAGGTTGCTCAAAATCCACCTCAGAATCAAATTCAGAATCATTCATACAGTTGATAATAGGGACCTTGAAACAAATTTGAAATGAATATGTATTGGGAAGAGAATGAGATATTATTTATGGAATGAATGAAATAATAAATATGATAAAAAATGCAACAAATATGATGTTTGCCATTCGATAAAAAAAGTGGAAAACATCATATTCATTGAATTGAAAAACAAACAAGTTGATATAGAAGCCCTTTACAAAAGATCATCATCGCTCTCGGGCAAAAGTGAATAGGGTTGATTTCGAGCATTACTCTGATTCAACCTAGAAACTACATGTAAGTCCACATTGGTCCAATTGTTGAGTGTCTCTCCTGGAAAGCAAGGGAGGATTCCAACCAAGAATTTTTCATTTTTTCCATCTTCAGTTATCACATTAACGTCCATCCCTTCTAATGCCTCATTGAACCTTTCCTTATCATTGAGCTTGGCACTCTCTAGACTGGCCTTATGTATTTTCTTTCCCACGTTGATTATCTCGCCAAACACAAAAATATTTTTCATGTCGAGATATATCACAGGCTCCCACAGAATGTCCTCGCCCTTGGATTTGGCATTCATTTGCTCTTCCCTCTTCTTCCATTCTAACTTTCTTTGATGAAAATTGGGCTTGTGGCTGAGCCGGAATCGATCTTTCTTGCTGATAACACTTTTAGCATGCAAACACCCTTGTAAGTTCTTTTCTAGTCATTTTCCTCTCTTAGCTCCTCGTCCCAAAGTTTGCCAAACCATCATCTTAGTGTAATTTTGACAGTATAGGGAGTGGGATTTTGCTTCATTCCGTCACAAAGGTAGCATTCACAAATTCTAAAGCTTTAAAAGAATATTCAATAGCGTTTTCATTGGTTTGGATATAAGGAGCATCGGTGGTTATGAAAGCGATGATATCTTGTTCGGCCCCCACGCTTACCAATTTCCCATTGATAATAAATTTCAGTTTTTGGTGCAATGAAGAAGGCACGAACTCATCTGAATGAACCCAAGGCCTTCCTAGCAAGCAATTATAGGTTGGTCGAATGTCCATCACCACAAACTCGATGATATACTCGGTAGGCCCGATTAATAGTAGAATCTCAATCTTCTCAATCATATCCCTTTGGGTCCCATCAAATGCTCTAACAGAGTTCTAACACGGCTTCATATATGAACTATCAATTGGAAACCTTTGCAAAGTCACCATAGGCAACACATTTAAAGTTGATCCATTGTCAATAAGTATTCCCGACAAAATATACCCTTTACAGTGGGTGGTAACGTTCAGAGCTTTGGTTGATCCCATGCCCCAATCTAAAATTTCATTATCACAGAAAGTGATATAGTTATCCACGGCAATTTGGCCCACTATTCGATCTAATTTGCTTATCGAGATGTCATATGGGATAAATGTTTGATTCAACACCTTCAACAATGCACTTCAGTGTTTTTCTAAGCTTAGCAATAACTCAAGCACTGAAATCTACGCTTGTTGCTTCCGGAGCAGCTCGACGATGCTATATTCGCTATGCTTTGGGAACCTTAAAAAATTTTGAGCTTGTGTCTCTGTCACTGGCTCATGAATCTTCGGAGGAGGCTCTTCTCCAAAAATCTTTTCAGTCTTAGTCGCTACTATTTTCCCATTTTCCTTCGGCCCCTCCGCCGCTTTCGATGTTTCTAGTGAATAACACCTACCGCTTTTTGTAAAATGCCCCACCTCATTCACTGTTTCGACTTTTAACTCCACTGGGTTTTTCTTCTTTATGGGCTTCTCTTCATTAGATGGCTTCTCTTCTCTATGCGATTCTGAATTCCCCGGTATTGAGATATGAGCGGTATAGCTCCACAGAACCTTTCGGGTGTCCTTAAATGGAAAAGAGGCCGGAGCCCAAATTCCAAGCTTCAGAGCTACTTTAGAACTTTCTCTTTGGGATGGATTTTCTTAATTCGGCTTAAGTGATATGACAAACGGCCTATCCACCCCATACTTGATCTCAGGGCTATCCGATGTACATACATCTAACTCCTTTTTTTTCCTCGTCCTTTTCAAAGAATTCAATCTCCTTATTATCCATCATCTTCTGAATCACTCGTTTAAACTCCTCGCAACATTGAATATCGTGTCCACTTTCTTGATAAAACTCGCAATATGGTCCACACATTTCTTGCATGAATTCCATGCCCTGATCAATCAGGCGCGCCATGCACAGTTGTTAAAATACCCACCTAAAAGGGGATTTGACCTTGGACACATATGTATTGGCCTTTCTAGTGTATTCCTCTTCGATTGCATTCACACCATGACCTCCATAATTTGGTAGTGGGTTGGTGGCCACATTCGGTTCATCTAACTGCAACACCCTAATTTTTATCATGTTTTGCATGAACTTTTTAAATGCGATACAGTTTTTGATTAAGTGTCCAGAGACACCGACATGATAATCACAGTGCACTTTTTTCATCATACCACGCAGGGAATGAGAGGCTTAAAACAGGTGACATAATAAGGCTGGACCAAGTCAGCTTCATGCAATTGCGAGTATAGTTTGGCATAAGACACTTGTAGAGGAGTGAATGACATTTTCTCACTTTTTTCTTCGAGGATCTTGTTTCTTTCTTGTTCGGGCCTTGTCCACCTCCGGTTGTTACTTGTGGCAAAGAAATAGTGAAACTCTTTGGAGTCGTATAGGTGCTTGTGGTATTCGTCTTATGATCTTTTATCTTGTAGTTCTTCTGAGCGTTCTCCCTACTATCAATCCATCTACTCTTTATGGCCACTTCGATTGACTCCCCGATTCTTACCATGTCGACAAAATTCTGTGTGGTATTGTTTATCAATCGATCAAACAACGCACCCCTCAAAGTATTGACAAACAACGGTGTGATCTCGTGTTTAGGGATTGGTGGTTGGATCTGAGCAGCCACGTCACACCACCTTTGAGCATACTGGCGTAAACTCTCATTTGACATCTGCTTTATTCCCTCTAACATGATTCGGCTAGGGGTTATGTCAGTTACATGATTGTATTGTTCCACAAAAGCCCTTGAAAGATCATTCCACAACTTAATGTTAACTCGATTGAGTTGAGTGTACCATTGGGTCGCAGAACCAGTCAAGCTATCTTGAAAATAGTGAATGAGTAGCTTTTCGTCTTTAATAAAAGCAGTCATCTTCCGGCAATACATAGTGATGTGAGCTGAAGGGCATGTAGTTCCGTCATACTTGTCAAAATCAGGAGCTTTAAATTTCGGTGGGAGAACCAAATCCGCTACAAGGCTCAAATTACTAGCATCGTTCCCTTGCTCATTCATCCCCTAAAAGGCCTTGAATTTTTCTTCAAAGGAACGGAACCTCTCCTCGTACTTCTTTTCCATCTTGGCCCTAATCCTTTCCTCTACCTCATTTATCAAGTTTAGGTATGGTACCTCATTCTCGTAGTTTGCCCCTAAATCAATGGGATAATTTGCTAAAGCTCCCATGTGGTGGCTAGCAGATGTCCCCATAGGATGATTGGCGGATGCCCCTACCAGATTGATATACACTTTCTTTTTTAGATCTGGCATTTCTGGCTGAACCTTCATATGAGATAATGTACCCTCTTGTTCTTCAATATTCGAGCTATCAACATAAATTCCTTCTTTGCCTTTCATCTTGATTAGCAAATTGGTCATCTAAGCAATGATAGAAGCTTGAGATTGTGTGATCTGATCCCTAATATTCTATTCAATCCTATCCAAAAGAACCTCAAGGTCATTCTAACCTTGTTCCATTTTATCCATTCTCTCATTCATTACTCTTGATTTCAAATTGATACCGTATGAATGCAAAATGATTGTTGATTAAACTTTCACTTTCTATCACGATATTCCCACCATTAATATTGTTTCATTAATTAATGCATGATATATGTATGTATATCATGAAATGTATGCACAGATGATAAAAACAAATAAAAGAGAATGTATGCAAATACAGGTGTTGATTTCATAAGTGATCACCCTAGAACAACTTTCATTGAAAATAAAGAGGTCCTCATTACAAAGCAGATAAAACAAGTTTCTACAGAAAGACGCCATCCCTAACTCCTAATTCTTCGACAGCTTGAAATAGTTCAATGAATCTTGATGCTTCTTTCATCTCCAGGGCAATGAAAGGGCAAAGTTCTTCGGCTAAATTCCTTACGTGTTGTGCTACCTCTTGCACCTGAACCATCAAAGTGGTGTAGAAGTCATATCGGTCTTGAATCGTTTGGGTGGCATCATGAAGTCACTTTAACCAATAGTTGTCTCCACCTTCTGCGGTTTTTTCAAGAACTGTGAGTCAACCCAAGTAATCTTGAATTGTGGCCTCTAAAACCTCAATGTGGGCTTGAAGCATCACATTCTCTTGCTGACTGTCCTGAAGTTCAAAAAAGACCTTCCGATCATGGAATTCTTGGAAGAATTGATTCAACTTTGCTTTCATCGCATCTAGCTGGCCATTCTGAGCTTGGATTTGGTTTAGACTCTCAAAAGTGATGTTATACAGACCTTTCATCTCCAGTAGACGTTTTTTTGTCATGCAATTTTTTCCATGTGGCATTGTTCTCTCTCTCCTAATCTACCGTTTGTTTGCCTTTCCCTTTCTTGCTTGGCTTTCTTGCAATGAAAGGGCGAAGAGCTTCGGCTTCCGCGATTATAGTCCTCATGTGATGTGCTACCTCTTGCACCTGAACCATCAAAGTTGTGTAGAAGTCATCCTGATCTTGAATTATTCGAGTGGCATCACGAAGTCGCTTTAGCCAATAATTATCTCCTTCCTCCGCAGCTTATTCAAGAACCGTGAGTCACCCCAAGTAGTCCTGAATTGTAGCCTCTAAAGTCTCAATTTGGGCTTGAAGCGTCACATTCTCTTGCTGACTAGCCTAAAGTTCAAGAAAGCCATTCCGATCACGGTATTCTTGGAAGGACCGATTCAACTTTGCTATCCTCGTCTCTAGCTGGGCATTTTGAGCTTGACTTTGGTTCAGACTCTCAAAAGTGGTGTTATACATACCTTACATCTCTAGTAGATGATTTTTGTTGTCATACAACTTTCTGTTCCATGTGGCATTGTTCTCTCTTCCCAATCTACTGCCTGCTTGCCTTTCTCATTTTCTTGCTTGGCCTTCTCTCTTTCTCGATCAATTGCACTCTTACAAGCCTTCCTATCATTCTCGATGATCAAGTTATTACTTTCCCTTTCTTTCTACATGGCTCGCTTACCTTTCTCTTTTTCTTTCTCGACCAACTGCATGCCATTTTCTCTTTCTTTCTTAACTGCTAAAAGTCTTTTTCGGTAAATATTTTGCACCAAGGCTTGAAGCTTGACCATATCATTTTGGTAGAGGGTCTTATTTTCCTTTAAGTTCGCATTTTCTTTCCTTAAGTCATTGATTATCCCATCGCGTATATCCATGTCCAAGCTTACCTTGTAGAGCTCACTAGCATGCTCGGTTTGCAAAGCCTTCATCCTCTTCTTGACCTTTTCTAATTTGCTCCTCAAAATATCGGCTTCTAAAGGGATTATCTTCATGTGCTCTTCTAGTGCATGGCAGGTCATTGATCTGGCTTTGGAATTTCATCATTTATCCTCTATCGTCTCCAAAAATCATAATCAGAAGTGAACATGCATTTGCTACCTTCCTCCACCTTCATACGGTAGCAATGATCCCAAGCCCTAGAGACATTTTGAACCTTGTCTTTAAATTCACTTTTGAAAGCAAATTCGGTACGACTCAAACCCAAAGTAACATGAACGAACTCTCGGGATCCAAACTGTCTCGAAACCAACAAAGGGGCACAACCAATCCCTCCATGCAAACCCAACATCATTAGCCAATTATAGCCTCCGCACCGATATAAGAAATGAGTAACACTGCCTAGCCAAGGTACTCGCCAAACTATGTCATCGTCTTGAAGGTTCTTAAGAATCAATGTCGACTTCTTCTTATTGAAATCTTCTCGCCATTCCATGGCTAAATATTCCCGTAAGGGAGAAAAGCTTCCCAAGAATATGTCGGGTAAACCTTTCTTCGGTGTTTTCCAAAAGTGACTTTGGATCCATACCTGAAGTAACAGAGCACAACCTCTAAGTCGCCCCTCCTCGTGCCTTCAGATAGTATTCAAAGAAATAAAAGTCTCGGTCAAGATTGTCGGTGCCAGATTCGCCTTCCTCTTTAAGCGTTACAATAAATCCAAAACAGCTACATCAATGCCATTCAGAACTTTCGAAAAGATTATCAAACCATATATCCCCAAGGCAAATAAGTTCATCTTCATAATCTCATCCGATTGTGTAGGTATTATATCTCGAATGCATTCCCATGAAAAATGACAATATCACCTCGACTCTGAATCAAACCTTTTACCCAATCTTCATTCATTCCGGCTATGTTCCTAGCTTGGCGGGATAATTCTGAGACTTCGGGTGTTTAAAATAAATCCAATCTTTCTAAACATTTCTATGATTACGTAGTGCCGTATACTCTTCGATTGTGGGCATCATGTCCTCCCCATTGAAAGTGAAACAACAGAAGGATGGGTTCTAAAACTGAAATAAAGCTCGAAACAGGGGTTCATTGATTCTGATGTACATCAAATCGGCTACATCACCATAGTTATCGCGAAATAGATTCTTCAACCTCTCATCCCAACTTTCCCATATCTTCTTCAAGTTATGAAGATCACTTTGTTGTAGACTCACATAAGTATACCCCGATACTATACGCTCGCTTGGAAAGCTGTCACCTTGAATCCTTTGGTTGCTCTCGAACCAATGTCAGACTCGTGAGTTGATTTCCCCCTTCTTAAGATACCTCTCATCCATAATGAAAGACCTCTAATTGGGCGAACAACTTTAAATAAAAACTTTTATGTCATGTAATGTAAATGCAAAAAAGAAGAAAGACAAAAACAAAATAAAATAAAAACAAAACATAAAGGAAAATGTTAGTATCGAATAAATAAATAAATGAGACAATAAATAAAGCGAAAAATTAAACAAGCAAAACAAGAAGTAAACCTAATTGCATCTAATCTAAAACACCTAGGTTATTCGCATGGCTCTAAAAGGGGTAGGCTTTCTATATTCACTACATGCAGTTTTGGTGCTAGGAAGGTACCCGAACTATCTTCGTTGTCCCCTACTAAGGGTAGCAAGGCCCTCGATCATCACCCATTATAGGCTCATTTCAACCAAGTTCAATTCAAGGGGACTCATTCGCTATGTCTATACAGAGAAATAATATTCCCACGAAAACATAGGGTACTCGAGCCTCGAAGGTACTTACTAGGCCCATATGGAGGAACAATATCCACTCGAAAGCACTAGATTTCCCCCACTTAAAAAGACAGAATTATATGTCAAATTTTAAAATGCGTTAAAATAAACTCGCATTTATAAACAAATATCAACTTAATTGTCACTTTAACTCGCAACTTCCAATATTATTAAAGCGGTAAAATTTTTAGGCCTAACTCTCTTTTTGTAAAAACAAAAGTTAGGTCCCAGTGATGTTGCCATGCTGTAGCGACGTTTTAAAAATTAATTCGAATCAACATATCCCTCCTTTTGAAAATATTTGTTCAAAAGGGGAAATTTCTTTTAAAACCCGTATTTGGAATAAAAACTTGGAGTTGCCACCGGTCACTTGGATTAGGTAGACCGGACACCGAAAATAAAACCAGAGATTCTGGGTTCGGGAGTCGGTTACGAGTAGGGAAGGTTTCGCACCCACACTACGCCCGGAAATCAGTACCAAATTAATTGTCGCTTTATTAATATTAGATTTTGCGAGTTAAAGTGATGATTAAACCAAAATTCGGTTATACATGAGGGTAAACTTTAAGGGCATCGTTATTCGAGAGTAAACGACAAAGCCACCACCACTACGACTGGTACTAGCCGCGCTTACTCTCGAATAGAATGACACCACATTAGTAATTTATTTCTCGGATGCCACAAAAAACAACATGGTATAAACATAAATAAGGCAAAATAAAAGATTCACATTTCGAATAAATAGACATTATACATATATACGCATAAACATGTATACATATGGTAACCATGGCAGCAACCTTATATGTGAAA
The DNA here is from genome assembly GCA_019671005.1 of Hibiscus mutabilis. Classification (NCBI taxonomy): domain Eukaryota; kingdom Viridiplantae; phylum Streptophyta; class Magnoliopsida; order Malvales; family Malvaceae; genus Hibiscus; species Hibiscus mutabilis. Next base: position 14,136,264 of record CM033711.1, read on the forward strand.
CAACTTACTATATGTTATAACATGTATATATATGAAACATATAATATATACATATAAGATAATATGCATGCTCATAAAGTTATATATATATAAAAAGAAAACTGGCAGTAGCCCTGTTTATATATATACGTAACTATGTACTATGCACTATATAAATAACATATATATTATGCATATAAAGAAACCATGTATTATATACAAAATACACGTGTGATATATATATATATATATGTGAATCAAAACTATATTATATATACAAAATATACATAACATATATACATCAAAACCATATACTATATAAAAACATATAGGATATACTTATACATATAAAAACATATATTTTATACGTTATATATGGAATGTATATTCAAACTATGTACTATATAATAAAACACATATGATATATACCGTATATTGTATACCACATATAAAAAGCATATATATCATACATAAAAAAACTATATATTATATAAAACATATACCATATTAATATAACATATACATACCATATCCACATTAACATGTATCATAACAATGCAAAAACCAACATAAACAATAAATGAGACTGAAAATTTAAATATGCATGAAAAGGGGTAACCAAGGGGGTTATATCACTAGATTTTGGACCAAATTAAAATAAACCTAAAATTAACATGATTAAACTGGGGATTAAATCATTTTAAAACGTATTAAGCTTAAAAAAAGTACAAAATTGTAAAGCTTTGAAAAGTCCCAGGGACTGCGAGCATAGTTTAGAGAGGTGAAATGGCCTAAAGGATAATTAAAATGGGGCGGAGCGTTTTAAAATGTGAATAACCTAATTATTTTTTAAAGCATGTATAAAATCTATTTTTTTACCAAAAACATAAATAATCCTTTCAAAAAATTCTCCGACCCTCCCATATTCTCTCTTTTCCTCTAAAACCCAAATGAACAATGCCGGGTGTTCGTTCCAAAACCCAGAAACCGATAATCTCCTGCCACGTCGGCTGTCGTTCGCCGGCAGCCGGCGAACTCCAAACAAGGCAAAAATCACCTTCTTTCTCTTTTAAACCTATATTTGAACCTGTATCTCCTAAAAGCGAAATCCCTTTTGTTGCTTTGGTGAAATCAGAAACCATAGATCCCCTTTCCTTTGAAAATTGAGAGCCAAAATTCCCACTTCTTTAAAAAAATGAGTCCCCTTTTTGTTTTCCTTTACACCGATTCATCATGCTCGAACTCGGGGAGGCCGGTAGGCTTGTCACTAGCGAGAAAGGGAAACAGACGCAAAGAATATGAACCGTCGCGAGGAAGACAAAACGGCAAAGGTAAAAAAAAAACTTAACACTCTAGTGTTTAATATGATGATATGATGATTTGAAAATGGAAGGAATGGAGGAAAATACCTCTAAAAGTTTTGCTCATGTTTATTGCTCTAATTTCCAGCGTGAATCCCCTTACACACGCGCGAGTGGGGAAGCTGAAACATCGCACGTGTGGCGCGTGAGTAGCCGAGGTGTCGGGCGGTGAGCTTCACGTGGCAATCCAATAGTCTCCTGGGTTTGATCTGGACCGTCAGATCATGCCAAATCTAACGATGGAAAGTGAGTTGCGCAAGAAAAAGATAGACTAGGGCTTTGTTCATTATCATATTAGGGTTTTTGTTATTGGCCTATAATGGGCCACTAATGTAATATTTTTGGGTTTTAAAATTTGTAAATGGACTGTTTGTGTGGACTAAAATTTAATATATAGGCTTTTATTTAAAATATTTTTTTAGATTTTTAGATTTACTTTATAATAATAATTATTATAATGATAATAATAATAATAATACTGTAAAACAAATAAACTGAAATTCGAACAAAACTTAGTGATTACACATAACACTAAAGCTTAAATTCTAACCACATACTCTAAATTCTAAACCCCTAAATCTAAACCCTTAAACTATAAACCCTAAATTAGATTCCTAACCCCTAAAATTAGGGCGCTTGTGAAAACAAAATGTTTCCACAATCAGTGCATCATATATTTTCACAAAAAAAAATTGTATAGGATGTAGAGTTATCAACAAATGGATAATAAAAACAAGAAGGCTTAAATGAAAAATAGGTGCTCAAAGTATGTTTTTTTGAACTTTAGGTGTCTAAAGTACTTTTTTGTAAAAATAGGTGCCCAAAGTTTTAAAGTTACAATTTTATGTGCCTGTCCGTTAATAGGTGTTAACAAACTTTAACCAATCAATGCTTGACATGTGGCACTAATTTGATTTTTTTTAAAACACCCAAAAAATTTAGTTTTTCATAAAATCTCAAAATTTCGAAAATTTTACAAAACAATCCCCAAATCCCTAAAATTACCCAAACCCCCAAATCGTTGTCGCTTCCGCCGCCATTGTCGCCCTTGAGCACACTCCTTTAGTCGCCAGACCAAGACAATCATTTCTCCCAATACAGCGTTGCTGGAAACATCAAGCACCTAAAATTATAAAAATTATAAAACTTTAGGATTTGATGAAAAACTGAAAGTTTTTTGTTTTAAATTTTTAATTCTAAAAAAATAAATTAAATATGTCATTTGTCAACTATTGATTGGTTAACAATTTTTTAATATCCTTTAACGGTTAGGCACCTAAAATTATAACTTTTAAAATTCTAGACACCTAAAATTGTAACGATTGAAATTTTGAATACCTATTTTTTTTAAATACTCTGGCATTTTTTTTATTGAAGGCAAACAAGAAAGAAGGAGGTTACAAATACAGAAAAAGAGAAGACGTGGAGGAAGAACAGTGATTTACAATTCAATACATTGGATACACAGACGCCACGTGATCTCCATGCACCAACCTTGACTTTCTATAAAAACAAGCCTCCTCTCTCCTCCAACTCTTCACACCAAGAAACCAAATCCACCATTAATCTGACCCAAAAAAGACAGAAAGAAAATGCCTGGCATCACCATTGGAGATACTGTTCCCAACCTTGAAGTCGAAACCACCCACGGGAAATTCAAGCTCCATGATTACTTCAACAATGGCTGGACCTTCATCTTCTCTCATCCTGGTATATATATGCTTTTCTTATCAGCTCTCTTTCTATTTTTGTTGCAGTAGTTTATTTCATGTTGGTGGGTTTTCTGTTTTTGCATGCAGCTGATTTCACACCTGTATGCACCACGGAGCTCGGAAAGATGGCGGCTTACCTGCCGGAGTTTGAAAAACGAGGGGTTAAGCTTCTGGGTTTCTCTTGCGACGATGTGCAGTCACACAAGGAGTGGATCAAAGACGTTGAAGCCTATACCGTAAGCCTTTTAATTTCAAACTTAAAAGCTTTTCATGAAGTTTATTCAACACTTGTGTTTGATACTCGCCTTTAGAAATATGCTTTCACATGCCAATAACTGGTTTATCTACGAGATGAGACATTAGATCTTTTAGCTTGATGTTGTAAAGTGTAAACAAAGAAAACTAAACCTTTACATTTGAAACTTAAGATGAAAAGTATATCTAACACTTGTTTTTTATACTCGCCTTCAAAAATATGCTGACATAACAATACTAAGTTGTTAACAACTTTGCGGGACGAGACACTAGATTTCTTAAACAAGAAAGATCGGAATTTATGAAGAGAAATCAGTAAATTCTGATTCAGATTATCCGATCAATGAATCTGATACGGTGGTTAACAAAAAAAAATGTGCTTTGACATGAGTTTCTCTTTGTAAACTGGGGCAGCCTGGGTGCAAGGTGACATACCCGATCGTGGCAGATCCCAGCAGAGAGATCATCAAGCAACTTAACATGGTGGACCCGAATGAAAAAGACTCTTCGGGAAACCAGCTCCCGTCTCGAGCTCTGCATATCGTCGGCTCTGACAACAAGGTGAAAGTGTTGTTTTTATAATTCATATATATGTATAATATATATCTTAACTCATGCAAAATCAAAATGAAGCCATATTGAAAACATGTTTGTTGAGTTTGGTGTTTTATAGATCAAGCTGAGCTTTCTGTATCCAGCGACCACGGGGCGGAACATGGATGAAGTGTTGAGGGCTTTGGACTCGCTGCTTAAGGCATCCAAGTACAAGGTGGCAACGCCGGCGAACTGGAAACAAGGTGATCCGGTGGTGATTTCTCCTCAGGTCAGCAACGAGGAAGCGAAACAAGTTTTCCCTCAAGGTTTCGAGACGAAGAATCTTCCATCGGGGAAGGAATACCTGCGCTTCACTAATGTCTGAGTCTAAAAAAAAAACAGTTGAAGCCATAAACATATCATATATATCATAATAGTTAATACTAACTTATGCTTTTGGTATGTAGTTGTGGGCTGTGGCTAAAACTTCTGCACTAGCGGACTATATACACAGTTTTTACTCTGTATGCACTGCTTACGGTGGTTAAATAAAGTTGTTCGGTAAATTCTGAATATGAATGAGTATTAAATAACTTATATTGCTGTAATGTTGCCAGAAGTAAAAAAAAAAACGAAAATTGCGTTTGTCGGGAGTCGAACCCGGGTCTATTGCTTGGAAGGCAATTATCCTAACCGTTGGACTACAAACGCCACTCGAATGCTATAACCATATAACTTTTAATAACCTATACTATGAAGTGCGACGCCAGTCAAAGAAATGTGGGGAGTTGCCTCAACAGTATGACTACTTAATTCCAGCTGCAGGTAGCATTCATTGACAAAATTGGCATCCATTGCATTTGGTGCTTGGAAGGCAAACCAAAAAGAAATAATTGAAATGTGGTTCTAGGGTAGAGTATAGTGGAGAAAATGGTATTTGGAGTAGAAGGCTGCATATCCAAAATTTTGCAATATTGCGAAGGAATATCTGGTGTGCATTCAAAGTATTCAAATTTCATCAGAAACTCTAGTCAACAAGTGTTGGAAATACAGAACAATGGTTCATTAATTGTATCTTGGACTTTTTCTTCTTTCTTTGTGTTTCTCATGCCAAACTCAATCCTTATCTGTTTGACATTGTAACAAAAAGTCCTGATTACATTCTTTACATTTGTTGTTGAGTTGGCTCGGTGGTAGGCAAAAAATAAAATAATAAAAGATTTTGAAAGGAACTGATCCATTTATATTCCATTAGATTGTTTTTAAAAGGAGAAAATTCTAATACACTTTGTATCAATTAAAAGTAAGATATCATTTGATTGACAATTCTCATCTCTAAGATGAAGGCAACAGCAGCTAATGCTAATGCTAATGCCATGATCTGCTATCTATTGACCTGTTCAAAAATTTACCAACACATTTCAGCTACAAACCTCAAACCCCCTTCAGATGATTGCAACAAAAAGTTCAGACATTTTCCTTTGACCCTCCAGATTTTCTAGTTAGCCTCATGTACTGCTCGCGTGCTTCTTGATCACGAGCCATGGACTTCACTCTTGCTAGAGCATTCTCGATTCCATCAACTTTCTGTTGTTGACCAACTTGAAAAAAATCATATTCATCGCCTGCTTCCGTGTCTGGTACTGCGTTTTCAATTTCATTTTGCACCCTGAATCCTCGTAGACCGACACCTTTACGCCTCCATCGTAGGATTATCTTTTCAACTATTCCAACAGACCAAACAAGCTTTCGGTATTGTTTACGGACTTGATGTCCCCTCACATGAGACTGAAATTAATGATAAGCAGAATGAACTTTTGATTCATACTACAAATCAAGAGACCAAAAGCGGGAAGAGAAAACACGAAAAGCAACTTTGGGAACTTATTGTAAATAGACATTAATAGCAGCTATCAAGAATCATTCTTGCAACTTTTCCATAACCTTGTACAGAAAAATAATTGATGTAAAATACCTGAATTTTCACGATTCGATTTCTTATCTTCAAAAAATCATTCCTTCCTTTCCAGCCACGGTACTTATGTTGGATCTTTGAAGCAGCAGTGTGCAAATAGTCTCCGAAATGAGTCATCTTTTGATGCCTATTCCAAGACCCAAGAATACCTAGTTCAAGCGATACTTCGGACCTATTACCATTGCCTTTAGTCAATTGTCTGAAATGAGATGAGCGAGCCTGGAAAGCAGCTTGAATTAACGCAGCTGCTTGAGCTGATTTTCTAACAGCAGCAAGGGACCCTTTCAATGCACAATTCTCATCTAATGCCCCATTAGACGGAGCTACATGGGAAGCAGTCTCAGCGGCCTCTTGTGCTGCCGTAGTTGCTGCATTGTTACCTACCACATTTTGGTTAACAGTCAATGAAGAAAGACGGGTGATCAAATCAGCTTCAGCCAGGTATCCAGCTATTCCTTTGTGCCGTCTTCTTGATGCTAGGTCGGCTGCAGTTCTTCCACCAGGGAAGTTTGGTGTGGGGTCGTCAACGGCACCGGGAGATGCACCTAGTTTGATAAGTGCAATGACCGTTTCTTCTCTGCAAAAAATAAATGACCATCAATACGAAACCATCATTTTATAACGGTTATGTGTAATTGATTCTGATTTTTTAAATTTTAAAATCATCAAAATTGAACATGCAGGGATATTTAACATGAATTAGGTATATGAAAGAAATTACACAAAGTCTTGACCTTCCAAAGTATGATGCCCAGTGAAGAGCCGTTCTACCCCGTGCATCTCTAAAATTAGGACTTATCCCTGCAGCAATTATAGGGTCCATTGCCCACTCATAACCAAGAGAAGCAGTCAAGTGTATAACTCCTTGACCTTTGTCATCGAGAATCTGTGGACCTTTGCCATCTTCGTGAACTTTGTTTATCAGCCACTCACAAAGCTTTTGCTTTAGCAAATGCAGAATCAATCCCTCTTTAGATTGTATACAATCATTTGCACTTGCTATTTCCATTGAACATATGTTATTTTTCAACCTACATTTATCACATTCCTCAGCAGAACAATCCAAAGACTTCCTCCTTGGGCCAATATGCAACAATTTTGCCAAACGAACTTGCAAGTGCATTTCCTCTTGCGCTGAACTTTTAACAGCCGTAATAAATGTAAATCCAGGTGGCTTTTCACGATATTCAAACTCTCTTATCTCACTGCATGCCGATCTGTTGCTGCAGGTGATATAAAATGGAACACGTCCAGGATCATGAAAAGGAACTTGACAACGAATAACATTGTTAGTCAAAACCTCAGCAGAAACTTCATTTTCGCCAAACATACAGCCCCATTTAGCAGCACCAGGATGCACTTTGTTTTGCAAAAAAAATCCAACAAGTAAAACCTAAAACACAAAAAGCATTCATGGATAAGTACAATTTCATGAAAACAAATGATGCTTCCACAAAACATTGCACATAAATCATATTTCTGTACCTTTGTTACAACACCTGAATAAGCCCAGTCGGGTGAGAAATCAATGATGCTAAATAACTGTTCCCGAGAAAGAGAAGGACCCAAGGAGTCGATATCCAACTGCAGATGGTGTGATAAACTGGATACTTCCTTGTCACCAGTGTCAGTGTTAAGTGTATTCCAATAATTGGTAGAGTCAGAAGCCATCAAGGAATCATCACAATCTCCACCAATTTCTTTATCCATCCATCTTCCGAAACTATCAAGTTTTTTCAGCTCTCCTGGTTCGTCTTTATGTAGATCAATGTCTTTAGATTCATTTTCATTTTTCTTGGAAGAGGAGACTACGTTTTGAGGACCAGAATGATTCTGAGACCGCAAACCTATCAAATTGAAATCATGCCGCTGTAGCTCCTGCAGGAGGTCAACTATCAAGTGATAAATATTCAACATACCTGGAAAAACATAAAGAGGAAAATGGATTGATTCTAGGACATCATACAAGTGTCATAGGTGATAAAATGACAGCATAAGTTAATGGACAAAGAACGATAGTATATTAGTCATCTGTGTTTACTTTAAAACTGAAGCTGCTAAAAGATGCAAAAAGAAATGAATTACATTTACATGCTATACAGCATAAAGCAAAATTGCACACTTCTCTAAGCATACGCCATGCATAGCTAAGTTCTAAGCCCCAATGCTATTGAGAACTATGAAGAATACAAAATGCAGGTGTCCTGTATACTTGGCATAACAGTCTTGGATTACCATCTCAGGATTTTCTCGAACTGATTGGACACCTACACTGTTGATTGACTTATCTCCACATGTTACAGCATCTGAGACATCATGCAGTCTCACCTGTGCTTCCCTATGAGTTATTAAGTCAGCTGCCGTAGGCTGTTCAACATAGAGATTCTGGTCCGGCATGCCAAAGGCATCTGTGGCCAAGTGATGGATGCCAGGCCAGAAACATGACCCAGGCACAGTGCCGTGATTAAAGTTGGATTCTGGAAAACCTGAAAAATGGAGGACAATCAGCACAGATCTAAAGAATATAGTAAGTTGCTAAAATAAAGTACTAGCCTGAGTTTTAGGGTGCATGGTTATTTTTTCTATTTCATGCTCAATTATTTTTTAGAGTTTATAGCAACATATTGAGGATTCCAGTGTGTAATAACCTTACCAGCAACTTCAGGCTCCACTGAAGCAGTACAGGATATGGAACCATATATAGGTCGGTCAGGAGAATTTGCACTTGGATAATCCCTAGAGTCAACATCCTCAAATTCAGAAGATAATGTTTTCCCATTCCAATCCATTCTGCTTGTCGATGCGGGAGATATCTCAATTGTAGCAGCAGGTGAATTTTCCTGTGCTAAGGAAGGAGATGATTCATATTGCAGACTTTCACTCCGTGATCCGGGGTCCGGTAGTAAACGGGAGACTCCGGACCTGTACCCCTGCAGAGAATGAATACAACGTATGGTATAGAATGAAAATGTGGTATTTAAAAAATTCAACCGAAGACAACTTAAATCTGAGTTAAAGCATTGATACTCCGAGATATTCACAACCTAAAGAGCATTTCTTGTAGACACGGCATAGAATTCTTTGCAATGTGTCTATCATAACGGAGAGACAGAAAGAGGGTAGGTTGATACCTCTTTTACTTCTCTGTAATGAACAAAAACAATATGTTCGAACTCCCTGAAAATAGAATTACAACAATGAAAACACAAAACATTGAAGAATAGAGCAAGTAATTTTTGATAAAGAAGGGTGATCAAATATATTTTCTAAAGGAAAAAATTGAAATGGTGTTGCTGAAAACTGTTTTGGAGGTGTATATAGTCAGAAAACCGCTCACCCATCAAGCATCCAGTAGCAACGTCGCTGAAAATTCTCATTGAACTGACCGTGTGCATAGTAACAATGAAGAGCATCCACACTTCCAATCTACAAAAGGGAGTTAGAAAGGATAAGTTACTTAAAAAAGTACATGAACAAGTTCCACGGAAAGATACGGAAATCAAGTTTGATATTATAGATGCCCTTACAAATTAACATGCTCAATGAAAGAATATGGACTCAGAGATGTGAAGAATCAATTTGATCAAATTTTTAGGTTTTTCCTAAAAGCTGATTACCTCATAATTCCATAATACAGAGGTTAAAGAGTTGGTGCTTGTAAAAAACTCTTTCACTTTGGAGTCAGCAAGAGCACTAAACTATACCTATAATCTATAGGAAATAACAGAAGATCTTCAAAAGCCGAGCTTTTTATAACATAAACAGTGAACGATTAACTGGCGACTTTGGGCAATTTTCATTCATAAGTCAAAAGGTATGGATAAGAATTAGACAATACAAAATTTTCTTATTCCATTCGATGTTTAAAATTAGAAAAATCAGACACATATTTCTTTTCCATTCTTCACATTCATTTAATTTCTGCCACAGAGAATGCAACCAAATTGCAACATCTTAGATGGTACGGAAAAGTGAACTACAGTCTTCTGCATTCTAACATCATGGCTCAGGACCAATCAGCGAAAACCAAAACCTTACCTTCAACTTTTCATGAGCTTCTTTGACAGTTTTTCCATCCTTCTTCTTCCTCCAATCGTGACCGTCTTTACGAAAGTATCGGATTGTTTTCCGGTCAAAGAGGAACAAAGATCCAGCTGAAAACCATTTTCAGTCACTAATTGCATGTGGCATCAAAATTCACAAAAAAATGGTGGTACTTTAACAAGGTAAACAATGTAAAATTATAAAAAGCATATCAGAGAAAGGCTGAACTCGAAGGCACATTGAATATTGACACGGATATAGCAGAAAATGTACTGTACAGTAAGAACATGTGGGGAATAAACAAAGCTAGTAAAGACCCTTACCCGGAGGTTTAGAGGGTGGCTTGTCTGATAAACTAAAGTTGGAGTAGTGTCTAAGTATTTCACGGACTTCAACAGGACGAAGCCAACGATGTTCTGCTTCTTCCAATATCTGCTGATGGTCTGCCACAAATAAATTACTGTATTAAACACCATCTAAAACATGCAAACAGTAATATAAAGATATCCATCAAAAGCAAATACCAAAAAAGAAAGAAAGAAACATTAGAGAAATTCAATGGAATGGAAAAGATACAAAGAACATGGATGATGAAGATTCTTTCAACGTTTTAGAAGCTTGCTAAGTAAACTCAGGCAACTGGGTTTCGGTCAAAAGAAGCTTTCTTCACAGTAAAGAAGGAACTTGAATGATTAAAAATGGCATTGTAAAACACATATTTGTAAAGATAAACTGGGAAAAAAGATACCTAATTGCTGATCGGGGAGGTATTTTCTGCCTTGAGCCATTGTTATTCAGCTAACACAACTCTCCAAATAAACCCAGATTTCATCGCCCATAATAAACCAGAAACCAAGGAAGCAAAGACGGGTTCTTCAAGAGATTTCAACAAGAACCCAGAGCTGAAAGGGGATAGCCTTATTACCGAAACCAGGAAAAGACAGAAATTTTCAACAAGAAATCGAGAATGGATTTTAATATAAATAGCAGAAATGGAAAAATGAGTAATGAAGAAGCAATAGAGGAAGAAGAAACGGAAGAGAGGCGCGTGAATTGAACTCACGATAAAAAGCGTAAAAGAAGATGGGTAAATTACACAAATGGTTACTGAAGTTTAAGTACTTTTCTTCTTTCACCACTGAAGTTTGAGTACTTTTCTTCTTTCACCACTGAAGTTTGAAAATTTACATTTAATCACTAATATATTATTTTATTTGTTACAAAACAATCACTCAACAAAGAGGGGCTCAGAAAATGTTAAACATAGGGATTAAATCTATAACCATTGAGCCAAATTAAAGACTAAAACTATAATTAATAATAACAATATTTAACTTAAATTGTTGTTGAAATTAATTACAATTTTTAAGAAAATATGTTAACTACAACATCAATTATAATATACTATTATAATATCAATTATAACCTAAATTATAATATGTTATAAGAATATTTACAAAAATAATAATTTAAGTATAATTAATATAACTTTTAAGAAATATTTATCACATGAATAATAATAACAACAACAACAATAACAATAATAGTTTAGTTATAACCGAAATTACAAAATGCTATAAGAATATTTATAAAAATAATAATTTAAGTTATAATTAATAATAATTTGTAAAAAATTATTTATAACATGAATTATAATAGTTATATGTTAATTATAACTCAAATTATAAAATATTATAAGAAAATTTATAATATTATTTAGGTTATGGAGTAATTAGTAATAATTTATTTGAATATATTTTTTTTAAGTTTGGTAAACTAGCCAACTAGGTCATTGATCAATAATATTTTTTTTATTTGAAATGTTTCCGGAAACAAAAGTTCTTTTGATTCTTTAATTTGAAACATTTCCAAAAATAAAATGTCTTGAAATCAACTGCAAAAATGAAACTTGTAATAAAACTTGTTGTAACTAATTATTTTGTAACAATTAAATAATTCAATAATTATTTTTTAATAATAAAATAGTGAATTTCTTTTTTATAAAAATTAAATAATTCAATAATTATTGTGTAATATTTATAAAATTCAATAACTATTTTGTAATAATTAATATATTACTTTAGTTAGATGAATATATTTATTAAGTACCAACTCGTCGTTAGACCGTCAATAACATCTATTGATTCAGTTCTCACTAACCATTTGAATAGTTGAAAACCAAAAAAAAAAATTTAAAATTTAAAATTTAAAATTTAAATGAAACACAACTCGAAAAAAACCCAAACAAACCAACAAAGCTAGGATAAACACTAGGAAGACACAAGCTGAAAATGAATCTAAATCAGTAAATTACATTAAAATGATTAAAAGAACAAAGAACCCGCTATAACAAATTACAAACAAAACCAATTAACAAACTGTTGAAAATTTTGATGAAAAAAAAGGGGGAATTAACAATAAGGGGTCTTGGAAATTTCTATTTGGGTTTGATTTGTGGAAATGGATGTGTTTATCAAATGTGGAATGAGATTATGATCCGGTTGCAAGTGAAGAAAGATTATCGACGATGGATAATAGTAGAAAAGGTGGTCGAAGGGTTTCGCCGAAGAAATGATTAGTTGGTACGAGTTAATTTTGTAGAATTATGATCAAATTAAAATACAATGTAAAAGTTGAAGGTTAAATTTATTATTATGTTAATTTTATTAATTAGCACATCATCTATAATTATTTTTTTAACGACAACAGATTAATTTGTAACCTTTTAAATTAAATAATAAATTTGTAATTTTTCATAGTCGTTGAACTCAATAAAAAAATCTCTATAATTGGAGGACTTATGCACGAACTTCTTGAAATCTTACTTGTTAAAAAATAATCATTCTAAATTATAAATAATCATTCTAAACTTTAATGACATTGTCCTTTTTAGCATATTAAATCCAAATTATTCACATAATAAGTATACACTTGTTTATAATTTGATCTATATAGAAAAGAGTCGTTAGGGAGTAGCGTTCGTTACCCCGCTCGAAGGGATAGAGGAAGCCTGTTGTTAATATCTAGTAAGGGAAGGAACTTCTTCCTCTAAGTAAGTAGCTAACTTCCAATAAATAGTTGTTACCCCGGCAAGCACAAATAAGCGGAGCGCCCTAATTTTAGGGGTTTAGGTTTATGTGGTTAGAATTTAAGGATTGTGGTTTGAATTTAGAGTTTAAGGTTAAAATTTAGGGGTTATAGGCAAAAACCTAAATCACTGTCTATTACCCTAAAACCTAAACCCTAACCTCTAACCTCTAAACCCCAACACTAAACCCTAAATTCTAACCACCGACTCTAAATTATAAACCCCTAAACCTAAACTCCTAAACTATAAACTAGATCTCTAACCTCTAGAATTATGGTGCTTGTGAAAACAAAACGTTTCCACCGCTAGTGCATCATATATTTTTCCATTTAAACATGTAACACTTGTATAGTTAGACCGATAGAAATTCCTAATTCATATATAATAATATTTAAAGATTTCATTATATAAAGTTTAGGGATTAATTTAAAATTATAATAATAGTTTAGGAATGTTTTGTGAAATTAACTAAAAGAAGTTCCAAGATTCATTTATTAGATTAGATGAGATTGGTTTGAAGAAATTAAATCAATTTATTCACATTAATATTCATATTTATTGTTTGTGGGTTTGTTTAAGAAAGTATTTAAAACTCACTCAAGATACTTTATAATTAATCATGTAATATATTATTTTAATGTTTCAAAAAATATTTTAAAGATGGTTATTATCTTATAAAATGACAGTGAAATATTATAAATATAATTAAAATGACCTGTTAAATTAATTAATTAATTAAAAAATATTAATATTTTAATATATTTTTAGATTTATTTATTTATTTTATTATTTATTGCTTTACTTTTAAAATTTTTTGCTTATTTTTCAATAAATTATTGCTTAAAAAGAATTATATGTAATAATTAAATAACTTTAAAAAAATGATGAAAAGATTTTACAAAAAGCGATCTTTTAATCATTGCTTTTAAATTATAATTAGTATCATTAAATATGTTTTTGTCTAAATAAAAAACACCAAAATTTACGTGGAAGATAATGAAAATTTTTTACTATGTCGAAAGAAGAGATTACACGTTATATGATAATGGTTTGGGATGGGCAAAACTCGACTCGACTCGAAAAAATCAATTTTTCTCGAATTTCGAGTTATTTGAGTCGAGTTATTCGAGTGACTCGAATAACTCGTTGAAATTTTGAGTTCAAGTTGAGTCTGAATTTTAAAAGTTCGAATAACCGAAAAATTGAATAATTTGAAAATATAAAACTACGTCGTTTAGTTTTAAGCCTTAGTTAATGCTTTACCCTTCTCCAATCCCTTACTTTCCTTCTTCAACCATTCATATCTCACTTGAATTTAAATGAAAAACTCTCAATTTCCTTAACCTAAATCTCAAAGGCCGTAGAATTCTAAAACTTAATTTACATGATACTTTGAAATCTTCTACTATTGTGAGCTCGAACAAGTAACAACAGTTTTACAGGCAGTGCTGAATTTGTGATCAACATTGTTGTTCGAGCTCTAGCTTTAACTTCATCGAGGGTTCTAAAACTACTGGTCGAGGAAGGAACATATATGTATATTATGATTATAAATATATTATGTAATATAATATTTGATTTATTTAATAACATCAAAAATCTTGTTTAAACACCTGAAAAATAACATGAAGACGCATATATGTTTATTTTACATGGTTGGTTAGAGAAAGTTATTTACATTGGAATCAATCCATACTATAACATTATAAATAATTACAATTAAATTTGCATCGAAACTCGATTCAACTCGAAAAAATTTCAAATAAAGTTTGAATGATAAAATTAGAAGTGTGAACTCGAATAACTCAAAATTTTTTAATTTGACTCGATCGAATGCCTAACCCTAATAATGGTACTGTTTGACACTGATGCAAAACTCTAATCCCTAAAGGGGTGTTTGGATCGCAGAAAATATAATTACTAAGGGAAAAAAACTTTTCAGAGAATCTCATACCTACGTTTGGTTGGGAGGATTCTCATCATGGGTAGCACTTTATTCCCAACAGGAGCACTTTTTTGGGTTTATACCGGGAATCCTATTCCCCTCATTTTCTTAAGTATTTGACAATTATTTGCATTTAGGACAAAAATACCTTTAGTAAAATAGAAACATTTCAATCATGTAATTTCTTTTTTGGGTTAATTTAATACTTTAAATTATTAGATAAGGCATAATTACATACAAATAAATAAATATTAAAAAAATAAGACATAGTTAAAACATAGGATAATAAATAAATATATTTTTTCAAAAATACATAAATATACATATTTTTTATAAAATAAATTACATATTCTGAACGGTTACAATTTCAAAATATATAATTATATTTATAGAAAATCATAAAAACACTTTAAACATTCTTTGATGATTGTACATTTGTACTTATTAAGGATTTTTATCATGAATTAATAGTAAAAAAAATTTAATTTCAACAACTGAAAATATAAATTTATCACATATTTTTAAAATATAAAAGATATTAAATAATATTATTAATCTAATCTCACAATAAAAATGTGAATTTAAATCTTACTTTGGATACTTTTTAAATAATTGTCATAAGTATATTTTTACTATATTTTTATTAAATTTTAATAAAATATTACTTTAAACCTATATTTTTCGTACTATATTATATTTCATATATACATAAATTTAATACTTATTATAGTTATTTAAAAATATATATTTAATGTATTATTTATATTAAAATTCTGTTACATATTTTTTATAAAATTTACATAGTGCAACGAGATAATTATATGTATTTCCATGTAATATTTTCAATTATATATCGGAATTTAGCTTGTTTAAAGGCAAATAATATTAAGGACAATTTGGTCAAATTTACTTTCAGACAACCTTATATTCCATCAACCAAGCATTGTCATCGTATATTCGTGCCAATTAAACCAAAGAAGAAAATGTAACATTCCCAGTAATATGTCAAGTAATGCTTTATTCCGAGAATCCTATTCCCACAGGTAATCTTACATTTCGTGATCCAAACGCACCCTAAAGGTGCATTGATTCACGGAAAAGATGTTTACCTCTAGGAATATGATTATTTGAGTGCGTAGTGACATTTTAAAAATTCGAATTGGTTCGATGTATCCCTCTTTTTGAAAACGTTTATTTAAAACGGGAATTTTATTTTAAAAATCGCATTTTGGAAATAAAAGACTAGGAATTGCCACCGATCACTTGGATTAGGTAGATCGAACACCGTAAATAAAACTAGAGATTATGGGTTCGAAAGTCGGTTACGAGTGGGGAAGGTTTCGCAATCCCACTACGCCCGGAAATCGGTACCAAATTAATTACCGCTTTGTTAATATTAGATTTTGCGAGTTAAAGTGACAATTAAACCAAAATTCAGTTATACATGCGAGTAAATTTTAAGGGCCCCGTTATTCGAGAATAAACGAAAGACCACCACCACTACGACTGGTACTAGCCACATTTACTCTCGAATAAAAAGGCACCGCATTAACAATTTATATTTTGAATGCAACTTAACGACATGGCATAAGCAAAGAAATGAGGACCTGAAACAAAAGATTCACATGTCCAAATCATATTCATCAAACATATACAAACATATATACACGTAAAAACTATGGCAGTAACAATACATGGCACTTCCAACTACGTTAACATATAAAGCACGTGATGTAAATATATGTATAAACCATAGATTATATATATAAGATATGTATTTACATGTGTAAGTTTGGCAGTGACCACATATATATACATACGAAAACTACATAACACATAAAAAACGTATATAATATTCATACTAGAACCATATATTATGTATATACAAAATATACATGTAACATATATATATATGTATATAACCTAACTATAGTTTTAATATATGTACATTAGCTATATATTCTATAATATATAAAAACACATATGTAACACATGCATATATCATAGTAAGGCAAGAAATGACAAACATAGACATTAAATAGGACTGAAATAAAATGAAAACAAATTATAGGGCAGAAATATAAAATGCATGAAGACAGGGGCAAAACGGCAAAGATTTTAATACTCCAGGGATTACGGTCGTGGTTTAAAAAGGCGGAAGGACCGTGGGCGTGATTTTGAAAACGCGAGGATTTAAAATGCAAATATCCCATTTTTCGTTTTAAAACATGTATAAAATTCAAATTTTTGCTGAAAACAGAAAAAACCTTAAAAAATATGATAACACTCCATTTTCTCTCAACCTCGGATGAACACCGCCGTGGTGTTCATCCTCGCTGCCGCGAATCAGGGCACAAACTTAAAAACCGGCCACCCTCCGCTGCGTCGACCGTCATCGGACCCAATAAATGAGCCAAAATAACCCTATTTCCCTTTTAAACTTAGATCTGAGCATGGATCTTTTAAAGACCAAAGAAAGCCCTTCTGTTTTGAAACTAGAAGCCAAAAAACCTCATTCTTTAAAAAATTAAAACCTTCCATTTCTATCTGCCTCTTCACCGGTTCACCACGCACGACCTCAAAGAGGCCGATAGGCTTATCACCGGCGCGAGAGAGCAAACGACGCGAGGGAGTCGAACTAACAAAGGTAAAATCTAAACCCTAACACTCTATGTTTTTGGTGATGATGATTTGAATTGGAAGAAAATGAGAGGAGATACCTCTGAACTTTTTCTTCTGTTCTCTATTGCTCAAATTTTCCAACGTTCATCCTTGATTACAAAATGCTAGGGTTTTTGTATATATACCCTGATTATACATGTATTTAGAAAACTAGAAAATAAAATCTAATAATCCTATTGGTTGCCTTATCTCAATTTGCTATTTCGTTGTATTTCTCTGAAATTATTGGCTTGTCCACTAAACCCTCTTGATTTTTTGATTTCTTTTGCATGTCACGAACGACTTGAGGAGAGGAGGGGAACCGCAACAACTGGCGAGCCTTTGATGCCGTCCTTTGTGCTCCCTTGCACATCGTGGCTGAACGAGAGGAGGAGGGGATCAGAGGAGAAGCTGAAGCGGGGAGAGAAACAAATGCGTTATGTTATCCGCGAAATGAACCGGTGGGCGTGTGGCACACGCGCAAGTGAGAGAGCTGAAGCATCACGCGTGTGGCGCATGAGTAGCTGAAGAGTCGCGCGTGCTAAAGTTGAGGAGTCCCATGTGTAGGATCTAGAAGCTTCTCTACTTTGATCCAGGTCATTAGCGTTCCCTCGGATCTAATGACCACAATCGATGCGGCGCCAAGGAACGCAGTTCTTGTTAGGGTTTCCTTCCAAGACCTAATATATATCGTTTAATCAGCAACCAGATCTAATGGTCCAGATTTGGCTGCGCAAAAAGATAGGGGATTAGGTTTTTTTGTTTTATCAAATTAGGTTTATTAGGTTTGGGCCTTATTAACTGGGCTGATGTAACATATATTTTTATTTTGGGTTGTAATTTATGGACTGATATATAAACTTGGGCTTTTAATATTTACTAATCTTTTTTTGGGCTTTTTCAAATTTTGTTTTAGAATAGTGATATAATTATAATAATGACAATAAGCAATGTTATATATATATATATATCACTAATACGTAATAATAAACATACGACTTAAAAACTAATAATATTTAGTGATAATACTAGTAATTTTTTGTTCTTTCTTTTTCTTTCCCCTTTTTATGTCTGGATTTTAATGGTACACACACTTAATATATAGTATCACATAAATAAAATAGATAAACCCAGCCCCTTATAGCAAAGATTAAGATATATATATATATATATATATATATATATATATAATGGGTTAACACCCCAAATAAAATTAGTGATTACAGAATGTAATATTACCTAATACATTAGTGAAATATTGCATTTTTTTTGTTTGGTTTATTTGGCAGGAATATGAGATGACAATGTTTGGTTGAAGGAATATAAGATTACCTGAAAACAAGTTTTACCAAATTATCCTTGTGATATATTTTATTTATAACAAGTTAAACCTTTCAATATTAAACTGAAAATATTTGTATTCATAGAACTATTTACATTACACTATCTAAGTTTTGCAAAAAAAATGTAACATATTATTGATACAATTAAATATTAAACTACTTTTTAAATAATTATAATAAGTATTATATTTATATAGAAATATAATATAATATAAAAAAATAATGTTATGGTCTCAAGTATACATATTAAATAATTTGAATTATTAAGATATAAATAATTTTAATAAGTATTATATTTATTTATAGGTAAAATACCTAAATTATCACTCAACTTTGCTCTATGACCTATTTTGGTCATTAAACTTTCAAAACGATTGATTTACTCACCGAATTTCACTTTCTGACATATTTTGACCACTTTGAATTATTTTATTAATATTTTGGTATGACTTGACATATTTTATCATTATTAAATATAAAAAATAATTTAAAATAAAAACAAATTGTATTTTATTTATTATTAAATAAAAATAATCTAAAATAAAATAATCAAAAATAAAACCCCAAATCATATTAAACCCTTGTTAACCTTGTAAAAAGGATACATTTCGTACCTTTTTACTTAATTTATTGTTTGGTTTCAAGTTCATTTCATTGCATTTAGTTGCATATGGTGGTGTTTTCTTGGTTGTTTTTATTTATTTGTGAAATTGGTGTTGCTTTGGGAAATGTCTGTTTTGGTGTGGTGGTGTGCAAGTAAGTTAAGGAGCATTGTTGGGCAAGGAAAATATGCTGCAACATTTTGGACGGCATTTCTGGGCGCACAAAAAGACAAAGAAAAAAGATATTTTGAATCCCACATGTGAACCCCTCACCAGCCAGCTGGGCCACACATGTGAAGGGAATATTCCCTAGGGCACACAACAAATTAAAGGCACAAACCCTAGGTTGCTAGGGTCATCTTTTCTTGTAATTTATTATGGGCCCTTTTAAAGTCATTTTTTTTAATTTTTTTCTTGTAATTTATTAAACCAATTTTTTTTGTTTTCCCCTATAAACATATAATTCAACTCATTTGGGTTATCTTTTCTTGAGGCCTTGTACGATCATTCATCTCCTACATGTTCAAAAACCCCACTGGTTAGTTGTAATCAGACCGATGTAAATATGTTATAGTTAGATAGTGTAACGACGTATTTGTGATTTCCTTTAACACAGGGGCATCAAAGCATTTTTAGAGAATAAGTCAGCTACTAATTATCCCCTAAATCAATTCCTTGAAATCTTAGCTTAAAAATAGGGGTTTATTGTGAAAATTTCTTCTCTTTTGAAAATCGATAAAAACTTGGGAGTCGCTATCGGCCACTTGGATAAGGTAGGTCGAACAACATAAAACTAGAGATTCATTTTGAAAGGGCTCGGAAGTTGGTTACGTGTGGGGAAGGATTAGCATCCCCACCACGCCCGAAAATCAGTACCAAAATATTTGTTGCTTTTAATCGAAGAAAATTGTCAGAATTTGAAAAGAATTTAATTTGGTGACCTTAATTGAAAATTAACCTTAATTGAACGGGCTTTATCAAATGGGTGGGTTCAAATTAATTGGACATTTAATTAATAAGGTCGACGATACATCAGATCATAGATTAAACCGACATCGAATAAGCCCGACTGCCGTGTTAATTCATGGTTCGAATCCCGCACGTCACCTTTATGCATGGTGCAAGCAATTAAGATATGATGTAATGATTTTATCAACTTTTAACTTTACCTTGAGACGGTAAGAATTAATTCAGATATTTGGTCGACATCCTTTAAGCTCGGACTGTTACGACACAAGTATCAGAATTAATAAATATCTCCCTTTTATGATTTAGATTAATTAATGCAAAATTAATGGGCCGTGTGAATGACATTTAAAGAATGATGAGCAAAAGCACAAAAGGCCCAACGCAAGACCTAACCTATAAAGGCCCAAATTATAAGAAGTTCAATTAGTGATCTAATTATTAACTAAATGAGTCCAATATTAACCCTAAATTGATTAACCCTAAGAACTAGAAAACCTTAACAAATTATGAATTATCTTGTGAAACGATAATTAATTTGATCGATTCCAAACTAGCATCCCAATAAGCCACGTATACTATTTAGAACAAACTAAATTAATCTATCGTGGTTTTAACTTAAATGTCAATCTAATTTCCATGTTAATTTTATCCTAAAAGTGATTAAGAGAATATCCAACTAATTTAATGAACTTAACATTCACCCCAATAAGCCAAGGGTAAATTTAAATTCACTAAATCAATTCGAATCTTAATCTAACTAAGGATCTAAAGAATCTAATCCAAGAATTAACTTAATCAATTCAAGGATCATGCTCATATTAGACGAGAACACGACCTAAATTAATTAAATTGATTCCTAAACTAATCTAAGACCAACTTAACAACCTAAGGCCAAAAAGACTAATTCCAAAGCCCACTAAGCTAAAATTAACTAGGCACAAACATATGAAAAAAACTATATCATATATACATTTAAAATTATATTGTACATCATATAAAGGAAAAACTATATATTATATGTTTTTAAAAAACTATATGCCGTATATCTTATAAAAATATATTATACTTAGAAACTATTATATATATATAGTAAAAAAACTATAGCATATATATATTTATATGTACATGTATGTATATATATCATATAATAAAAAACTATATGTTAAAAGACTATAGATTATGAAAATTTTATATATGTATGTATTATATTTATAAAACCATGTACTATATATATTGTATGTTAAACAAAGAAAACCATACATCTCATGAAACTACCACTTATCAAACTATATCAATATATCACACATAGCATCTTATTATATCAAACAACCACATTACATAAACTAAACATTATAATCTAATGTAACATATATGACAAATATTGAGATATAAGTAAGCATACAACTATATAATGAAAAAGGAGAGCCCAACATCAATTAAACCAAGACCCAAAGGTGATATTAAGGAGGAGAATGTACCAAACCCAATAAAATTGGGCTGCAAATGAGTGTGGGCCGGAGTGGATCCGGATTCGGGAACGACCCGCACGGGTCAATAGATAAATGGGTTTTATACCCTCTTCGTTTCAGCTCCTCCTTCAATAGAAGAAAGAAAAACGAGGGCCTGTTCTCTCCCAAACAACCCTAGTTGCCGCTGCCTTCGAACCGCTCGCCTTAGGAGTCTCCGATCGCCGGAGAACACCAAAAGCCGAAAGGGTAATCCTTTAAATGCTTCAGATTCTCCACCGCCGATCTACATGCTCCGCCGTCGGATCGAGGCGATTCTGAGATATGTTAACCTCCTCGTAGGGACGACCATCTCCACCGTTGGGATTGCTGAGATGGAGTTTCGATCGCCGCCGACTGTTGAAGACCGAAGGTAAACGCTTCTTTTTTCTCTTTTCCCTTTTCGATTAGAACAAAACAAAGTAAATGAACACGATAATCTCAGTAATTTCTCTGCTCTCTCTATTGATTGTAAAAAATCCACTTGTTTTGCTGTTTGAATTGGAAAGAAAAAAATGGAGAAAGTTCTGAAGTACTTTTCTTTATATTGATTCTTGAATATACTGCCCTTTACATCTGTTTTGGTTTCGGCTCTTATAGCCAGAATTACATTGAAATTCTGCATATAAAAAGAAAAGAAAACTTCTAATTGGCTATCTTTTTTTGCTAAAATGTCTCTGAAACCCCTCCCCGTTCTTGTCTTTATTCATGTCCAAATCTGTCATTGTCTGATATTTCCTTGTTGCTGTTGTTTGTTTGTGTATGATGTACAAGAGGTGAGGGGCTACCGGTTGGGACCATGGGGCTGGCAGCTGGCGTTGAGAAGCCAAGGGGTCACGGGTGAGCTGCATAGAGGACAAGAGGATATCAGATTATGGATTAGTTGGGTCAAATGATGTATTAATATTTTGTTTGGGCTTTTATTTATAAAATGTATAAGGACTGCTTATAAAGACTTGGGTTTTGTATGTATAATATAGGAGCTGTTGTATTTAAATAAACTGGGCTTTATTATAAGATAATATAATTTATAATTTTCAAATTCTTTTCTGATTTTTAAATAAGAACATAATAATAATTAATAATAGATAATAGTAGTAGTAGTAATAATAATAATAATAGGGTAATAACGGTAGCAATAATAATACTAATAACATATAGTAATAATAAGATCACTATAACACCTTTTTTTTTCAAATGGATAACAATAGTATATAATGATATCAAATATATAAAAGCTTAATCAAAATTGTACCACTAATTAACTATTTTTTGGGGGGTTTTAAGTTTTAATAAAAAGGATAAAGTAAACGAAGCTTATAACATTATTTAGAAAGTAGTAACACACACACACATATATAAGCCCATTATTGTAAAAACAAAAGCGAAAACAAAACTGGTCCACCCTGGACAAAATTAGTGATTACAGTTGCCCCTATTTGTTTATACTTGTGGAACAAGAATAAAGCAAAGACCATAAGCACTAAATTTGTCCCACTTCCTTGTTAGGAGATTTCGAGCTTCGAGTTCCTCCTATATAGAATTGTTCGCTCTTTCTCCCCCTTTAACATGGAGCTATGTGTATCTTCCTCATTTGCCCCACAGTCCTTGAGCTACGAGTATCTACCCCTTTTGCTCCAAAATCCCTGAGCTATGAGTATCTGCCTCCTCTGGTCGGTAGTTCTAATACGACAAGTTTGAAATCCTTCGTCTGAAATCTTTGAGCTTTGAGTATCTGTCTCCTCGGTAGTTTTAATACGGCGAGTTTGAAATCCTTCACCTGAAATCTTTGAGCTTTGAGTATCTGCCTCCTTCGCTCTAAAAACTTGATGTGACGAGTCGAAATCTTGAAACCTGTGAGCTTTGAGTATCTACCTCCTTCGCTCTGAAATCCTGATATGGCGAGTATGAAATCCTTCGCCTGAAATCCATGAGCTTTTAGTATATGTCTCATTTGCTCTGAAATCCTTGGGTGTTGATTTTGAAATTCTTTGCTCGAGAATCCCTTTTTAGGTTTTGCTTTGTTGTTCACGCCTCATCTTAAGAAGTATCCAACCTGTCCTCTGAATATTCTTTCTCCTTTTGGTCCATTGGCTTTTTCTTTCTTTCTTATTTTTCTCCATTTTTCTTTGCAATGGCGGTGCCTCTTCTCTCACATGGGTTTACCTTTTATGTCCATTCTTTTTCTTGACTTTCTAAATATCTTGCTCTAAAGTATTTTTACAGGTCTTCTCTCTAGAGATTTTTCTTTTTTTTTCTCATCTTTCTTTTTCTTTTTTCTCTTTCTCTCTCTTTTTCTTTTTCTCTCTTTCTTTTTCTTTTTTATGCTTTTTTTTCTCATTTTCTTTTCTCTCACTCTTTTTCCTTTTTTTCTTTTTTTTTCTTTTTCTTTTTCTTTTTCTTTTTTCTTTTCTTTTTTATTTTATTTTATTTTTTCTTTTGAGTGTCCTTACGGGTTTTTCGCCTTTAGTCCTTTGGATTCTAAAACAAAAGGCATTTGCCATCATTTCTCAGTGAATTTTGTCAATTTTTGCATCTGATGTCCTCTCGTTTTAGCTTTGGCAGATTCCTCGCAAGTGCTAATCTTATCTCACTTTCTTGCAAGTCTTTTCAAAACTCTCGCTTTTCATCGACTGACTCTTCAAACTGTAAATTCCTCTATGCCCCAATTTTTGTTGTGTTGGCACTTTAGTGTCGTGCTCGAAAGATTTCCTGATGGCCTAAAAGTCTTGACCGGACATGAACTGGTGGCTGAATCTCAAAACTGTTCTCCTTACTATGAAATTCTTTGATCGAACCTCAAAGTCTGGAGTTCTTCTTCTCACTGCAAAATTTTTCACTCCTCACAGTTCAACATTGCCGAAGGTAATCCTTGCAGATGTTGATGAATTATGGGTTCTTCTCATGATGAACTTCTTATTTTTCTATCACGGTTGATGTCTAGACAACTCTTTTCATCGTAGTCTATACGTTTCTCGAGATGAGCTTGCACCATTCTCTTTTCGGCTACGCAAGCTCTTCTTCTCAGAAACTCTTTGAATCTAAGTGAGTTCTTCTCATTAGGGACTCGTCATCTTTACTGATATCTACCTCTCCAATCAGGAAGTTTTAGGCTAGCACATCTTTTAATTCTTTGAATCTGTCAACAACAACCAAAATGGTTTGATGATGTGAGTCAGCATGCTCCTAGCCTAGGAATGTCTAGCTAAATATGATGCATGAATTACGACATTCTCAAAGATGCTTAGGGAAAACTTCCAGAGGCTTTCTATCTTTGCTAAGTCTTCAATCCTATTTTGGAAAGATGTGGTTGGCCTATAATGGTTTGACTACGACTGGTCTTCTCCTGAAGTCCACATTGGAAATATTGCCCCACTCAACTAGCCTTCATTATTTTTTCTTTATTGAATCTAAATGTCGAGTCATTCTCCATTCTTAACATTAAGGTGAACACATGCCCCTGAATCTTTCTTATTCCCCTAATGTTCGGTCTCCACTTTTATTTACTGAATCTTCCTTATTCGTTATTCTTGAAATGAATGCTAACTCACCTTGGTCAGAATAACACTGCCATCATTTAACTCGGGCTTAAATGTTGCTTCTCCATAGGCTCTTCATGATGAGCCCTCGACAATCTCCTCGCTTGAGTGAACTCATGTCCCCCAAATCTTCTAAACTTTTTCTACTTCCATGGGGGTCTAATCTTCATTTTCTTTACTGAATCGTCTTCCTTCGTTCTTCTTGAAAAGAGATGCTGACTTTCACAGGTCAGAAAAGAACGTAATACTTCTCGTGTTGTCCATTCTTACTGCATTGCCCTTACTCAATCTTAGGGTTCAATATTTCTTTGCCATGACAAGTTCTCTTCTATCTCAACATTAGGGGAATGACACACCCTCAAGACCTTAAGCTTGCTTTAAGTTTAATCTTCTCTTTATCAAAGCTTCTTTGGCAAAGATTGACTTCACAACCTTGCACTTTACTGACATGTAGTATTGTCATCCCAAATGTGGTATCTTAATGTTGAGCTTCCAAAAATGTTCCTTATGGGTATTACTTGTCTCCTCTGAAGTCACAGGTACCCGCGGTACACAAAAGGTCAATCCAATTGTTCATTCCAATGCAAGAGACTTATGAGGATACTATAGATAAAATAGTTTTATTATTATTTCTTTAAAATATGGCAAGCAATGTTTACTGAAATCAAGCTTAGGTTTAAAAAATCAACCTAAGTGAAACTTCTGTTTAAAAGACCACGAATGTTATAGTAATGAATACGCATATGAAACCCTTACTGGCTATTAAGCTTCCGAGAGGAACAACTCCCATACCTAATTTCTACCCAATTTTAAGGTGTCTCTCTTTAACTCACTATCTCACCGTGGCCCATCTTTCCCTCTTTTCTGATCTCAATCAGGCATTAGAAGTGTGGTAATCCTTGAAGAAAGGTTAACCCCGATAGGCGGGATGTGATCTGAAGACAAACTCAGACGTCCATGTATGGTCAAAATGGTCTTTCAATGCTTGTAATATAGATATGGCTCATGGTTATGAAAGAAAGGATATGTAGTCCCAAACAAGTGTTTAAAGGTGATGAAACCAATGATCATTGCTTCTGACTGAAAATACTGTCTGATCTGGATATGCTCAGATGAAACACAATTTTCTCTTTCTTTTTTGGATCGCTCTAGACTACTCGTTTTCGGGTTTTCACCCTAGAGTTAAATTCTTTTCTTCTAGTGTAGCTTCTGATCAATTTGCATCTTCACACTGTATCGATGTATGCTTCTATTCAAAGGTGACCAATCTATCAAGGCTAATTCATTTGGATGGAAAATTCCTATAGCAGTTTCTTTATTTATCTCTTGCCCTTCTTCTTTTTCTTCTTTTTCTTTGTTTCTTTTTCTTTTTCTTTCTTTTTCTTTCTTTACAACTACATTCTTCAACTTAGTGGTTTCAGTTGCAGCTTCTTCAACTTTTGTCTTGGTGACTTTCAACTTGATTCGGGTTGGCTCTTTGAGCACAAACTTTTCTTTCTCTGTTTCTTTTTTAGGTTTCTATTGCTCGAACTAAGAATTGTATTCAACACATTTATTTTCCTTTATTGCCCCCTAATTCATTAGGTGCCATCTTCATAGCACGACCAGAACTCAATCTCATTCATTAATCCATACTTTTATCTCCTTTGCCCCCGATGTAGGTCTGATCCTTGGTTTGGGTTGAATAAAAAAACATTATCAGGCTGAAAATGGGACAACAATGAATATTTTCCTTATTTTCTTTCTTTGTGAAGGGAAATGAAGGAATGCCAAATGTCCCCTCATACATGGATATCAAACAGTCTTCAAGTGGTAGATGTTTTAGGGTTATCACTTCATTCAAGGACCTTGAACAACAATGCCTGAGAGGAAAATTCACTTAATGGGATCAACCCATTACTCTTGAACACTAATTGTTGTTCCTCCCATGGCCTAAGCGGAACATAGGGTTTTCACATTTGTAGTGTCCTCACAACAATCGGTTTTTAAATTTTGAATTAAAGTCGATCTTGCAGAAGATATATACATATATGTTTGGGAAAACAGAAGTAAGCCCATAATAATAAAGAATAAATGAAATTTTTAAAAGAAATCAAAGAATATGAAATGCTTGCCAAATGAAATGCACATGATTGCCTCTTTCATTGAAATCGAGCAAGTAAACATAACATAACTCATTACAAAAGATCACTACTACTGTCTTCGGGTAAATAAAAGAAAAGTGCAACAAGAGAATGCCACATGCTAGGAAAAAAACCCTTTAAAGCTAACCACGAGGATAAACACCTCTAAGGGATCATCTTCATCACCCTCCTCCTCAAAGCTTTAAAATCCCTCTCAATCAGACTTTGGACCTATTCTTTAGAGCTCTACAATTCTTCGTGGTGTGGCCCATACATCCACATGGTAGTCACACACAATATTGGCATCATAACCATCAGGATAATGAGGATTCTTTGGTATGGACTGAATTGGAGCTAGAAGTTTTGCTCCAACAAGTGTTGCGAGCAAGTCTGTATACGTCATTGGGATTGGGTGAAGAACCTTTGAGGGCTTCGTAAATAAGTGTGGTTGACGATAAGAACGACCATGAAAGTGATTGTTCGGTCAAGAACTCTTCGTACGACCCGATGAGTCATGTCCCTTTTGATCAGTGATGCTTGGTTCTCCCAACTGCAATACTCCGGACTCTAACATATTCTGGACTAACTTCTTAAATGCCACACAACTTTCAATAGAATGACCTTGAACATTGGCATTATACTCGCAATGAACATTGGCATTATACCAAGAAGGGTACGGTGGGTTAAAGGGGCACCACATAGTAAGACCGAACCAAGTCTGCCATGTACAATTGTGAGTACAACTCCTTGTATGAGATTGGCAGTGGGGTGAAGTTCTCATTTCTTTCCTTGGGTTCTTTTGTTTCCTTCTTATTTAAACCTTGGGCGCTCCCGGTTATAGCCTAAGATCGAGGGCATTTCGATGCTTCCTTAGGCTCCCTTTGTCTTCGAGTCGATCTCTTGTCCGCTGGAGGAGATAAGATTTCCCAAAGAGAATCATCAATCTTATCCAACACTAACTCGATGGGGTATTCAAAAGCAAGGCGTGCTACCTCATATTGGTTGATAACGGCTTGGTCTTCATCAGACAAAATCTTTTCCCATGTGAAGTTATGGTCTGTATTCTTACTCTCATCTTGCGAAAGGTCTCCTTTCACACCATTCTCTTTGGTTATGGTGGCTACCATTCCCATCAATTTATTTACTTACCACCTAGTTTCTTCATGAAACCTCTTCACGTATGTCATTAGGTTTCTTTGTTTTTCGGTAAAATGCTCATGGAACTTCTCGAGCTTAACTAACCTAGCTGGTAGGTCATTCATATTTCTGAAGTTGAACTGGTCAGAAGCCATTCCCTCATCACTCATATTTTCTTAGGCGACTGTTTTTCCATGGTCAATGATGCATATGATGTATGTGAATGTACAAAAATGTATTATTTGAACAAAAATAACAATATGTCACAAAATAATGCTACTATGAAAATATGAATGAATGCAAAGAGCGACACTGAGTTTGGCCAATATCATCGTTAAACGACTTGCATTAATGAGAACCTTGGTTTGTTACAATGATACAAGGAAATCTACTACATATGTGGTCCTTAAGCTGCCATCTAGGTCGATGATTTTCTCCAAGATCCAAACAATCATTTCTTCTTTCTTGGAAGCTTGGCAACATCTTTCATTAGGAATTGTAACTTTGAGCGATCTCTTGCATCGGAGTTAAAAAATGTGCCAATTCTTGTTCATGCCCCCAAGTGGTGTAGACGACGAAATTAAGTCGATCATAGGTCGGTATTTGGTATATTTAGATTGTTTCCTTGAAAGGGTCCCGCTGAACTTGATATTTGGGGTGTGTTGAAGCTAAGGCCAGAATTTCTTCCTACCTGAAATATTCTTTCTTGTTCTAAGTCAAGACTTGATTGTCGACCCAAGATGGCAAAATACCCGGGAAACCTTTGAGCTTTCCCCGAAAAGCTTTGTTCTTTGACTAGATGTGGTTCTCACTGATTTTCTTGCAAGGGTTTGAGGCTCCTCAATTATCAGGGTCAAATCAAAGTCGTCAATTGTGAAACAACCATAGACGGTAGTTCCATAACTCTACTACTGCTTGAAGTGGCGGTCGGTCAATCGGAACATCAAGTAAATATGAGATGTCGATATACTCATATTTGAAAGCACTTCTTGCCTCGGAATCCCAATTATTCCACACAAACTTCCATTCGGACACATCATTAACTTTTGTGTTCATAGAGGTTTCGGCTGACACTGTTGACTTGAACCTCTGCTAAAATATTACCTCCGTCATGTAAATGTTCCCCTTATGACCATATTTGTACGTCGTGATTCTTTTCATTATTGTTTCGAGTCAAACCTCTCATTAATATTGTCCTTAATTTCAGACTATTTCTGACTCAATGTGCTCTTCATGATATGCAAAACAATAGGTAATAGGAAAAGAATAGACAACAAACAGGAGGCTGTTAGTCAAACGAGGAATAATAAATTGAAAGCAATAAAGAGTAAGCATACGAAAATTAAGCATAAGGCAAGCACATAAAGCAAGAGCCCTAACCGCACGAATTCTAGTTCGCTAAGGTTATCCGCATGACTCTAATGGGGCGGGTTTCTTAGATTCTCACACATGGGTTTGGTTCTAATTGGGGTACCCGAACCTATCTTATCACCTACTAAGGTAACAAGAACCCAAATTCTGGCCCATTATAAGCTTACGAATTGGTTTCAGTTCGAGGGAAAGCATAACCTAGTGACGTGGAGGGTTGCTCACGTGTCAAAAGGCATGGATTCCGGAAGTGAATTACTGACCCGTGGAGGGCTACTCACGTGGGTATGTGTCATTTCACTTCCACTTAAGGTATGAAGCTCGGGTATAGAGCTTGATGATCATAATGCAACACATGTCAGTTATTCATTAGAAATTAAATGAAAAATTAATTCGAAGACCACCAATTATCAAAGCCCGTACAATTGTAGTCACATTTTCAAGAAATGGTCAACCTCAATAGAATCGATTAAAATTCCAATAATTTTCCATCATTAAAAGCAACAAATATTTTCCTGGCCTAACTCTCTTTTTGTTTTAAAAACAAAATTGGCCCATAGCGGAGTCGCCATGCTCTAATGACGTTTTTGTGATTTCCTTTAACACAGGGGCATCAAAGTAATTTTAGAGAAAAAGTCAGCTACTAATTATCCCCTAAATCAATTCCTTGAAATCTTAGCTTAAAATGGGGACTTATTTTGAAAATCTCTTTTATTTTGCAAATCGATAAAACTTGAGAGTCGCCACCAGCCACTTGGATAAGGTAGGTCAGATACCATAAAACCATAGATTCATTTTGAAAGGGCTCGGGAGTTGGTTACGTGTGAGGAAGGATTAGCACCCCCACCACGCTAAAATCGGTACCAAAATATTTGTTGCTTTTAATCGAAGGAAATTGTCGGAATTTGAAAAGAATTTAATTTGGTGACCTTAATTGAAAATTAACCTTAATTGAACAGGCTTTGTCAAATGGGTGGGTTCAAATTAATTTGACATTTAATTAATAAGGTCGACGATACATCGGATCATAGATTAAACCGATATCGAATAAGCTCGACTGCCGTGTTAATTCATGGTTCGAATCCCGCACGTCACTTTTATGCATGGTGCAAGCAATTAAGATATGATGTAATGATTTTATCAACTTTTAACTTTACCTTAGGATGATAAGAATTAATTTAGATATTTGGTCAACATCCTTTAAGCTCGGACTGTTACGACACAAGTATCAGAATTAATAAATATCTCCATTTTTATGATTTAGATTAATTAATGCAAAATTAATGGGCCGTGTGAATGGCAATTAAAGAATGATGAGCAAAGGCACAAAAATAAACACAAAAGGCCGAACGCAAGACCTAACCTATAAAGGCCCAAATTATAAGAAATTCAATTAGTGGTCTAATTATTAACTAAATGAGTCTAATATTAACACTAAATTGATTAACCCTAAGAACTAGAAAACCTTAACAAATTATGAATTATCTTGTGAAACGATAATTAATTTGATCGATTCCAAACTAGCACCCCAATAAGCCAATGATACTATTTAGAACAAACTAAATTAATCTATCGTGGTTTTAACTTAAATGTCAATCTAATTCCCATGTTAATTTTATCCTAAAAGTGATTAAGAGAATATCCTACTAATTTAATGAACTTAACATTCACCCCAATAAGCCAAAGGTAAATTTAAATTCACTAAATCAATTCGAATCCTAATCTAACTAAGGCTCTAAAGAATCTAATCCCAAAATTAAATTTATCAATTCAAGGATCATGCCCCTATTAGACGAGCACACGACCTAAATTAATTAAATTGTTTCCTAAACTAATCTAAGACCAACTTAACAGCCTAAAGCCAAAAAGACTAATTGCAAAGCCACTAAGCTAAAACTAATTAGGCACAAACATATGAAAAAAAACTATATCATATATACATTTAAAATTATATTGTACATCATATAAAGGAAAAAACTATATATTATATGTTTTTAAAAAACTATATGTCGTATATCTTATAAAAATATATTATACTTAGAAATTATTATATATATATATATATTGTAAAAAAAACTATAGCATATATATATATTTATA
The DNA here is from genome assembly GCA_019671005.1 of Hibiscus mutabilis. Classification (NCBI taxonomy): domain Eukaryota; kingdom Viridiplantae; phylum Streptophyta; class Magnoliopsida; order Malvales; family Malvaceae; genus Hibiscus; species Hibiscus mutabilis. The sequence continues at coordinate 14,168,504 of CM033711.1, forward strand.
TGTACATGTATGTATATATATACCATATAATAAAAAACTATATGTTACAAGACTATAGATTATGAAAATTTATATATGTACGTATTATATTTATAAAACCATGTACTATATATATTGTACGTTAAACAAAGAAAACCATACATCTCATGAAACGACCACTTATCAAACTATATCAATATATCACACATAGCATCTTATTATATCAAACAACCACATTACATAAACTAAACATTATAATCTAATGTAACATATATGACAAATATTGAGATATAAGTAAGCATACAACTATATAATAAAAAAGGAGAGCCCAACATCAATTAAACCAAAACCCAAAGGTGATATTAAGGAGGAGAATGTACCAGACCCAATAAAATTGGGCTGCAAATGGGTGTGGGCCGGACTGGATCAGGATCCGGGAACGACCCAGCGGGTCAATAGATAAATGGGTTTTATCCCCCTTTTCGTTTCAGCTCTTCCTTCAACAGAAGAAAGAAAAACGAGGGCCGGTTCTCTCCCAAACAACCCTAGCTGCCGCTGCCTTCGAACCGCCGCTGGGCCGCCGTCCACCGTCAGATCATGATGAAACTGTGGTATGTTTATGTTGCTCCCTTCTAACCGTGTAACCTTCCCACCGTTGGGATTTGCCTTAGGAGTCTCCGATCGCCGGAGAACACCAGAAGCCGAAAGGGTAATCCTTTAAATGCTTTAGATTCTCCACCTCCGATCTACATGCTCCGTCGTCGGATCAAGGCAATTCTGAGATATGTTAACCTCCTCGCCGGGACAACCATCTCCACCGTTGGGTTTGCCGAGATGGAGTCTCGATCACCGTCGACTGTTGAAGACCAAGGTAAACGCTTCCGCTTTTTTCCTTTTCCCTTTTTGATTCAAACAAAACAAAGTAAAGGAACACGATAATCTCAGTAATTTCTCTGCTCTGTCTATTGATTGTAAAAAATCCACTTGTTTTGCTGTTTGAATCGGAAAGAAAAAAAATGGAGGAAGTTCTGAAATACTTTTCTTTATATTGATTCTTGAATATGCTGCCCTTTACATTTGTTTTGGTTTCGGATCTTATAGCCACAATTACATTGAAATTTTGCATATAAAAAGAAAAGAAAACTTCTAATTGGCTATCCTTTTTGCTTAAATGTCTCTGAAACCCCTCCATGTTCTTGTCTGTATTCATGTCCAAATCTGCCATTGTCTGATATTTCCTTGTTGCTATTGTTTGTTTTTGTATGATGTACGAGAGGTGAGGGGCTACCGGTTGGGACCATGGGGCTGGCAACTGGCGTTGAGAAGCCAAGGGGTCACGGGTGAGCTGCACAGAGGACACGAGGATAGCAGATTAGGGCTTAGTTGGGTCAAATGATGTATTAATATTTTGTTTGGGCTTTTGTTAATGAAATGTATATAGACTGCTTATAAAGACTTGGGCTTTGTATGTATAATATAGGAGATGCTTGTATTTAAATAAACTTGGCATTATTATAAGATAATATATTTATAATTTTCAAATTCCTTTCTGATTTTTAAATAAAAACATAATAATAATTAATAATAGAACAAAACGTAATAATAATAGATAATAGTAATAATAATAATAATAGGGTAATAACGGTAATAATAATACTAATAACATATAATAATAATAAGATCACTATAACACCCTTTCTTTCAAATGGATAACAATAGTATATAATGAAATCAAATATATAAAAGCTTAATCAAAATAGTACCACTAATTAACTTTTTTTTGGGGTTTAAGTTTTAATAAAAATGATAAAGTAAACGAAGTCCATAACATTATTTAGAAAGTAGTAACATATATATATATAAACTCATTATTGTAAAAACAAAAGCGAAAATAAAACAGGTCCACCTCGAACAAAATTAGTGATTACAGATAGTAGTTTAGTTAGTTATACTTACACCAGTGTAAATACGTTATAGATAGATATTAATTTAGTTAGCTGTAATTACACCGGTATAAATACGTTATAGTTAGATATTAGTTTACTTAGCTGTAATTATACCGATGTAAATGCGTTATAGTTAGTCATAATTAGTTAGTTGAATTTATACCGGTGTAAATCTTGCACTCAAGATTTTAAACCCCTTCTTCACTTCATGAACGCCATGGAAGATTCAAGCTTTACAGTCCTGAGGTTGCAAGTTTATTGACCAAGCTTTACCGTCCTTGACGCGTAAATTATAAATATTTATATAAAAAATCATAAAATTATTTTAAACTTTCTATTTTAGTATTATATTAAAATTTAAAATTTTAATAACAATATAATTATATTGATTTAGATAGATTTATAGATAAAAATAAAATAAGTAAATATTATCTAATTGTAATTATTAATAACATACATATAAAAAATTAATATCATATCTCATAAATATTTTTATTAAATAAAATAAAAATATATTTAAACAATCTTATCATAAAAATACAATTGAAAATTAAAAAAAACCGTTTAATAAATAAAAGCCAAGTTAAATGTAACATCTACACTATGAACTAAATTGGAAATATATGAAACTATGAAGAACTTTGGCCACGATTCATCCATTTTTTTAAAGTGAAAAATGTTTGACGTGCAGACTTATGTTTCATTTGAAAAAAAAAACACAAATTTTAAGAGTAATTTCGTCCAAAATGGCCAGAATTGTTTAATACCTAAGATTAGGAGGAGAATAACATTCCCACCGATTAACCCAAAAAGCGCTATTGTGGAGAATTTTTTTCCGCCTCTCCGGAAAAGATTAACATTCCCTCTTTTTCCGAATAAGTTGAAACCAAATGTGAAAATGTGATTTCGAAAAAAAGTATTTCCTGTGAATGATTTTTTTCGCGATCCAAACGCCCCCTAAACGCTTATTTATATGAATAGCTTGATTTTTTAAAAAGAAAACGCAGATAGAAAGTAATTATACTCAACGTAGATTTCTTACTCTTTATCAAATGTGTAAAAGGAAGGAGTTGAGTTCTACTTGAACTTAAACTTTTTTGTACTGTGGAGGATACATATAGAGGAAGACCTCAATCTACAAAGGACTTTAGTATTTGGAGGATACCAATGGAAGACATCAGTGGAGGACACTATCCTTAAGAACACTGACTATCATCAAATAAATATCATGCACGGAGCTTGACAGATATAGTTTGTTTGATTACATATAGGAGGAGTGGTATTTTTGTTGTGAGTTTCATGTGAAATTTCTTTCAAACATGTATTTTGATTACATGCTTTTACATTTCATAATTTAACTCAATTTAGTTTAATTTTGTTAATTAATCGAGTGGTTAAGAATCTTTATCTCTTTTTGCCTTGAGTGAATTTAAATCTTAATATTTACATTGAAAATATTAATATAACTCTATTGTACTAATTTTTTTAAATTAAAATAATTAAATAGAGAAAATTGTTTACATAATAATGTATTAATTATGTATAGGTTGCTGTGAATAAAATAAAAAAGAACAATAACAAGAAAAGAGATGAGAGGAGGAGGAGATTTTTATTCATTCTCAATATTGAGTTGTATACAATGCTTTCTCCAAAGCTATATTTATAGACATAAGATGGAAACCTTAATTCCAATGGGTATTAAACCATAATAACAAAGTACATTAAAGTCTCATTTAGTACATGGATATCCACCATAAATAAATATTCATAACACTCCCCCTTGGATATCCATGAAGATAGTATGCCTCGTTAAAACCAGGAATGTAAAAAGCTGACCCGACCTACAAAACTGACTGAAACCGACTTGAGTCAAAACTGCTTGCGACCCGAGGTGGTGGTGATCCGAAATCGATTCGAGTCTGAATTGGTGTTGACCTGAACCCGAGTTGGACCTGTAACTTTTGGATCTAAACCCGACCTGCACCCAACCTGAACCCGAATTCAACCTAATAATGTGATAACCGAACCCGACCTAATATGAACCTAAACCCGAGATTAACCTCGTAAATAACTGATATTACCTGACCTATTATCAACCTGACCTGTTATGAACCTGATCTGTAATTGACTCAACCTGTAAATGACCTGACTTGTTATTGAACTGATCTAATATTTACCTGACTTGGTATTTATCTGACTTGTAATAACTAATAAGTTACAATTGATGGACTTGTGAGATTAAGAATTTATTATATTATAGTGTGACAAAATACATCTTCACAATTTAAGGTACATGATTAACTATGATCATTAAATTAATATGTTTACTTTTTTATATTTATAAATTATAATATATAAAAATATTTAAAAGTTTTATTAAATATCTAAATGTTGTCAACATAATTCCTTAAGCTTTATGATTTATGGTTTAATATTAACAGTTTATGGTTTAGTTTAGTGTTATTGGTTTATGAGATTAATTCTGATTCTTTAAGATTTATGGTTTAGTTTAGTGTTTAGTTTAGGGTTATTGGTTTATGTAATTAATTTGGATTCCTTAAAGTTTAGGGTTTAATATCAATGGTTTATGATTTAGCTTATGGTTATTGGTTTATGAGATTAATTTCGATTCCTTAAGGTTTATGGTTTTGGGTTTAGTATTAATGGCTTATGGTTTAGTATAAGGTTATTGATTTATGAGATTAATTCTAATTCAACTTGTTAATTTATGCATTTGAATTTGATTAAATATTTAAACCAAAGCTTCATGTGTACAATTGAACTAAATTAAAGTTTCAATTTTCATGTGTACAATTACATATTTACATCCACATTAAAAATTTGTGTATAATTACATTAAATTAAAATTTATATGGTATAATAATAATGTTCGAATTTAATTAACTTATTAAACTTAGGATCTAATTGAGCTAAATTAAAACTTAGAAGCATAAATCACATACATAATTAAAAGAATTCTAAAACTAAATGTGGAATTTCAATTAAATTAATTTAAATTAGGATTCAATTGAATTAAATTAAAACCTAAAAGTGAAAATTTGGGACTTAAATGAAAAACATCTAAAGTTAGAAGGGCTGAAAAAATAATTTATCCTAACCTAAAAACCCACGCGGGTGGAAAACTTTACCTCCCACCGTTTCACTTTAATTAAAATCATGAAAAAAATAATTGGTGGGGGGTGGACAAAAATTTGGCGGGAATTAAACCCCCTAATTTTTAGGTTCTTTCCCTCCAAAGTTCAAATGTAATCTTTTTAAATTTGATTCAATAATTAATTTCCCATTTGACATTTGCCTCTTAATTTTTTGTTTAGTGATTAATTACTTTTTAGGTCCTCACTTGTTTAAATTTTTTCATTTTAGTCTTAACATTCACTTTTGAATTTTAGTTTAATTCAATTTAGTCATAATTATATATATTTTAAATTGTAAAATATTTCGGCATCCTAAGAGATATTTTGGTTCCTATTAATCCCTAAAATTTTATATTTATCTGAAATTTACCCACAGTTACCATACCGAAGTCTATTTGTACACGGTAAGACCCAACTTGAACTTTAACCGAAATTGATATTCCCCGACCTAAATTTTATCCGTCAACAACGTGACCCGACTTGAACGTGGCCCGACCTAAAGTCCATCCGAACCTAAATTAACCCGTTAATTAACTGATTCAGACCCCAACCGTTTTGGCCTGAACTAAAACTTACTCAACCTAAAATTAACCCAACCCGAACTCAATCTAATTTGAAATTAACCTGATAATAACCTGAATCTGAGTCGACCCGAACCTGGCCTAATCCGAGTTGAACCATTAAATTGACTTGACATAACCCGTATCTGATTTGATCTGACCTGACATGACCTAACCTGAAACCTGAACGATTACCCGATTTCACATCCCTAGTTAAAACCTTACTAAGATAAAAACCCAGTGGAAAAAAAGTTCCTCAGTGAAGGAAAAAGAGAGCACACATCTTTGATACGCATAACATGTTGCCTCATTAAAAACCTTACCAGAAAAACCCATTGGGACAAAACCTCGGTTCAGTAAAAAAGAGTGCAATGTGTATTTACTCCCCCCCATGAAAACATCACATAAAATCATTGAATCTTCATAATTAAATCTTGAATACAATCATCAAAATGTTGAAGTAGACTATGCACTAGTAAATAAATCTTCCAAATTACTGCATGAAAGGATTCGTCGAATACCATTCTTATGAAGATCATGAGGGACAAAACTTTGGATAAATATGTTTTGTTTTGTCGCATTTATTGTATCCACCTTTCGATTGAGATATAAATGTTGCATTATCTCTGCACAACATAACTTGCATCTTATCTTGTGAAAACAATTCACATATCTTCTGGATATGTTTAGCCAAACACATTTTTCGGCTTTGCCTCGTGCAAAACAATTATTTCTACATGATTAGAAGAGGCATCAAATTTTGAAAGATCTAAAGGTAATAATCTTTGTAACATTTAGATGGTACTTCTAGACCAACTAAGATATGATTAGAAAAAAATCATATTTATTCTCATCCAACAATCTTAGAATTATAGGGGTACTCAATAGATACACTTTATCCATATCGAATCTTTTAAGATTCTTTGCATGTGTGCATTCATAGACAAAAATTCATATTTACGTGCTCAATTTTTAGGTCGAGTAAATATTTGATTTATCTTGTTAAATAATCAAATGCTTTTTAAACTCTTCAAGAGCTCAAATTATCCATATATATCATAACAAATCTTGTTACAATCATCATTATAAAAATGTACATGGAAATAATATAATTCTTATATTATTTCCTCAATAAGTACTCACTAAGGTGATTATATCAAATGTGCCAAAATATATATGTTCAAGGGGACATATCTAAATGAATTTCCTCGAAAATGTTCAAATGCTTTTGGCATTTAAATCCTTCAAGGATAACTTTCCTTATATATGGACCCACAAAATAAATAGACGCATATAAAGTATTTCATAACTGCCAAAATTGCATCCACCATGAAATATTAGAATTTTTCATAAATCATAATTCAAGTCGTATTTACGACTACTTATTTGTGCCTCACTTGCATTACACTTTTAGGTGTTTGGACTGCTTGTACAAAAACTTCTTTTTTTGGAAGTTCAGAGCGCCTTTTTGCATTGGCCAATTCAATATCTATAGTTCTGATAGATTTCTATACATGATCCTCATTTTGTTTCTTTACTTCTATAGAAATATTGTTCGAAAAAATGTTGTCGACAACTTTTTTATTTCGGTTCAATTCTTTTCTCGTATTGACATAACTTGTTGAGATTTCTTTTCAATCTTTAATCCAGGTACCTGAAATTCTTCTAGAGTTTTATTATTAGTTATGTCTTGAGTCTCTTCAGGAGCACATGCATCCATTAATGATCATCTCATACTACTTTCCATGCACAAGGATTTTGATAATTCGAACTGATTTCAATTATCATGCTCCAGTCATGATTTACATCCATTTTCTCTAACATGTAGTTCAAATTTAGAGCATTTCTAGGTGGTATATGAGACTTGATTACTCTCATTAGGTCAGTAAATATGTCTAGTAGTTGACATGTAAAAACCTAAATTATCTTATGAACTTCTGGTTCATATTCAAGGATCTAGATAATAATAATTTATTTTCCTTTATATAGCTTATTAGTATCTCCCCCATGATATTGAGAAAAATCATGTCATAAATGATTCTCCGATTAATGTTTAATAATTTAAACATAAAAGAAGACTCATACTCAATATATATTCTCAACCCTTTTTATATATTCATTTTATGCGTTATGGTGGAGCAATTCAACTATATGCCACACATTCTAAAATGGGAAAATATATGGCTTCTGACCAAAAACCAATCATAACGGGGGTTTATTATAACTCGTTGGCTTGATGTGTATACGTGTTGCTATATGTGAAATATCATATACATAATAAATGTTTTGTTCTCATAGTTTAGCTATTAAAGAGGAGGCATCCAATCAAAATTTTGCTAAATTGTTTTGTTCATAATCAATAGGTTTTGTAACAATTATTTCAACTGGTATAGCCTAAATTATAAACCCACTAACTTTTGCAAGATGAATAGTCTAATTACATAATCTGAAAATTTTTCTAATCATTCTCACAAACTTCTGGTTGTAAGTTGATAATACATATGTAGATGCATCGACTAAAATCATATAATAACTTTCCATATTTGTGGATATATAAGCCCATATTTCATTCAGATAAGCAAGACATGTAGTCTCAATTTTAGTACAAGAACTTCAAGTTCTTTTGGTAAGTGGGATCTTAATTATTTCCTTTGAGAACAACCAACACCAAGAACTTCGTGTTCTTTTAGTAAGTGAAATTTAATCAATTCTTTTGAGAACAAGCACCAAGAACTTTAGGCTCTTTTAATAAATGTGCATATAATTCTCAATAATTTTTGCATCACTATTGATCATGATGGTCTAACCGATCATGCCAACTATATATGTGTATATATATTTTTGAATGTGTAAACTTATGGTTTACCATAAATCTGATTCGGTCTCACTTGTACACGAGTGGTACAAATTTTGAATAGAAGTTTCTTTGAAACTTGATAATACATTGTCCACTAAAAATTGTTCCTTTGAATCAGAATATATTTAGCTCTTTCGGAGCTTTCAATGAAAATTATTCTTTTGGTAGTAATATATAGCTCTTCTGGAGCTTTCAATTGACTTTTAGGCCACCACAACTTATATTCACATTGGCTTATTTCATATGCCAATTGATAACATATGTTATCCATAATTTTCATAGGATTATTCCGAGAACTCTTATTATTCTCTTAAAATTTCTACTTCTGATGGTAACGATATTATTATAATTAGTGGTAATTATTACAATATTCACAATTATGCACTTTCATAATGTGCTTTCTCTCAAGAACTTATTGCTCTTCTAGAGCATCAATATTTTCAGTACTTTGAGATATAGTACTCACATTTTTTCCTTACATTTAAATGGAAAAATATTTCTTATGCTTCTGTTAAGCATAAATCGTCACCATAAATTATATTTGATAAGTAATCATGTTAAACAAAATAAATAAATGTCATAATATATAAATATAAAATGTAAATAATTAATGCGTAAAGTAAATAAACATAAAGAAAAGTAAATTAAAAGATCAACAATTCTCTTCAAGGTTATGAGAATAATTAGAAGACGATTTATTTCCTTCAATGTTTAAAAGGAAATCAACAACGTCCAAATGAGTTGGACCAACAACGTCTAAATGAGAAAGACCAATATCATCTTCGTCATTTTCGCAAACAAAATTTACTTCTATTTTTCCCTTTATTATTCAATGATTGTTGATTTTTCAGCATACGACAAGTACGAGACTAATGGTTTATAACATCACATTGGTAATAAAATGATTTCACTTTCTTAGAATGACCTTTATCACTTTTGCCATCCTTATAACCTCACTTCTGGTGGGTATAAACATTCTTAAAATAACCATATTGTCCATGTCTATGTCCATGGCTTCAATTGTGACCACAACTATTAATGTGACCTTTGTTCTTTCCATCGTATAATCTCACATTCACTTCAAAGAATGGAGTGAAGCCAGTGGGCCTTAAAAAATTTCATGATATTTTGTATGTAGGACAACATTATTTACGTGAAAAGTGAAGTATGTTTTTCTAACATATCCTCATTAGTGATACTTTGACCACATAATTCAATTAATTGAGTTTTATTCACTAACTAACTAGTGATTTATCATGTTTGCATTCACTTCAGGGAATGAAACAAATCCAATAATCGTATGAAATAAACATCATGCTTGCATTTACTTTAGGGAATGCCTCTCACAAAGAAAAAAAACCATTAAGACGAATTTTCATAACTTGAACTTGGGAGAAGTCTATAGTCGAATTTTTCGACGCATATGAATTATTGCTTTTGAGCAAATATAGACTTTATAGCTGTCTTCTTGTAGATTCAAAGTCACCATGATTTATCTCACTTTAAAATTGTTGTTTAAGAAGAAAAATAAAAGTAGAGTTTACTAATATTGATTTTTCTCTCGAAGCAATGGAATGGAGACATAGCAAATCACGAAGACAACTTCTCACCATCTTGTCTCTTTCCAAGCCATTAAAAAATCATGTAAAACTCAAAGCACGATTAAAAATATCAACTCTCATCAAATAAATATTAAATAAAAAATAAATAACCACAAACTTTCTATATTAAGCAAACTAACACAAGAATATATAAACTGGTGAGATTTATGATTCTTTGGCGACAAATTTCAATATTACAGTTGAATTAGTCAAATGATTAGGGTATGTTTGTGATTCAAATCTCATTGACGCTATTTACCCTTATATATAAATTTGATATTTATGTGCACAACTTACTTGATATACAACCTTACTTTCATTTATTGGAGTTTGGGAATGAGTTGTACACAATAAGACCATTAATTGCACTTGGAGGCTGCTTCGATATGTATATTGTGCTATTATATTACTCGGTCATATGCTTTCCAACTACGTTTCAGGATCTCCTCATAATTTCTATATAATTATCACTTTAAACACAAAATTAATTAGTAGATGATTCATCATAAAATACATTTGTAATCGGACTAAAATAAATACGTGATCAATACTAAAAAATATGAAATATATTTATCTGAGATTACGGTGTATTGATATGGTTGAAAATCTAATCTTGTGAAACTTCTTCTTTAACCAAAATAGTTTGAGCGAACTCGTGCTGATAACATGTTGTGAATAAAATAAAGAAGAACAATAACAAGAAAAGAGATGAGAGAAGGGGGAGATTTTTATTCATTCTCAATATTGAGTTGTATACAATGCTTTCTCCAAATCTATATTTATAGGCATAAGATAGAAACCCTAATTTCAATAGTATTAAACCCTAATAATAAAGTACATTAAAGTCTTATTTAATACATGGATATCCACGATAAATAAATATTCATAACACATGATAAAATTTGTAATTTAATATTACCATTTATTATTAACTGGTCGTTTCTTTTTGGGTAATTATATCATGCCCTGTTGATTTAATACATTGATATCCACCATAAATAAATAAATATTCATAACAAACGCCTTAATTTTAAGGGTTAGAGATTTAATTTAGAGTTTATAGTTTATGGGTTTAGGTTTATGTGCTTATAATTTAGGCATTGTGATTTGAATTTAGAGTTTAAGGGTTATAGGTAAAAACCTAAATCCCTATCATATTATCCTACAACCTAAAACCTAACCTCTAAACTCTAAACTCTAACCACATACTATAAATTATAAACACCTAAATCTAAACCCCTAAACTATAAACCTTAAATTAGATCCATAACCCCTAAAATTAAGATGCTTGTGGAAGCAAAATGTTTCCACCACCAGTAGATCATATATATTCCCTTTCTTTTTATTTAATTTAAAATTCAGAATCTCGTGTGATGCACCGTTTTAATTACATAGGAAAAATTAATATAGAGTTCGTGTAATTTGAAATGTTTTAATATTATCCTTTCTTAATATAATAATTTATTAATTATTAACTCATTTTTATTTAGTTTAATCACTCATCAAATTATACATAAATTTTTTATATTTTATTCATCATCAAATACTGAATTTTTACCAGCATTTTTAATATTATATGTATATTATATGTATTATTACATTCAATAACGCATTTATACTAGTAAAATGGTCAAATTGATATATCATATTAAGTTATAAAATTAAAAAACCATCTGATATATTAAATTTAAAGACAAAAGTTTCACATTTTCATATATTTGATTTGAATCCTAAATCAGTTTGCATTTTAATGATTTCTATATATTTCTTTCGAATAGGTAAAATAGATAAAGATATTAAGATTTAAAAAGTTTCAGTTCATATAATCTGATTTAAAAAAGTATAATTTATTATGCTCAACTAATTATAATTCAATATATTAAAAATAATTTAGTATACTTTAATTTATATACACTGCACCGAAGAAAACGAGTTAAAAAAAACACCCCAAGTTAAAACAAAATAAATGAAAAAGGATATTCACAATTTTGTTTCGTTTGGTTCCTAGTTTTTTTTTCTGAAAAAAAAACAAATTTGTGTGTTGCATATCCGAATAATTTATAGATTTAGATATTTTAATTACTATTCACAGTAAATTTAGCATGAATTTAAATATTAATCGTCGGATATTCAATATTAAATTCCTTTTTCAATACCAACAAGTGTTGGGTGCAATGACAAAACCCATTACTCTCGGAAAGAGAGAACCTAAGTTTGAATCTTGGAGAAGACGTTGTTGGACCATAAAATGGACATTTATTATAAAAAATCATTTTTGATAACAAGTTTATATTTAGATATCCATTATTTGAATGCCTATTATTTTTATATATAAGTATTCAAATAAATGAATCAATTATGTGATTTGCTTCTTAAATTTTTATTTTAAAAATGTTCTTATTTACTAAATTTAAATATCATAAAAATAATTTGTTTAATTTGGAGTAAATAAGAATAGTAAATCGATCTGAATTTTAAATTATTGTTTTAATTAATATTTAATTGAGGTAAAACTTTATTCCTCTACTTTGGTAATACCGGTTATGTGACCAACGTAATAAGCCTAGGAAAAAAAATATTGCTGCACTTTGGTTATACATTTTATGTATTTAAAAATCAAATTGTTGTAAACTAAAGATAACCTAGTTGTCATGTCGTTGGTGGTATAATATATATGAGAACCTAAGATTGAATATGTTTAAATGGTCGATATCTTCCAATTTATTAGTGGAAAGGAGTCTGGATAGTAGGGAGTGCATTTTCAGATACCGAATCCCATCCAATCCAAAAACTCAAATATCTGGTTTTTCAGCTCTACAAAATAATGATCTATACCTTATACGAAAAAAATGGATATGCGATTTTTTGAATATCGAATTTTCATATCAGATATCTAAATTTTCAAATTACTAGTAGTAAATATAATTTTTAAAAATAAATAATAATAATAATAATAGTAAAAATATTAATATATACGATAATAAAAAATAATGAAAAATGCTAATAGTAAAACTAATCATAATAAATATAATATAAAGGAGGGAATAATAATAATAATAATAATAATAATAATTATTGCCAAAAAAATAATATTAGTGTTTTATAATAATCAAATAATATATAAAAATGATAAATATATAATAGAATAAATAAATGACAAAATAAAGAAAAAATACGTTGATGAATCAAATTGAATAAAAACAAAACTTGAAAGGGTCAAAATAATACGTAATTATACGAAATTAGACTATAATAAAAGGACCACAATAACAATTAGCCCTAATGTAAAAAGCCTACTATTTTTTTCAAATTTTTGAATAATTCGAAATAGAAATATTGTGATCCGTATTGACTTGTTTATTAGATTTTTTTTCGAAAATATCTGAATTGTCTGAAAATTAAAAAATATATATTTAAATTTTTGTTGGATCATCGGATAAACATATTGAATCATTTAAAACATATTTTTTGTACACTTTTATTAAATAGTATATACATTGTATCAAATTGTATGCTAAAAATATGACAGACGAAGAATTAAGGTGATTTATCTTTTAGAGGTAGAGCCTTAGATACTAAATTGGTCTGAAGATGACTTGAGTTCGCCAAAGTATGATTATCAGTAATCAATTCATAGGCTATTAATTTAGATTTGGTAGTATAGAGATTTATTATAGGCCACCCTCATAATTTAGTTTATTTAATTTACAATATCAAAATTAAAATTTTTAATTTTATTTAAAATATCTAACGTCTCATCTTATTAGATAATAATAGTTGTCTAGTTAGTAATAAGCAATATTTTTTTATTATTATTATTTAAAAAAGTAATGTGTTAATTTTTTATTTGTTGTCCTTCAGTTTTTAAGGTTTTGCCCTAATTAATTTAGACTGATCCGTGTCGCACACATGATTTTAGTGGGTGAGTCTCTCAGCAAAATTTTTTTGTATACACAATGCTTCAAACTTAAGATATGTTTAAACGATATCAAGCTGCTTACCACTTGAATCAGCTCGTTGGTAAAGTAACATGTTAATTTGATAATTCGGTATTGACTAATTTTTTATCAAATTAATTAAAATCCTGAAATAAGGGGAAGACTATCTCACCGCTAATGATAATTAATGACTAGTGACACTACACAAATAAAAAATATTAATAAATGCAAAACAAAAATGATATTACAATAAAAAAAAGTTTCTTATTGCAAGGAGGTAGAGGGAGACAGACTTTCCACAATTCTTTGTTGTAGTTTTGTTAGGTTGTGTCCTTTGTTTCATCTTCCCATCACAGATAAAAGCAAAAGTACAGAAATTCTCTGAATTCTGTCTTCAACTTGGCTATAATTAAATTTTAAGTTCAATTTTAAGTCAAATCAAACAAGTAGGGAGCACTTCAAGTTCACGTGGACCTTCTTTCTTTGCTATTACTTCAAGAGTTGATCACAAGATAAACCCGACTCCAGTCAGGGATGTTTAAATTTGGGTACTCGATATACCGGGTATCTAAATTTTTAGGTAGTAGTTTAGTTGGCCTATATCTCAATTTATATTGGTCGGGTACTCGTAAAACTGAGTAATTGAATACTCAACTCGAAAAATAGTAGGTTGGATACTTGACTCAAGATGTGAAAAAATTATAAAATTGCCTAAAATAATTTATCTGGTTGACAGGTCAATGGTCGAGTATTTTTGAACACCTTTAATTCCAGCCGATAACATTGTAAACATAAGTGATTTGGCATTACTACTTTAACCAGATATAAAAGTGTCAATTAAATTTTAACTCGATTGATATTATTATTATTATTGTAATACGCAAAATAGCTTAAAAAATGTGCATTATCCTTGGATTTTAAAGTTAGAGAGGAGTTTAAATAGCTTAAATAGACATTGTTTGAGTCAAGATCAGATTTCAAGATTTGAAAAGTATGAGACTAAAAATGATCAAATCAGAGTATATATTTATGAGGACATAACCCTTCACTTATACTTTAATTCAGTCCTTGATCGTATCTATGATTAAATTAAAAAAGTATTTTGCAACAGACATTACATGAATCGTACATCTAATTTAATATCAGCAAATTCAATTAAGAACATAACATGAACATGTGAAAAACATTTCTTTCTTGGGGAAAACCTTGCAATGGGAATGAGGAGACCTCTTTAGCTAAAACAATCCATGAAAGATAAAACTTGCGCCAGCCGCCAAGAGATGCATGTTTGAAAGAAAGCACACGCAAATGCAATGCATCTTCGCTTCTTGCTTTCTTTTGTGTCTAATTTACTATTTATATTCTGATGGTTTCTTTTAATAATATTATCTTTAATATTCAAATTTTAATTTTCTCTACCAATATAATACGTATCGTCGGTACATTTGACCTGACCCAAAATTTAGATATCCAACCTGACCCGTCCAACTCTAACTTCATTATAATTTAGGGCTCACCCCTAAAATTTTAATAAAAAATCATCTAAACCCAATACAAATGAAAATTAATAAAAATATTAAATATAATATTTTAAAATAATAAAATAATATTTTAATAAATATATCCAAACAAAGAGAGATGTGTATTATTTAAATTAGAGTCAAATTGAATCGAATCAGACCATCGAGATAAGGTAAAATTGTCATCCCTACATCTGACGCTTATTTATAAGTTTACTTATTTCGTTTCCTCTTTAATGAGGCAAAGCCCAATGTAGTAACAGTTTCAAAACAAAGCTAAGCAGTAGAAAAGGGATTTTGGCATTTTAGCTTTGAGCTTTAGTTTTTTTTTTGTTGAAAGAAGCTTTGAGCTTTAGGCATCGGCCGATATGGGGTCTTTTTTTTTTGACATAAGATATGGGGTCTTTATATGGGAATATTATTGGTGTATATTGATCGAGTTTATGCAGCGACATTAATATTAAAATTGGGTTCAGTTAACCAATAAATTTGAGAGCTTGATTTCGGTTAAATTAAATAAATTTAAATTATTCAGTTTTTTATTATAAATCGTACTAACTAAATCAGATAACTTATTGATATGTTAAATTAAATATTCAATTGTATTAATAGGAGCAAAAATAACTAAAAATTAAAAATCGAGAGTTTACACTTTTTAGTAATCGAACTCGGGTCATCAAAATCACTAAACTACGTAATATTCAAATTCATAAAATATACAAACATTATAGATAACCAATCAATTCATCACCCAATTTCACACGAAAATTGAGAGTTCGGTTTGTCGAATATTTTCATAGCCCTAATCATATGTATAATTGAAAGTTTAAATATGATTTGAAATGTGTAGCTTAACTTTCATCGAAACTCATGTTTTATGTTTTTTTTTTAATTTAATATTAAATAATTATATCTATTCTTTCATAATTTTTTTTTGAAAATAAACACTTACATCAATCTCTTATAATATGAATTACAATACATGTCAAAACGTTAGAAAAATTATATAATATTTTTTTAAAAATATTATTATCAGTAATTATTACATACACATGCGGTAGAAACAAAAAAAATTATATGAGTGTCTTAGTTTTTGGATTTAATATTAGATCTTAAGGTCTAGAGGTTAAGGATTTAGGTTAATGGTTTAGAATTGATTGATTGTGCTTAGAATTTAGTGTTCGATGCTAGAATTTAAGGTTTATAAGTTAAAATGTAAATTCTTAAACATATTACCCTAAACTCTAAACCTTAACCTCTAAACCCTAAATTCTAACCTTAAACTTTAAATTATAACTACAATCCTTAAATTCTAACCCTTAAACCTAATCTATTAACTTTTAAACCCTAAATTATAGCACTAAACCTTAAAAGTAAAGCGTTTGTAAAAAATAAATTTTGTATTTTCAAATTTTATAGAATGGAACTACACTTGAACGGATAGCCCAACCCATTTTGACCCATTCGTTCTTATTTTAACAGATTGCAGAGCCAGCAAACATGGTATATTCTTTAACAACTTTTCCCTGACAATTGCTTCTTTCCTTCTGAAAACCATATTTCATTGAACAAGAGGAGAACGGATGCTTGTTCATCCATCACAACAATCCTCTCTATAAGCAAAGGATTCCCCATAAAGCTCCTTTTACGTTTGGAATCACTTTCTGTCTCTCCTTATACTATATATCATATACATACATATATATATAGCAAACCATGTTTGATACTATTAAGCTGTGTCTAAAACTTCTTTCATGCTCAAAATCTATCCCCATGGCTACTCAAGTATCCGAAAACCTAGAAGGTATTTATCCTTACATCATGTTTATCCATGATTTTTCTGCGCGCGCATATATATGCATGTATCATGTATGTATGTATATGTAGTTGTCGTGGTTGTTGTTGTTGTTAATGACAGTAGTATTAAATTTGCAGAGGTTGAAAGATCTATATCAGAAGCAGCTCCTTCTCATTACGTGCTGAAGATACAGTCATTTTCTTTACTTGCGAACAACGGCATCGAAAAATATGAATCCGGAGAGTTCCAAGCTGGTGGATACAAATGGTACTATTGATTATTAATGGCTGAATTCTGGCATTATGTGCTTGTAAGGGAAGCTCAGCCTATCTGTTTTTCGTGCGTGTTCGCAGGAAACTGATACTGTATCCGAATGGGAACAGAAGCCGGAATGTGAAAGAGCATCTTTCTCTCTACTTGGTTTTCGCCGATGTCGGTTCTCTCTACCGTCAGGGTTTGGATGTCCATGCCGTTTTCCGGTTTTTCTTGCTTGATCAGAGCAAGGATGAGTACTTGGTAGTTCATGGTATTTTAATTCCATGCAGCTTTAGAATGTATGTGTGCATGTATAGAAGGTGGGGAATTGATTTTGTTGTTGTCATGTGATGCCTATAGATGCCAAGGAGAGAAACAGGCGGTTCCACAGATTGAAGCATCAATGGGGATTCGATCAGCTCATCCCGATTCGAACATTTAACGATGTCTCCAACGGGTACGTACTGGACGACACTTGCGTGTTCGGAGCTGAAGTGTTCGTTACCAGGGAAACGAGACCAGGAAGAGCCGAATGCTTGTCGGTGGTGAAAGATGTCATTAGTTGCAAGCATGTCTGGAGGATTGAGAACTTTTCCAAATTAGATTCAGAATACTTGGAATCAAATGCGTTCTTTTCTGGTGATCAGAAATGGTACGGTATCCGTTAATACAAATACGAATATGGTACGTTTTCACTTTTCAGGGTCTACTCCTATATGACGTTCCCGAAATGCAGGAAAATACAGCTTTATCCGAAAGGAAGACGACATGGATCAGGCACTCATATCTCTCTGTATTTGGCTTTGGAGGATTCATCCACTCTTACGGATGGTGCTAGAATGTTTGCCGAGTTCACTTTGCGTATCCAGGATCAGCTGCAGAGCAGGCACATTGCCGGGAAAGGTATAAAAGCCGAAAAATTTCGTCTAATAACAATCATTTCCATCAAGTACATCATACCAGAATCACAAGTTGAAATTTCGGTTTGTGTTGCAGTTAATCACTGGTTTAGTGAGTCAAGCCAGGAAAGCGGGTGGGCAAAATTCGTTTCATTGGCGTATTTCCACCATACCGGCGCAGGCTGCCTGGTGAAGGATGTCTGTGTAGTGGAAGCTGAGGTGATCGTCCACGCGGTTGCGAGTACATTGTAAATATAACGATTACATGAATGAATTTGTGCCGGAATCGATTATGACAAGACAACATTTGTACTTTTTGTTGGAATTGCTTAGAAATTACAACATGCCTTGTTACTGTAATTCAAAACTTGGACTAAAGAGAGTCGAGTCGAGACATATATATATATTGGGTTGGATGATATTCATATGCAAAAACTCTCTTTATTAGTATATCAGCAACAGAGACAGATTTGATTTACCTCCTTTGGAAATTTAATTTTCCGGTAAAGAAAGCAAAAAGAGAAGCCAATACAACGGGGTAGATGATGAGAACAATGGCAACAATTCCTAGAGACTTATGATGATAACCAAAATAATCTTTTATGAAAGCAGAAACCGCCTTGGTTTCTCCGAAAGCCTGTATTTCTTTATCGATATCTCCATACTGCGACGAGAATATGGCATCCAGCAACCAAGCCGTGGGGGATACATAGCGTAGCCAGACCCACCAACTCGGCATTTTCTGCAAGCGGCCATCGATTATCATTTTATTTTCGATTTCATGCTTAAACATGCCAAATGCAGCAACTAGTCAAAGCTACTTACCGTTATGGGCAGATAAAAACCGGAGAACAAATTCATGGTGGAGGTAGCAAATGAACTCACAATGAAAGCTACTTGAACGTTGGGTGTTATTGACACTATCGTCATCCCTAAGTAGGTGAAGCATAGCACTGAACAACATATGGTGTACCATGACCACAATACTTTATAGGCTGACCGGTAGTAACCGATCATCGGATACGTGATGATCACATATAGAAGCGCCAAAGTAAGCATGTATGGGATCTCAATTATGACCTGCAAAGTCGAAACCTGAGTCATTAGCAAAACAAAACAAAAATGGCATTTCTAACATAGTTAACTATCTCTCTACTATGGAAATTTCATTGGTGTTTGAGTTTAAACCAGATAACTTTCGAGTGAAGTTTAAACCTGTGCAAATGAGTACGCCCACGGACTGTACATTCCTGCAAACATTTCCCTGTACATAACTGATCTCTGGATCGAAACGAATGGTAAAACTGATAAGCAACTGTTGTGGCCGAAGAAGAATAGGGCTGCATACATCACACCAAGTGCATTAAATAGGTCCTGTTGGTTTTCTCTGTAAAAACAACAACAAGAAGAAGAAGGTATATTACACCGGTCTTTTGAAGATTTTCCATTTTGAAGCTCGTAGTTTTCGGGGTTACTGACATTTTGTCCCCTCGCTGCCAGAACAGTATGCCGAAGATAACACACGAGGCAGAGAAGAAAAAAAAGCGTGTCAAATTATATAAAGGACTTCTCCAATATGACAAGTGCTGTTTCCACAGGCATGCTTTGAATTGTTCCCAACTGTTCTGAGGAAATCGAGTTGAAAACTGCAATTCTTTTGAATCAGGAGGTGGTGAACTCAATTGCTTAACCAACTCTAGATTTTCCCTGTTTTAGTAAGATGGAAAAAAGAGTTTTAGCCTATGAAACAAGTGTATTTTTTGTTGCATGAAAAGCTAGTGGCTGAAAAACCAGCTACTGCGGTCGAGACAGTTTTAGCCTGCGCCTAGCATTTGTAGTTGTACATACCGAAACAAAGAGGATCTCTTATAAATATCAGCAAAATCTACGCCGGTTTGAGCCTCTGCAGATTTAGAAGTAATTTCCAACATCCATGTCGCTGGATTATAATTGTCTTTAATCTTGGGCACTCCAGGGATTTTCTGAAGCATTACATAGAACAATTAATGATAATATGTTTGCAAAATAACTACTTTTCTGTATCAGATCATAATACTGGGAACCATCATATTGTTCATAATAATTTCACAAGTAAGCTGACCTGAAAGTACTCAATAACTTGACTGCTGACCGAGCGGTCCGGAGTAGATAATACGCCCTCTGGTTTTCATTAAAATCAACTGCCATGCCATAAGAGCAAGACAAAAGTGAGGGGTCTCTCCTTTTTCTTTTTGGAGGGGGGGGGGGGGGCTTATGGATACTACAGTGGAAAAAAATATCATATTATTCTACCTCGTCAAATGCCTCGAATATGTGAATACTAGGTTGGTGGATAGTGCAAACAACGGTTCTTCCGGTTTCAACTACATTCTTCACTGCTCTCATAACAATTGCTGCTGCTCTTGCATCTAGACCTGAAGTTGGTTCATCCATAAACATGATGGATGGATTGGCAACGAGCTCGACCGCTATGGTCAGCCTCTTACGCTGCTCGGTAGATAACCCATTGACTCCAGCTATGCCTACTATGGAATCTTTGATTTCATCGAGCTCTATGGTTTCGAGTACTTCTTTTATGAAATTCTGCAGGAAAGAAAAAGAGAAGAGAAAATGATGACGAATAACTATTATCTCGAGTAACGTATAGACCAAGAAAGGTGCCTGCCATACATCTTTAGTTTTCAAATCAATATAAGATGGAAGACGCAGCCAAGCGGAATATATTAGTGATTCTTCGACAGTGAGATGGGGAGAATGTATATCAGTTTGCTCACAGTAGCCTGATACCCTGGCATATGCATCCTGAACTTTGAGGTACCCACCAATTCTAATCTCTCCTTCGATTGTACCCCCGGTTTTCCTCCCGGAAAGAACATCCATAAGAGTTGTTTTACCTGCTCCACTGACACCCATCAATGCTGTTAAAATGCCGGGCTGGAATGCTCCCGTAATGTCCGACAGAAGCTGCACTTTTTTGTGTTTAAAACCCTGAAACAAGAATTGACAACTTCATTCGAGTTAAAACAGTAAATGAAGAATTTAAAACTACATGAATGAAACTAGCTGTAGGATCAGGATTGTTACCACAGGGACATCCACATAGTACTGCACGTTCCGGAATGCGACTGTTAGGGGCTGGAAAGGCAGAACCATTTTCCCTGTATGGAACACAAATTTTACATTCAGAACACATTTGAATTTTCATGTTATAGGGGATTCAATATTCTCACCTTCCCTAGAAAAGGAAAAAAAATTCAGACTCAAAGGAGATTTTGCTTTCTTTCTATATAATACTTTCATCTTTGCTATATTCTTCAAGTCCTTGAAGTTGAGAGTATCTCTCAAACGAAACAATCGCATGAGACTTTCCCGGAGCTGAACTTCATCAATGTTTCTATTAGCACAAAATATATATAGTTTTCCTTTTAAAGAGGACCTTCCACCAGCAGTTGAAGTAAACTTACGCTTCAAGAAAGTCAAAGCCAATGTAAAAATGACATTGAAAAGCATTGTTAATCTGAATAAAGCTGCAATGGATAACCAGTAAAAGTAGCTATCGTAGTTCAATCCACAACTTTCTAAAGTTTGTTGTCCCATGCTTGTGTTTCCGGACTCAACCTATACACAAAGTTAAACAAGTTAAGAAACAATACATCATTGTTTTCCCTAATGAATGAATCATTGATAGGAGGCTCCTCTAGTGTACTAAGCAGCACTTGCAAGTAGCTAGAAGTTCCTTCTGAAAAGAAATCGAAAAAGAAAAATGTCGAAGAGGAAGCAAGCAGCAACCACTGCAACTTATTGAGTGGTTGGTTTTACCTTTTCCCACCGAGGAGCAAGAAGTTCGTTCAAGGTCAAGCCTATCTCCCCATACGAGATCGGATTTAGCCAAAATCCCCATTTTAACCAAGAGGGCATAGATGCTGCAGCCATATATGGTGAACAAAATTGTAAAGAAAAACACTTGGCATTTATCTATGCAAATGAATTTCACATATGAATCGGTGAAGAGTGGCTAATGAATGTTACGTTCTGTGACAATGAAGCCACCAAAGGATGTAATTGTCACTAGTACAAGAGCTCCAGCAGTTGTAGAAGCAACTATTGTTTGGGACATAATATACTTCAGATGAGATAAACATATATATATACATGCATACATACATATGTATCAATCTACTACTAAATACTAATAGTCATGCATAAGGGAAAGCCACTTATGTATAACAAATAACATACATCTGACACTTGAACTCAATCCCAATAAACATAGAACTAAAGTTTTCATGCGTGCAGATCTCACCTTCCGACCTCAGGACTGTAACCGATGCTGTAATAGGTGAGAGCAGTCAATAAAAAGGATTCCATTAACGAAAGCGGAACTTTTAGGATTGCTGCAGGAATTGCATAAGCCCATGCAGGATAGAAGCAAAGCTCTCTCTGTTTGTAGAAAACTTCGAGTCTTGATACGGTCATGCTCAGTTCCGGAAATGCGTCAACAATGAGTATAATGATAGTGAAAAAGAGAGCACCCATATAATAATTTGCATGGATGATGTCAACCGCCATTTGAGTGCGTAGGAAAACCGACATAGTCATTGAACCAACCATGAGAAGCTACGGAGGAAAACAATCCAGGTAATGATTTCAGCTATGAAGGATAAATATAAAAGTTGATCAGATTATGAAACATGTTGTAAATTACCTGTACGGACTTAAACACATACAGAAAAGCATTTCTCTTCATCAGCAGGAATTCCCGCATCGAGTAAGCTTTAAACAGTTCCCATTTACTTAGCGAATACATTTTAAAGGAAAGAGAATCTCTGCCTCTTTTAGTCTTTTCAAATGGCTCCGAGAGCTCCTTATCTAGACTCAGTCCAATTTCACATTCTTTAAACTTTTGGATGAATTGATTAACAGAAACATAGCTGTAAGGTAGTTCCTTATGGAACCAATACTGCGCTTGGTCTTTTCTAGAGATTACCTGGAGCAGATAAAAATGAATAACTATTTACTATACAAATGAGGACATGGAGACAATGATGTCGACAACTATGAGCCTCACAGTAGGATTACCTCCTGAATGAAATCGGCAATTCCTTTCCTTTCTAGGCACCTAAACCCACAATTCTCGAAGAATTTACAAATATAAGTGCGAGGTCCATGATACACAACTTTCCCTTCTGCCATAAGAATAACATCATTGAAGAGCTCAAAGATTTCCGGTGCAGGTTGAAGAAGTGAAATCAATGCAGTAGCATCAGAAAGATGCACCAAATGCTGAAGACAGGAAAGGACCTGGAAACTGGTAGAACTATCAAGGCCATTCGATATTTCGTCCATGAACAAAGCCTTTGTTGGACCAACAATCATCTCTCGTGCAATTAAAAGAAAATCCAGTGCTATCCAACCCGATCCAAATCAAAACAGCACAAATTTAGCTTGTCTGCTGTCAAACATACACTACCTGTTGTCAAATCCTTTTTTCACCACCTGAGACACCTCTTCTTATGGCATCACCAACCATGGTGTTAGCACAGTTATCACGTCCAAGAATCTGGGGAAAAAGGCAGCATGAATCCATGTTTCGAGAAGCTATTCTTCCCTGTAAACGAAAACTAGTGATTACCTTCAGAATATAATCTGTTTGAATGGTACTTTCCATACCTTCAACTGATATTGCCTGTAAGAAACGGTAACAGTTTAGTCCACAGAACAATATGCTAAAGAATGGAAGTAATTTCGAGCATTGAAGATAAAATAGAAAGCTAAACAGAAACCTTCATGTAAGCATCCATATCGGGGTTCGGAATTATCCCTGCCTGCTTCTCTCTTTGTCTGATTGCCTCCATGATTTCTTAATAAGAATATAAAATAAAAATTAGAAAATACAAAATAAAAATATGTAACTTGTATTAAAATCACCATTTACATCGGGCACTTACCGGCTCTGCTACCTATACCCTGAAAGCGTGCAGAAAAATCAAGCGTCTCCCTTACTGTCATCTCTGGAGTATGCAGATCATATTGGCTAATGTAAGTTGAGGTTTTTTGAGGATTAAACTCATCCAGTCGATAACCATTGTAAGTTATTTCCCCCGAAACCTTTTGCAGAATAAAATTTTAATAAGCATATGATAGCTTAGCAATTAAGCAATCAAAATGCAGTAAGTTGTGGCTGCAGTGCAGTAGTTTTGGTCATTGATGTCACCTCGAGAGTTTGGCTTAATTTCCCGGCAAGTGGCAGCAAGAATGTACTTTTTCCGCATCCAGGAGGGCCGAGCTATAAAGTCATCCTAGATGGAAGGGGATTGAAACATAAGTTTAGTAAACATAGTCCCAATATGGAAAACACAGAAGGATTTATTCTCTTGGATTGCTTGATGTAAAGGTTTCCTCCCTCTCTTCATAACTCATTATTCAATGAATGTTCCATAGGTCTACCTTCCGGGTTTTATGATGCCGCTGACGTCTTTCAGGATGCTTATCTTGGCCTCTTGTTTCGAACCTTATAGATTGGCTATACCCTGTCACAACAATAGAAACTAGAAAGCATTAATAGACAAAACTGAAAACAAATACGGTAGAAATACTAGACTTCAGATGCTACAAAAAGGTGATCTAGTCCAGGAATCTATGCAATTAATGAGTGGCGGTAATTACGGAAAAGGCGGCTTTCGTGGCATTCCAGAGTGTCGGAAGAGGTTTGCCATGAACCAACTGGCACTCAGCTTGAACACTTAAATTTTTATACCTCACTTCCACAGAAGGCAGCTTCACCCCAACCCTGAAAATTAAAACATACTCCAAAGTATGAATCAGATTAGAGAACTCAACAATGTGACAGGCAATTAATTAAGAGTCACCTTTCAATTCTGTGTCTAATATTTTCCAACAAACATAGGTTATCATCCGGAACATGTTTAACCAGCTTCTCCACTAAAAACCGCCACTCCTCAGGTCGAAGTTTGGTGACATCAACAAGTCTTTGTCTTCCTATATTCCCTGCAGGGACTACTTTTCTGTCTGCCAGTTTGTCATCGGAAAGAGCCATAGTAATCCGTTCAGGCGTCGGTAGCCTCTCAACCGCATCCCATTTGGACTTATATACATCAGCTTCATCATCATCATCATCGCCATAAGAAGTCAGGGAACGTAAACTCGACACTTCGCTTATGATGCTCACTCCAATATCTGATAACTCGATTGTCACAGAATGTAACTCATCTGAACTAGCCGGTCGGGCCATCATACGGTGTCAGTATGGGATGCTGAAGCAAAGGGTTGAAAACAAGCACAGCAGTAAGAGACGCGGAGAGGTGGATAAGTAGTATAAAAGCAGGAAGGTAAGGATACGTTACATTCGAAGACAGGAATATCCAAACCATGTAGAATCCAAAGTGTAGCGATGTGGCTTATGCAACGAGGAATCAAGGTAACTTGAAAATGGAGTCAAAAGTAGAAACAAACAAACGAGTCAATGTGCAAGCACAACACAGGTGGCACGAATTGAAAGGGTATTTCGTTTGTTGTTTTTGGACAATGTAGGGGAGGCGGATCGAGGAAGCAACAATGTGTAAGCAGTGACGAGCAAAGTATACTTAATCAATAGAAAACATAGGAGGGCAAACTCTAAATAATTTGAAAATTAGGGGTCCAAACAAAAAATAAACTGACTTTTTCGACATCTTTTTATGCCGCAACACTAAAAAATAAACTATAAGCCCTAATCTAAATCTTAACCTCTAGACCTTAAAAAAATTATCCTACACCCAATTCCCTAAACACTAATTCTAGACCTAAACTTACACTAAAAAGGGCAGGAAATTTCTATTTGGAGACAATCCCCAAATTAAGCCATGCCTCCGATCCATGTTTGAAATTTATGATTTTTTTCTAACAATATCTTCTAGAAGATTCAAACCCTACATTCTCTCTTTAGAACTGTTACTCTCTTCGTTCCTTTAAGTTATCTCTTCACGTTGTTTTAAGAAAAAAATGTGTAAAATGGGTGTTGTAAAATGATTAAAATAATAATTTCATCATTGGAAAATTAAATTTTACTTTGTTGGAAAACTAGAAAAAGGTAAAAAGAAAAATGTGTCTAGTAATAATTGTTGAATTTTTTACACCTACAATTTAAAGTGGGACAATTTTAAAACACAAAAGGGACAAGTTTAATTGGACAAAGGGAGTAACATATTTGTTCAGAAGGATATAGGGGTGTTTGACAAACATCTGATAGCTGATAACTGGTAGCTGATTGTAGTAGCTGGTTTGACCAACTGATTTCATTAACTGTTTATATAAAGTGTTTGGTAAAATTTAGCTGATAGTTGATAGCTTATATGAGTAAAATGACAAATAAGGGTATAATACATTTAGTTGTTAGGTACGTATATGTTTTATAATACTTTAGTGTTTATTAGGGGTGAAATTATTCGAATAAAATACTTTTGACAAGGAATTAAATTTTTTAAGCAAGTTAGTGAATACTTTTGAAATTTTTGAATATATTTTTTAAATTTAATATTTACAAATATTAACATTGTGGAGATTAATACATACTATTAACCTTGTATTAAATATCACTACAACTTTTTTCTTCACTTTCATGTTTTGTTACATTAGACATTACATAAAAATCATTTTAAACAAGTTCATTGAAAATATTCAAGAAAGAGATACATATCCAAACAAGTACAAACAAATAGAAGTATTTAAGAAACATGATGTGGTCGTCTAACTGCCATCAAACTGGTAGTGATGTCATTACACACTTTTGTCATTTCATTAGTACTCATATGCTCAACTTCTTGAGTGGATTTGGTACTCGAAAATGCTTTCGGAGGAATAAAATTCGGATCCGAACCTATGACCCTAAAAGTTGGGTCGGTAACTTTGCTTAACCTGATGTAGTTATGTAAAACAAATGCAGCATAAATTATCATATTTTGATCTTGAGACGAATATATAAGCATTTTTGCTAAAATCTTCCAACGTGCCTTTAGAATGCCAAATGACCCTTCAATACAACTTCTTAAGGGTGAATGAGCTTGATTAAAAAATTTCTCGTGCTCCTCTTAGATTTGCACCATGAAACTCTGATTGGTGATACATTGTCTTATGATATGATGCCAAATAGCTTTGTCTTTCAGGGTATCCTTTGTCTGTTAAGTAATATTTCCCTAAGCATGATAACAAAATTAAAAAAAAACATTTATTTTAAAAATAAAAATTAATGTGCACAAACAAATAAGAATAGGCGATTAACTAAAATGAAAGTGTTTACCTGGAGAAGGTTTTGAAAATTTTAGATTTGGGTTCCCAATTGTATCTAGGAAAATACGAGAATCATGAGCCGGTCTTTCCAATCACTTAGCACATATATGAAAAGCAAATCGAAATCGCATGTCGCTAATACATTAATGGTGGGTGCCCCTGTCTTTCCTCTATAACGCAATTGATCTTCATCACGAAGAATAACATCTATATGAGTACCATCAATTGCTCCAATGCAATCCTAAAATAAAAAAAATTATTATGATTTGCATACGGATGGGATGTAAATTATTACTATAGAATAGCATATATTAAATAACCAGGTCCATTAAAAATTACATCAAAATGTGGCATATATTTGGTGCTATTAGCAATTTGAGAAGGAATCTTCTTGAATTTAGGATCTCTCGGTCTTATTATGGCCCTTGACAAGCCATCCATGACATCTAAAACCTATTAAAAAAAATTTACTTACAGTTTTACCAGAATGTTGAAATCGCTCTTGGACATCCCGATTTGAGGCTCCTTCACTTAGACTAAATACAAATAAACTCACATTCTCCAAAGTAGATATTATATCTGAAGGAAGCAACCCATACTTGCATTCTAAATCCATGCATAACTGGCAAAATGTGCATTGTGTCATTCTAAACATGTTAAAACAACGTTTTTCATGATCATTCAACAATTCTTGCATCCATTTTTTCCTGTTTGAAAAGAATTCATGCATGATTCCTTATGTATGTACTTTACATAGTAAAGAGATATATAACCAAATGTACAAGCTACCAAGTCCCAGAATTCACTATTTTGCGCCTCTTACGTATTCTATTGCGGATAATTTACTGATACATGCCTACAAATATTTGTATGTATAAACAAATTATATTTGCTCCAAATTGCAACTCACATCAAAAAATTAATAGAACAAATATTGCTTTGGAAGTTAAAATAAAAAATTAAAAGTAACAATTTAATTTTAGATAAACTACTTTCACATTACAAATAAGTTCTAATACAAAAAGTATATGTAGCATCAACTTGCATTAAAGCTATTGTGATGTTCATTAAAGCTACTATGATAAACCACTTTCACATTACAAATAAGTTCAAAAACCAAAAACTAGCAAAAATTCGTTGTATACTAATTGAAAGTGTTAGGAAACGCCGGTACACCCCATGGCACAGCGAAAAATTATCCGGCGTAATCCACCAGTGATCCATGTACGAGGGATGAATTCGAGGTGAAAAATGATAAAACGTTACCTCAATATCTAGAAATTCGCAGAGAGTATAGAAGAATCCAAATCGAGTCCGAGTTGTCACAGCAACGTTCTGACCTCTACGCAGTCCACCCGAATAAAAACGAACAATATTTTCTCTTCTCTAACTGTTAGAGAGGTTTTTCGAAAAGCATACCTCTGGCTGTTAGAATCTGATTCTACTTCTATCAGGTTTCTTTAGGGATATATATATTTTAATAGTATTTGATAATTATATTAATTATCTAGTATTAAAATATATATAATCAAAATTATCTATAATTCCAATAGTCATAATAATTTTGGTTTTTTACTTATTTCGTGCACAACAAGTTTGTACACATGCTATCTAGTCGATATTTATTCGTTTTAATCATAAGGTGTGGCCCTTGTAGGTTCATGTAGCGTTAGCAGTAATATATAGAACAATTCTAATATTACAAGCAATAAGTGGTATCTAGCAATACATCAGTATTACCTAAAGTTACATGAAGTCGTGGTTCGATTTAACCTTTTCTGTGATTAGCTTTTTTTATATATTTCATCATTTTGTCCTCATATTTAGATGAAACACAAGTCACGAATTAGTCACACTTGTATAGCCCATCTAATATTTCTTGATATCTTGAGTAGACTGTTATAAACGAATAACTATGATATCTCATATCAATTTTCGAGCATGGCCATGCATTTTCTAGTCTCACTCAATCAAGTGGCTTATGATATTACTCCTGTTATGTAGGAGGGACAAATCCTATCTTGATCAACCATATTCCACTACATAGATTGTGACATATCCAATATCAGTCTTTATAGTGTAGTCAGTTACGACATACGTTTAACCGTATCAAAATATGTCACCCACGATGTTGAAATGATCTCAAGTCTGAGGATCATACATGTAATTATCATCATGAGCAATGTTGTGACTGTCACATAATAATCCAAGAAACATGCTCACAGCGGGTCAGTCCAGTATGTCGTTCTCTAAAACATACTTATGTATTGATTTTGACATCTCCATGTCAATGGCAACACATTGCCATCAATCAACTACATATTAGTCTTAATATATCATTGTTGTCCATGCCCACAATAATACTCGACTAAGGACATTCAGGAATAACTATATTATTCTAAGGACTTTATTATAATTCAGTTTATTTATAGATGCACAGAATAAGACTGAAATAATAATAATGACTTTATATTAATAAACAAGATAAAATAAGTATGTCTTTTACAATCATCTCATGATTGGTTTTTGGGCATACCCCAACAAAAGTTGACTTCAAAATGTGTTTACAATTGATAATAAAACTAAATTCAACTTGCATTAAAGCTGCTATGTTCTTTTCCCCCTCTCAAACAAGTACTTAAACCAATTAAGTATAGCATCGTCATCTGGAAGACCACTAAGGATAGTCCTTTTCTGAGGATCCTCAATCAAGGTGCAAGCAAAAAAAATCTGGAGTACTAGGTATTAAGGCAGGCAAAGATACTAATTTCGCTAAAGAATCAGCAAGTGTAAGGGAAGATTCAACATTTAAATGAGAAGATCCAACGAGTGAGTGTGCTTCAGCATTCATTAACATCATATCTTTAATGTTCCTCTTAGTAACAACTTGTACCATAACATTGAGTTTCTCCAGTAACAGTGCTGATCCTCCAACTCTCCTAGACGATTCAACATTAGAACTATTATTACTCCCAAAAGCATCATTCTCAAAGGCTCATTTGCTTCCTCTTCTTCTAACTTCTTGTTCATTAAAATTGGGAGAATGGAAATGAATTGAGCTAGAATCATTCCAAACTTCTTGCCATTTCATATTAGCTTGCGTAAGATTTACGGCATTGCTTTCATTTCATACATCACCATAATCAGAAACAACGCTACCAATGTTATAATTTGAGGGAGAATGAGCATATATTGTTTCCTTTTCATGCCTAGCAAGAGTAAACTTAAGAACCCCTTGTGCAACTGAAATTCCAAACAATTGTTTCATCTTATATTCTAGTTCGGGTTCAATCCCTTCATCTTAAAATGCTTTCAAATATGTGTTTTCCTATAAAGCAAGATAAATAAAATCAATTCTAAAAATTTAAACCAACTTAGTTTGTGTAATTTTTGACAATAAAGTAATAAAGCAAGTGTAGATAAATATGTTAACCTCAATTTTCTTCATCCACCACTCCTCACTATCACTTATCGTTCCTCTTCATGATCCCAACCTAATCTCGTTTCCTTTCCTTTCAAGGCTTTCCAATGACTCCATCTATTCTTTAACCAATCCCACTTGTTCCTAATCTTAGTCTTCTCATATGTTAAAGCCCATTTTTTTGAAATTGCAATTCTATCATCTTCCATGTTACTCTTTGTGAGATCATCACACCACTTTTCCCCTTACTTCTTTCAGCATATTGGATACACAAATCACAAAATATGTGTACATTTTCTTTCAACCAACTGGCCCTACTTACATCTTTCTCCCCGCGCTTACTTTCTTCATTGTTCTTTTTCTTCCTTGGTGCCCTCTAAGTAGTATATAACATAATTAAATTCACTTATTTTACTTATATACCTCTTAAAAATTTTGAAGCAAAAACACTAATATGTCCAATAACCATTGTGATTCGATAACATTCCAATCTAATATTACTTATAATGTATTGTCACCATATTATCATATCAAGCAAACATGTCACTTTACTAGTTTTTGGTTGTTTTTTGAGTTTTTCTATAAGTTTCAAAACTTATTTTGTAAGTATCGATACTTGTCCTCAAACTGAAAATATTAGACTTCTTAATAACATTTTCAGTTGGTTTTTTTGAGTTTTTTCTGCAAGTATCAAAACTTATTTTGTAAGTTCTGGAACTTGTAGAAAAACTCAAAAAGCCAACCGAAAATGTTATCAAGAAGTCGAACATTTTCAGTTTGAGGACAAGTATCTATACTTACAAAATAAGTTTCATAACTTGTAGAAAAACTCAAAAAAAAAGAAAACTAAAAACAAGCATTTGAACAAGCAGGTACAAGTACTATAAAGATTAGAAACTAACCTCAAATCTTAAATTGTAATCTTAACTTGAAGGGCTTCTCTTCTTTTATCATAGAAAGATTTCTATACAAAACCACATCACTAAACAAAAAAAATGATTAAAGATAGGAGGCAGAGATGAGTGAAAGAATCTTGCACAAGGAAAAAAAAACAAGTACAACTCATTAAAAGCATAGAAGAAAAGAACTAACCTTAATGAGTGAGATTATCTTGCAAAAGAATCTTCATGATTTGGTTGTTTGATGTTGTAGTTTGACGATGGAGAATACTGTGATAAGATTAGAATGTGAGCTATTTTATTAGATTAGGTTTTATGGCAAAGATGTAATTATAGAAATAATAGGGTCAAGTACGTCATTTAACATCTTATTTTGCAATCAGCTCTTCCAATCCGTTGGATTTTCCAGCGTTTTTTAAACCAACGTATTTTGCATAATCAGCTCTTTCAAAAGGTGTTTACCAAACACTAAAAATATAAGGTTTGACTACCAATCAGCTATTTGTGCCCAAATAAACTAAAAGCTCTTCAAAAAGTTATTTGCCAAACACCCCCATAATTTTATTTCATGCACTGATAATGAAAAAATTCTCCACAAGCATGCTTGTATTTTAAAACTAAGATTTATATCTTAAACCCTAAAATCTAAAATATAAATTTAAATCTTAAATTCTAAATCTTAAACCTTAAACTAAAATTCTAAACCTTAAATCAAACCCATTTATGAAAAATAAGTTTACCACCATCAGCACAACACACGATATACTTTCTGTTAAAAATACTAAAGATTAATATTTGATGTATAATAATGAATCGAAAACTTTAAAATTAAATTCATTATTGATGTGTATATTTGTTATTTTTTTGGACAACATTGTCAGGGTGGAGAAACAAGAAAATGATGTGTAGCATATCTAAGCTAATTAAGGTATATGGTTGAATTTGACTAATTAAAAGAATTGCTTCAAATCTGAGACCTCATATTTAGCTAATTAAAAATATATGATAATATGTGTACGATGTGTATGCATCATTAAAAGGTTAAAAAAAATTGAACATGCACTATCACTATCACGTAATCACATTAATACATTAAAAAAAAATACATGCTAATGATGAGATGAATGACGGCAAAGCTCCATGTTTAACGTTTAATATTTAGGAGGGGAGGGGCCAAGTCTTGCAGTAGAAAAACAAATCTCTGGTTACATTTATTTATTAGGTTGGCCTGGCTGGCTTCATTGCTGAGAAACCAATAGGATGCTGAATCAATTAGACCTTTGATTCCTGTTTTGATTGATTAAACAGTTTAATCATCTAAGAAAATCTAAAAATTAATAATAAAAGATCATATTTTTTAAAAGTAGAAAATACATTTCCAGAAACCAAGAATAATAAATTGAAAATGAACTTAAAAAATAAACTTTTAAAAAGAGCAGAAAATTTAAAAAAAAAAGTAATGGTGTGGTCGGCTGTAATTGAGATTGGAGCTGCCGCTTTTTGCATCCTCTTACTTTTTCGGTGCCTATGTTTCTCACCCTTTAAATTTAAGTTTAGGATTAAAATTTAAGATGAAGATTTAAAATTAGAGTTTAGAAAATTTAAAGTATAATGTATTTTTAGAGTTTAAGGTTTAAGATTTAATATTTAGAATTTAAGATTAGACCTTAAAATAAAAAATTTAAGATAAAATTTGTCCTTTGCAAATATCCCTAAATAAATAATTTTTTACACCTTTTTGTGTCTTTTTCATACCCCAATACTAAAAAATTAAATTCTAAGCCTTAATCCTAACTACATAAATCTTAAAAAATACACCATACCTTCATTTCTCTAAACCATAATCCTGAATCATAAACCTAGTATTTTAGTACGAGGGCATAAAAATAGACAGGCGATTTCCATACCCGAAGTATGATAGACTAGAATGATGGATTGGTTTGGTGACGAGCTTGACCACTCCATAGTTATCAGATTGTACTTTCTTGGATCATGGTCAGAAAAGGGTATCACCAGCCTTTAGCTTTTTAATTGGGTTATTGATACATAAAACCCGAAATCAAAAGGAATAAATTGCCAAAATAGAATAAGTGAACAGAATAAACCAAAAAAAATAGAGAAGCATAGTGAATGTAAATATTTAACCAATCATTTTGCCCACCATTACCTGATCATAGTATTGGTTTTAAAGGTCATCGGAATACCGTAAACTGTATTTAAAATTATAGTTATATTTTAGAGAAAAATCACGCAGCAGCTACCGCAATTTAATACTATGTACCTGTTAGGTACCTTGCAAATGCATCTGGAGCCTTTTGGATTTGGGTACCCACAGCACATGGTAGTAACTGAAACTAAGAAAATTAAATCTTTGTGATTCCATACACACTCAAGCTGACATTTTTTTAACTTAAACTATCCCCTACAGTCCATAGTTACCTCTATTTATGACAACTTTGTACAAAAAAATAAAGATACCTGCAAGCTTCCATCTAAACATCAGTGAACCCCAAAAGATTTGGGTCACAGAAGGATAGGCAGTAGTCGAACCATCCATTCTGGAAAGCAAATGCAGCAGCCGATCAATCAGTGAGTTTGCATCAAAGGATCAGTAACGCTTCTCTGACTCGGTCGTGGGGTGAAATACAGCAGCACCGTTATTGGATTCATCGAAGTGTTCTACTGAGGTTGTAGACAACCATTACTAAGCAACTCCTGTTTTAGCTGCTCCAAATCATAGATCTTGTCATTCATACCTTCCTTTCTGTATGCATCCACCATGGTGGAGAAGGTTAACTCATTCGGTTGGCATTGCTTATCTTTCATTCGATTAAAAACTCTCTCCATTTCCATCAAATCTTCTGCTTTTGCGCAAGCAGATATTACGGCATTGTAAAATGAGGTATTTTCAGGTATCTCAAACTTGGCAGCCAACTGAACAGTGCTCACAACTTTATGAAAGAGACCGGCATTGGCATATCCATTGATTAGGCAGCAAAAGGTCTTGGTGTCTGCTTTCATCCCTTCGCCACGCATTTGGTCGAATGTGCATTCCATGTGTTTCGCATCCCCAGCATCCGCAAATGCCTCGATGACATTGTTGTAAGTAGAGGTTGTCCATGGAAATTGAAGCTTACGCATGTACTCCATCACGGATGACATTTTATCGTACATTCTTTTCTTCCCGTAAGCACCAATCAAGATATTGAAAGTGCGCGTTTCCGGCTCAATTCCGAAATTCCGGAATTTCTCATACCATCTCTCCATCATATCAATCTGCCCTTTGTTACCAAACACACTGAGGATAATGTTCACTGTCCATATATCAGGTCTGCACGCCGAGCTCTCCAACATGCCGGATAGCACTTTCTCCATCTGATCAAATTTCCCGGCCTTACCATAGCCACTTAACACTATGTTCTGAGTAACCGTATTCGGCATAATCAACCGCTCACCCATTTCCCCATACAGAGACTCAACCAAGTCAAATTTTGAGGCATCAACACACGCCTTAATCAATGTACTGTAAGTGAAGACATCAGGCTGGCAAGTGGGAAGCGTTTTCATTCGGTCAAGAATCGAGAATGCTTCGTCAATGAGATCGTTCCGACAATAAGCCGCGAGCAACGCAGTGTAAAGCTCCGGAGTCGGTTCACATCCTTCTTCAATCATTTCATCAAACATCTGGCGGGCACGGCGGGGTTGCCCGGATTTCCCCAGGAGCACGAGAAGTTTCATATAGGTGCCTTCTTTCGGTTGATAAAAGGGTTGTTCTCTAAGCATCTCAAACACCTGAACGCCAAAACCAACCACCTTAAAATGCTAAAAGGGAGCGAAGAATCGAAGGAGGAAGACGATAAGTAGAGAGAGTGAGTGACCTCGAGAGCTTGAAGCCACTGCTTCTTGAGGATGCAATCGGACAAGGTTTCGGTGACGGTGGAGACCCAGGCCTTGGCGTTGTTCTTGCGGTCGAGTTTCTTCTTGAGGTTCTTGAGGGGGGGTTTCTTGGAAGACCCGGGAATCGAATGGCGTGAGAGGCCTGGGTATTCTCCTTCTTTCCAGAGTCTTTGCTTCTTCTTATCTGAAACAGCACCGCCGGCGAGTGCTGAAGAAACGATGATGGAGTTTGGGAGATGGGGTTTGGTCTTGGAGATGGTTTGTGGGCGTGGCAGAGCAGAGGAGACCAGAGAAGAAGAGAAGGAAAGGAACATTAACGATGATGCCATGAGAGTAAAGTGTGGATCTTTTAGCAGCAATTCAGCTTGAATTTGCAAAATTTATGTTCTCATTCGCTGCTATATACATTATACATTATACAGGAATACGATAATTGAGAGAGCTTGGCTTTTGATCGAGAAAGAATTTAAATTTTTTGAGTTTATAAGTCTTATTTTACGATTTAAATTTTATTTAAAATTTTTTAAAATTGAGTTTAATTTATAAAATTCGAGTCGAGTTTTTGAATTTCTGTACAAATTTAATTGTAATTATTTATAATATTATAATACATGTTGAATCCAATTTAAATCGCTTTCTATATCTATATATATATTTTGAATAACAATATACATATATATTTATTTATATTTTTCACATGTGATATATATAATATATTAAATAAAATTGACAGACTTGACTCCAACTTGAAAACTGATAAATTAATTACTAAAAATTTTGAGTTATTCGAATTTTCATTTTATAACTCAAACTTTATTTGAAATTTTTTGAGCTGAGCCGAGTTTATGAAATTACAAGTCGAGTCAAAATGAGTTGAGTTTTTTCGCCTTAAGTCGAGTCGAATAATTCGATTTTACGTGCCGAGTTTTTCCACCTCTATTGAGAGATACTTTGAGGGCTAATTTTGCTCTCAATCCCTGTAGTCTTAGTGAATTTGAAATTTGATATGTCTATTTTTTTAATCCAAGAATCTAATCTCTATACTCTATTATTGCAATTTAATAAGGGTAAAACTTTAATACACGGGCTGTGTAAAACTAATTTTACACCAGCATGTGTATTTACACTATAAAAACTTAAATCCTAAATTTCTAACCTAACCCTAAAAATTAAACCCTAAACCTTATACCATAAATTCTAAACACTAACCTTAAATTCTAAACCCTATAACCTAAACCCATAAACTTTAAACCTTAAACTAAAACCCTAACCCTAAAACTAAAAGGCACGTGTAAACTATGTATCAATTTTTTTACCATTTAATAATACCATTAAAGTGATTTTAATAGGTTGGATGATGTGATATTTAATAAAAAAATACTCAATTAAAGATACATTACATTCCAGGTAATTATGTGTTCACGAACAGGATTTTTTAATTATAATTTAGTTATTCAATTAAAATTTTGATGCAAAAATATTATTTATCGTTAAATTTAAAAAGGCAAAATGACAAAAGATGTCCCTAACGTTTGCATGTTTTTTCATTTGACCCCTATTCTGTTTTTGGAGTAAACAATCCCCAACATTATAATTTTGTCCAAATATACCTTATTGGATAGAAATTGTCAGTCAACTAATGGTCAACGGCTGGTGCTGACTGGACTTGCCCACGTGTTAAGATCCGCTAACGTAACATATGGCATATGCCATGTCAGATTTTTACAAAAAATATTTTGTCATACCTTTTCTGATGGTGATACGTAGCTGACTATCATGTTGACACATGGTTATCAGATGACATAGCCGAATCTAATGGTGACACGTGGCGCATTTGATGCGGTTAAAATTGAAAGAATAAATATTACTATTTGGGGGGCTTGAACCATGCACAACAAGGGGGATTAGCACACACAAACCACCAAATCAACTCATTGTCTTTGCTTACCTTTTTCCCGCATAATACATATAATTGTTTTTTTGAATGTCCAATTAATAAAAATTTAAATAAAAATATGTGTTAAAAATGAAAGTGTTAAACACTAATCGACAGAATGATTAACCCTAAACCCTTAAAATTGTCTGTTTTTCCGTCGCAAAAGAAGAAAGCACTTTTGAAATTAAAAATTTTTAAAATTACTTTTCTAGAAGACCAAGGTTTTTCAAGGACTACATGCCAAGTCAGATATCGTAAACAACAATTTGTGTGAGGCTTTCAATTCTAGCATTGCTAAAACTAGGTATAAAAGCATTATAACAATGCTTGAGGAAATCAGAGTGAAAATCATGACCAGAATTGTAGACAAGAGGAAGTTCTTGAATACATGGAAGTACTCTCATGGACCACTAATAAAGAAAAAGTTAGATAATAATAAGAAGGACAACATTGAGTGGAGGATAGTTTGGAAGGGAGATAATGGACGTGAGGTCAAGAAAGGTAGAATACAACACGTTGTGGACCTGAAAGAAAGAATGTGTACTTGTAGAAGGTGGCAGCTATGGGGAATTCCTTGCTGTCATGCATGTTGTGCAATATGGCATACTGGTGGGGACCAGATCAGTTTTTGCATTCCTGTTAAGAAAAAGATACCTATGCTAAATCATATGCATATGCTTTACAACCTATTAATGGATCACATGATTTGAAGCAATCGAGAATTGAGCATGTCTTTTCACCAGTTGATAGAGAAATGCCTGGAAGGCCAAAAAAATAGGAAGAAGGCAAAAGATGAACCAAAAAAGCTTAAACCTAGACATATTAGTAGGATTGGCCTAATTATAACTTGTAAAAATTGTGGTGGACAAATACATAACAAACGGTCATGTTCACAGCCTAAAACAACACCACAGCAGGTAAAAATCATTATAATGCAGTATTTATTTATCTTGACAATTTTATATTAATGTAGTGTTTATTTCTTGCTGTAGGGGAACAATGTAGCTGGCAATTCTTCAAAGCTGCATCAGACTAAGTCGACTGAAAAATCGACACCTCGGTAACATAAAAGCAAAGAGAAAACCAACATTAAGAAACCTGATGGACCAAGGAGCATAAGACATCAAGGAATTGGCCTGTACACTAATTTGCAGACTGGAGAACAAACTTTTTATGTAAATACATCACAATTGAGCCTAAAATCTAAACAATTACATTACTCACTTAATAATTATTTTATTTTTTCAGTCTGGTACAAACACAATGATCAAAATGACTCTTAACATTTCAAAAAAATAATGTGGATTCTTCTACTACGACGAACACTCAAAACAAGAAGAGAAAGACAGTTGCACCAAAGATTCAAAAGAAATGAACCTAGGGTTCTACTTTAGTTGTTGTTTTTCGAATATTGAAAAACCCTTCCCTAAATTACTTCTCTTTGTTTACGGTATATTAATAGTGTTACTGGCTGATAATTATTACAAGTTACTTTTTGCTCATGATTAGGTATATGAATTATTTTGTTGGTTTATGACTAAGTTTGTAGGAAAGGGAAACTTGAAAGGGGCTCATTTTGAACATGATAGATATTGTCATTTAAATGTTATCAATACAATTTGTCATATTTCTATTATATTATTTTTTTGTTGTTTCATTTTCTTATGATTTATCCTTTGATGTCTTTTTTAATAGTATATAATATTTTTATTATTAATTTAATCAGACCCTCCAATAACTAGCAAGGATCAATATAGAATCTTCTAGAAAATTTAATAAGAAATTTCTTATTTTTTGATTTCAAAAACCTAACTACAGGTTCAACAAAATAATTTTTTTTCCTTTCTATTAGTGTTTAACACTTTATTTTTAACACGTGCTTTTATTGTATTTATTTAAATTTTTATTAATTGGACATTCAAAAAAACAATTATATATATTATGTGGGGAAAAGATAAGCAAAGACAATGGGTTGGCCTGGTGGTTTGTGCGGGAAAATTTTAAAATTAGACCCCTTAAAATTAGGCTAATATTAGGCATCATCGGTACGACCGTTTGATTTAGGTAGGTTCAATCTCAGTCGTTGATTAAAAAAAGGAGTTAAAAAGAAAAAAAATAAAAAAAGGGTAAAGGAGAAACCGGTTAACCAGTTGCCTAAAAAGAGGGTTAAATAAAACATGATTATTGAAGTAGAATCGATACGGTCAAAAAAATTTCAAACTAGCTTCAACTCTCCTTTGTCAAAAGCTTTGTTTCATCTTACAGCCGGAAATCGTAGAAAGTGCAGTGCGTTGGGAGTAAAGATTTCCAGGTACTAAAGTTTGCTTTGCATGAAATTAATGTTTAATTTCCGTGTTAGTAGGAAACAAAGTGATAGTTGTGTGTGAAAAAATTCTAGAGTTTTGGAAATAGTTAGGGTTTAATAATGATTTGAGGGATTATCGTTGATGGGTTTAATAATGTATACGTAGGTTTGTGAAACGCAACAATTTTTGTATAGTTTTAGGATTAGATTTGGTGATATTTGTTACGAATGTGGAGGTTGAGAAACGTTTCTAGGTAGGTAGCATCGGTACTGTTCATCAGATACCGATATTGGG
Source organism: Hibiscus mutabilis (assembly GCA_019671005.1). Classification (NCBI taxonomy): domain Eukaryota; kingdom Viridiplantae; phylum Streptophyta; class Magnoliopsida; order Malvales; family Malvaceae; genus Hibiscus; species Hibiscus mutabilis. The sequence continues at coordinate 14,209,050 of CM033711.1, forward strand.
TGAAAGTTGGGACGTAGGGAAGGGAATTAGTAGGGATACTAATGGGCAGATATTGGTACTGTTAATACAATATCGGTATTCGGATAGTAGTACCGATAGGGGAATAAAGTGAATGACATCGAAGCTAAAAACAGTATCGGTATATATTACGGATATCGGTACTAGTCGTATAAAATTTCACATGTGTAGTTAAAAAATGTTTTTTAACACAGAGAGATGTTAATAAATTATATGTTCTAATAACCATTAATTAAATGTTTTGTTGTGTTTTATGTGTGGTATAAAGTTATGTGATATAAATAAACTTATGTTTTGTTGGTAGGTGTGTGAGCATGGATAAAAAAACAAATGTGGATGTAGAAGGTGCAGAGGATGAGACGGTCGCGGTGGCTGAGGCTCAAAAACCTATGTTTGACTTTTTGAACTTCTAGTAAGTTAAATTTGAATTTGTATTGAATATTTTAAATTGGTAAATTTGTTAGATTGAAGTTTAAATATGATAACTTTGAATGAATGTATGTATAGTATAAATGAATGCAAAGGAAGAAATGGTGGGAAGAAGAAAATGACTAATGAGGCACGTGTGAGATTTTAGAATAGTTTAATGTGTTATTTAATTTTTTAGTAATGTGTAGATGAGGTAAAATTGTAATATATTCTAAATGATAAAGGCAAAGAAAATATTGGGAAGGAAATGGGCCAAAATGACTGATGATGAAAAAAGGTCATATATTGGTATACACTTGTAGCATAAGGAAGCATATATAGGAGCAACATCAAAACGCGAAGATACGACTACTGTTAAGAAGTTAAGAGTTGCATTAATTCATAGACGAAGTAGTGAAGCTTAAAAGTAATTGTTAGTATTATATAGATGTCTAATGTTGATGTAAATGACTGTGTGTTTGTACTAGGCATCCACAAGGTGTAGCATAAAGAAGTTGTCCAAGATGTTTACAGAGATGAAGAATAAAAAGATGGATGGTGTAGTTGTAGAACTTGGGTTTGGGGGTTTACTTGGACTAAAATCTTGAGAAATTCGTCGCGATATCTGTCGTGACTTAGTGGAAAGCTTTGATGTTAAAAGCTAAATGATGCAGTTTAATGGCCATAATATTTGTGCAATGCTAGAAGATGTGGAAGCTGTTTTGGGGCTAAAAAATGAAGGTCTTGATGTTGGACGATGACTGAGATATGTAATGGGAAAGATCTAGGTTTAAAGCATAAAATCAACCCGAAGGTTTCATATGTTGATTTGGATGCAGAAATATTAAGTGGTGACTATGAGGGAGATGAATTGAAAGCGATGGTGATTCCGTACATTGTTGGCGTCTTTCTATGTCCAACTTCGAACACGGTGACCTTAACAAAAAATTTTAAGTTATTGTGCTCTGATGGATTTAATGGAAAACTGAATTGGTGTAAGTTTTCCTATGAAAGGTTAATTGATGGTATATCGAAACATAATTCTAGTAAAGGTCAAACATACATGATCGGATGCATAGCAATCTCAGAGGTAAGATGGTAATAAATTGATGTATTATGCTAGTAGTCTATAATTTAGCATGGTTTGAGTTTGAATAGTAATGTTGTGTGTAATTTGGAATGTAGGTGAGATTGTATGATTATTGGAGAGGAATACCTAGCAGAGGAACTTGGGTTGCAGACCGGGTAGCTCGCATTCATGCATGGGGGAGAAGGAGGTGAAGAAAGTTGTTTCTCGCATTAAGGCAGAGCTTCATGCAAAAAAATTAAAGGTAAGTAACCTGTTAAATGATATAGTGTGTAGTAAAAAGAAATGACATAAATTACATATAATGAATGAATGTATTTTGCAGGTTATTAGGTCCGATGGTGCTGGCAATGAAGGAAAAAAAGGTGGAAGCATGATTGTCTCTACTGAAATGATAATGGAGGCATTTGGCAAGGTCATGTAAGATGTGAAGGAATTGAAAGAAAGTATGAAAGCTAGACTAGAAAAGCAAAGTAAGATTGAAGATATGGTGGTGGCAATAAAGGATGAATTGAAGATGGTAGCTGATTATGTGGTTGGTTTGAGTGCTAACATGATGTACTTGAAGAAGGCTTTACGCGTTGTTGATGCCAACTTTGGCATAGGGATTGATGAAGAGGAAGCGTGCGAAAAAAAATACTGATATTCCTGTGTCGAAGGCCAATGAAGAAGTTGCTATCGATGCGGATGTGGTTGTTGATGATGACATTAGGTTGAAGAAGGAGAATGTAGCTGTGGCAAAGAAAAAGAGAAAGGTAAAACTTTCATTTTAGTGTATAAATTAGATGTCAATGTTTGGTGTTGAAGTAGTATTAATATATATGATATTTGTAGGGTACGGTGAATGAGGAAGCAGCGTTCAAGGTTAGTAGAGAAAGAAAACAAGGACGAAAAAAACTCGAAACATGCATTAAGTAATAACGGTGATAAAAATGTTTGATATTGATCATCGTTATTTAATGTAATATCCTTATTTTTGTCATGTTGTGTTTATATTGAGACATAATTGTAATGGGCTTTTCCATTTTACTAGAACTGGGTTTGGACGTTTGAGTGTAGTAGAACTTTGGCATTTAATTTAATGTAATGTTTTTCTTTCCGAGTTAGATGGTTTGTTTAATTTTGTTTGATAATATATAAATATTGGTAAAAGTAGTTTTAATGTTAATGTTGTTACCTCTGTATATATATATTATACTATTCAATAATTTATGTGCAAGGTTGAAGTGTTTCAGGGACTGACCTATGTTGAGATAAGTGATGAGGTGGGGTCGTCTGCAAGGGGCACATGTGACTAAATATGGAATACGCCTTTGCTGAAAAAGTAAGGCATCCATTGTTTGTGTCAAACCAAGCATCGATAAGAAATGGTAATTAATATATTTTGTGTAGCAAAATCCTCATGCATTTTGGCCACATGTAGGTGACTGATAGTGATGCAGATTGTTTACGTTCCGGAGAGTGGGTTAATAATTTGGTTAGTATAATTTATAGCTTAACCAATAGAATAATTTAATTTGAATTAATAAATTCATATGAAATGTTTAAAATGGTTATTCCTTATTTAGATTATTGACGTTGTTGGATAGATTATGGTAGATGAAGATATTGCAACAAAGTGTACTACAAGGAGAGGGTTTCTCCCGTTCTGCTTAAGTGAAAGTTAACTATTTATTTTGTTTATGTGTAGTAGAAAAATACATATATGTATTTGGAAGCTTAATAAATAGTTTTCTGAAACGTAAAGTCAACTTCTAAAAGGGGCAATGGATGGTGGACAACTTGCTCATTTTTAGGTTGGGCATTTCAAGAATTTTGGGATGCTGACGGGCTGTGAAACGGTAAGAATACACTTTGGTCCATAGCAACATCCGAATGAAAAATTTTATGTGTTTTTATTTTAAATGCATAGTAATTACACATTGTTTTGCAAATATTTATCCCCATTAATCACAACCACCAACATTGGTTTCTGTGTGTTTTTGATATGAGTCTTGGGGAAGCAAAGTTACTTGATAGCTTACCAACTACCCGAGGCAATGCTGGCAGAGTGATTCTTGTGAATAAATTGGTAAGATAATAACTTATAGCATGTATGAAATGGTTAGCCAATTTTTTGTACGAAGTTACGTAGTATGCGAAAGATGATGTGTTTGTTCATGTAGATTAAAACATTAGGAGAATGTTTTGAAAATGAAAAGTTCGTTCAAGTGTTTGGCTTACCACGGGTGCCACTAAAAGAATTGCGCGTGGTGGTGCCTAAAGTAAAAGTTCAAGCTAATGGGTATATTGTGGCATTGATGCTAGATGTTTAATCTTTCTAATTTTTAGGCATGTTATTAATAATGAAGTTAGTTAATTTTGTTATGTTTAATGACAGAGATGACTATGGGATGTTTGTAATTAACTGGATGCAACATTGACATAGGAAGCGTATGTAGGATGTGGTATGGGTATGAGTTCTTTTGTTTGTCAGAATATTTACAATTGAATATGGTGATTGAAGGGCTTGTTTAATTATTGTCTACAAAATGTTGGTGAATAGGACATATTATTTCTGTTATATGATCTCCTCAACAATGAAAGAAATTCAAAAAGATGTGAAATTACAAGTAGTGTAAAGTCACATGTGGTAGACTTACAAAGACATTCACGAACCGTGTAAGCATACGGCGACCGAACTGCTAGTGAGTAATTACGTTCGTTTTGTTATTTATAATATCGCATTATTTATTATCTTAATATTAATGTTACTTCATGTTCATAACCATATTTTTATGAATGTTGTTAACTGACAGATTTGATTAGGTGTTGCGGTATGACCTTTTCTGTAAGGGTATTTGGAAGGTGTTAGGGACCCTCCTTTGTTTGTATGGGTCACATGCAGGTGTTTTAATGACCCTGGTTTTTTGTATGGGTTACATGCAGGTATTTTCGACCCTTTTTTGCGCTCTGTATGGGTAGGACAAACCACAAAATTCATAAATTATTTTGTATTAAAATTACGTCATTAGATACATTGAGAGCCCATTTTGTATCGAGATACAATACTTGATATGTAGATTGCTAAGAGGTCAGATTAAGAGCGTCGTGAACATGTGAAATAGATTTTTAATATGGTGCATAGTACCGATAGCTGAATGATTATACTGATACGTTTCATCCAAATATGTTCTTCTCAATACTTGTTGCGTGAACAAATATTGGTATTTATAGAACAGGATCGGTACTGGTCTATATTGATTGGTTGGCAAATAATAAAATCATACCGATACTACAAACAGGTACTGGTACTGAAAAAACATTTTGTACAAAAACGACAATGCGTAGCCAAAAATGAATCCATAGCAGAATTTCATGTAATAAGCTAATCCTTGCGAACTAAGATAATTCTACATCCCGTGGGGGCTGTAACAAATTGGTTTTGTCAAAACGCAGCAACATTATCTAACGCGTAAATTGGAAGAAGTGAATAATTAGTATAGGAGAGATGACGGAATAATATGTATCAAATTCGAACAAAAAGAATATCAATGATAAGCATATATTACCGTAGAATGTGCATTTACGGATATATTGAAAACATGATCGCCTTCATTCCATGGCTGTGATTGATCCTAATTGAAGCATACAAGGTAAAAGAAATCAAGTAATATTTTCTACATTAGGATGATAAAAGAAGAGTCACTCACAAATTTGTCATGTTCGTAACTTGGGTCAACGTATGGCGAAAAATCCATGCCGCCGTCAAAAAAAGTTGACATTGTCCCTAGTGAGTTGGAGCTTCAAACCAGGACACGTGCTTTTTGTTATATCCCTCGTTTCTAAAAAATGAACAATAAAGGGTTTTTGCGTTCGGCACTTACTTTTCTTACATTTGTTTTCTTTTGCTTTTTTTATTATATCCCTCGTTTCTAAGGTAGCTACAAAGTTTCCTACCATAACTTTGGTTGCTTTAGGCTTAGGAGATATGGGGTAATAAGTTCAGTAGTTACATTGTTTACTATTACTAATGTAATGAATTACGTAGGTATGCTTAAATATTAAGTAGGTATCTTATTGCTCATGCGTTTGGTACCGAAAAGAGTAAACATTTAGGATTTAAGGTAGTTACACAATTTTCTACAAAAAGTTTGGTTGGTTTAAGATTCAGAGACATGGGGTAATAAATTAAGTAGTTACATTATTTAATATTACTTACGTCCAGAATTAGGTAGGTGTGGTTAAATATTGTGTAGGTATCTTATTTCTCATGCGTTTTATTCCAAAAAGAGTAATCCTTTAGGATTTAAGGTAGCTACACAAATTCCTACCATAACATTGGTTGCTTTAGGCTTAGGAGATATAGGGTAATAAGTTCAGTGGTTATATTGTTTACTATTACTTACATAATGAATTACGTAGGTATGCTTAAATATTAAGTAAGTATCTTATTGCTCATGTGTTTGGTACCGAAAAGAGAAAACCTTTAAGATTCAAGGTAGTTACACAATTTCCTACAATAAGTTTGGGTGGTTTAAGATTCGAAGATATGGGGTAATAATTAAGTAGTTACATTATTTAGCATTACTTACGTCAAGAATTAGGTAGGTGTGGTTAAATATTGTGTAGGTATCTTATTTCTCATGTGTTTTGAACCAAAAAGAGTAATCCTTTAGGATTTAAGGTAGCTACAAAGTTTCCTACCATAGCTTTGGTTGCTTTAGGCTTAGGAGATATGGGGTACTAAGTTCAGTAGTTACATTGTTTACTATTACTTACATAATGAATTAGGTAGGTATGTTAAATATTAAGTATGTATCTTATTGCTCATGCGTTTGGTACCGAAAAGAGTAAACCTTTAGGATTTAAGGTAGTTACACAATTTCCTACAATAACTTTGGTAGGTTTAAAGATTCAGAGATAGGGGTAATAAATTAAGTAGTTACATTATTTAGTATAACTTATGTAAAGAAATAGGTAGGTATGGTTAAATATTAAGTATGTATCTTATTTCTCATGTGTTTTGTACCAAAATGAGTAATCCTTTAGGATTTAAGGTAGTTACACAATTTCCTACCATAACTTTGGTTGGTTTAGGCTTAGGAGATATGGAGTAAAAAGTTCGGTAGCTACATTGTTTATTATTACTTACGTAATGAAATAGGTAGGTATGGTTAAATATTAAGTAGGTATGTTATTGTTCATGCGTTTTGTACCAAAAAGAGTAATCATTTAGGATTTAAGGTAGCTACACAATTTCCTACCATAACTTTGGTTGCTTTAGACTTAGGAGATATGGGGTAATAAGTTCGGTAGTTATATTGTTTAGTATTACTTACGTAAAGAATTAAGTAGGTAAGCTTAAATATTAAGTAGGTATCTTATTGCTCATGTGTTTGGTACCGAAAAGAGTAAACCTTTAGGATTTAAGGTAGTTACACAATTTCCTACAATAAGTTTGGTTGGTTTAAGATTCAGAGATATGGGGTAATAAATTAAGTAGTTGCATTATTTAGTATTACTTATGTCAAGAATTAGGTAGGTGCGGTTAAATATTGTGTAGATATCTTATTTCTCATGCGTTTTGTACCAAAAAGAGTAATCCTTTAGGATTTAAGGTAGCTACACAATTTTCCTACCATAACTTTGGTTGTTTTAGGCTTAGGAGATATAGGGTAATAAGTTCAGTAGTTACGTTGTTCACTATTACTTACGTAATGAATTACATAGGTATACTTAAATATTAAGTAGATACCTTATTGCTCATGCGTTTGGTACCGAAAAGAGTGAACCTTTAGGATTTAAAGTAGTTACACAATTTCCTATAATAACTTTTGTTGGTTTAAGATTCAGAGATAGAGGTAAATAATTAAGTAGTTATATTATGTAGTATAACTTACGTAAAGAAATAGGTAGGTATGGTTAAATAATAAGTAGGTATCTTATTTCTCATGCGTTTTGTACCAAAAAGAGTAATCCTTTAGGATTTAAGGTGGTTACACAATTTCCTACCATAACTTTGGTTGCTTTAGGCTTAGGTAATATGATGTAATAAGTTTGGTAGTTACATTGTTTACTATTACTTGCGTAATGAATTAGGTAGGTATGGTTAAATATTAAGTAGGTATCTAATTGCTTAGGCGTTTGGAACTAAAAAGCGTAAACCTTTAGGATTTAAGGTAGTTACACAATTTCCTACAATAACTTTGGTTGGTTTAAGATTCAGAGATATGGGTAATAAATTAAGTAGTTACATTATCTAGTATAACTTACGTAAAGAAATAGGTAGGTGTGGTTAAATATTGTGTAGGTATCTTATTTCTTATGCGTTTTGTACCAAAAAGAGTAATCCTTTAGGATTTAAGGTAGCTACACAATTTCCTACCATAACTTTGGTTGTTTTAGGCTTAGGAGATATAGGGTATTATGCTCGGTAGTTACATTGTTTACTATTACTTGCGTAATGAATTAGGTTGGTATACTTAAATATTAAGTAGATATCTTATTGCTCATAGGTTTGGTACTGAAAAGAGTAAACCTTTAGGATTTAAGGTAGTTACACAATTTCCAACAATAATTTGGTTCGTTTAAAATTTAGAGATATGGGGTAATAAATTAAGTAGTTACATTATTTAGTATTACTTACGTCAAGAATTAGGTAGGTGTGGTTAAATATTGTGTAGGTACCTTATTTCTCATGTGTTTTGTACCAAAAAGTGTAATCATTTAGGATTTAAAGTAGCTACACAATTTCCTACCATAACTTTGGTTGCTTTAGGCTTAGGAGATATGGGGTAATAAGTTCGATATTTACATTATTTACTATTACTTACGTAATGAATTAAGTAGGTATCGTATTGCTCATGCGTTTGGTACCGAAAAGAGTAAACCTTGAGCATTTAAGGTAGTTACACAATTTCCTACAATAAGTTTGGTTGGTATAAGATTCAGAGATATGGGTAAAAAATTAAGTAGTTACATTATTTAGTATTACATACATCAATAATTAGGTAGGTGCGGTTAAATATTGTGTAGGTATCTTATTTCGCATGCTTTTTGTACCAAAAAGAGTAATCCTTTAGGATTTAAGGTAGCTACACAATTTCCTACCATAACTTTGGTTGTTTTAGGCTTATGAGATATAGGGTAATAAATTCAGTAGTTACATTGTTTACTATAGCTAACGTAATGAATTTCGTAGGTATACTTAAATATTAATTAGATACCTTATTGCTCATGCGTTTGGTACCGAAAAGAGTAAACCTTTAGGATTTAAGGTAGTTACACAATTTCCTACAATAAGTTTGGTTGGTTTAAAATTCTAAGATATGGGGTAATAATTAAGTAGTTACATTATTTAGTACTACTTACGCCAAGAATTAGGTTGGTGTGGTTAAATATTTTGTAGGTATCTTATTTCTCATGCGTTTTGTACCAAAAAGAGTAATACTTTAGGATTTAAGGTAGCTACAAAGTTTCCTACCATAACTTTGGTTACTTTAGGCTTAGGAGATATGAGGTAATAAGTTCAGTAGTTACATTGTTTACTATTACTTACGTAATGAATTAGGTTGGTATGGTAAAATATTAAGTATGTATCTCATTGCTCATGCGTTTGGTACCGAAAAGAGTAAACATTTAGGATTTAAGGTAGTTACACAAATTCCTACAATAACTTTGGTTCGTTTAAGATTCAGAGATAGAGGTAATAAATTAAGTAGTTACATTATTTAGTATAACTTATGTAAAGAAATAGTTAGGTATGGTTAAACATTAAGTAGGTAACTTATTTCTCAAGTGTTTTGTGCCAAAAAGAGTAATCCTTTAAGATTTAAGGTAATTACACAATTTCCTACCATAACTTTGGTTGGGTTAGGCTTAGGAGATATTGGTAATAAGTCCGCCAGTTACATTGTTTAATATTACTTACGTAATGAATTAGGTAGGTATACTTAAATATTAAGTAAGTATATTGTTGCTCATTTGTTTGGTACCGAAAAGAGTAATTTCTCTTGTGTTTTACCAAAAGAGATTTAAGGTAGTTACACAATTTCCTACAATAAGTTGGGGTAATAAGTTGGTTTAAGATTCAAGATATGAGGGTAATAAATTAAGTAGTTACATTATTTAGTATTATTTGGAGACGTCAAGAATTAGGTAGGTGTGGTTAAATATTGTGTAGGTATCTTATTTCTCATGTGTTTTTGTAACTTTAGGATAAAAAGAGTAATACCTTTAGTTGATTTAAGGTAGTAATAAGTTAGTTACAATTTACTATTACTACGTAATGAATTATAACGAAAAGAGTAAACCTTTGGATTTGTTTTATAACTTTGGTTGGTTTAAGATTAGGAGATATGGGGTAATAAGAATTAGGTAGGTGTGGTTAAATATTGTTTAGGTACATTGCTTTTTTTACTATTACTTACGTAATGAATTAGGTAGGTATGGTTAAGTATTAAGTAGGTGTCTTATTGCTTATACTGAATTTATCTTGTGTGGTTAAATATTAAGTAAATATCTTATTGCTCATACGTTTGATACCGAAAAGAGTAAACCTTTAAGATTTAAGGTAGTTACACAATTTCCTACAATAACTTTGGTTGGTTTAAGATTCGGAGATATGTGGTAATAAATTTAGTAGTTACATTATTTAGTATTACTTACGTCAATAATTAGGTAGGTGTGGTTAAATAATAAGTAGGTATCTTATTTCTCTTGTGTTTGTACCAAAAAGAGTAATCCTTTAGGATTTAAGGTGGTTACACAACTTCCTACATTAAGTTTGGTTGGTTTAATTGGAGATTTGGTAAATTAAGTAGTTTAGGTATTAGGAGATAGGTAGGTGGGTAATAAGTATTATTTCTAGCTTTTTACATTGTTTACTATTACAATTTTACATAAATTTGAATTAGTTAGGTATGTAATATTTTGTTACATTATTTAAGTAGGTATCTTATTACTCATCAAGTAGATATCTTATTTCATGGGTTTGACAAAAAAAGAGTAAACCTTTAGGATTTAAGGTAGTTACACAATTTCCTACATTAAGTTTGGTTTGTTTAAGATTCGGAGATATAGGGTAATAAATTAAGTAGTTACATTATTTAGTATTACTTACGTCAATAATTAGGTAGGTGTGGTTAAATATTGTGTAGGTATCTCATTTCTCATGCGTTTTGTACCAAAAAGAGTAAACCTTTAGGATTTAAGGTATTTACACAATTTCCTACCATAACTTTGGTTGTTTTATGCGTAGGAGATTTGGGGTAATAAGTTCGGTAGTTACATTGTTTACTATTACTTACGTAATGAATTAGGTAGGTATGGTTAAGTATTAAGTAGGTGTCTTATTGCTCATGCGTTTGGTACCGAAAAGAGTAAACCTTTAAGATTTAAGGTAGTTACACAATTTCCTACATTAAGTTTGGTTGGTTTAAGATTTGGAGATATGGGGTAATAAATTAAGTAGTTACATTATTTAGTTTTACTCACGTCAAGAATTAGGTAGGTGTGGTTAAATATTTGTAGGTATCTTATTTCTCATGCTTTTTGTACCAAAAGGGTAATCCTTTAGGATTTAAGGTAGGTAGGTACACAATTTCCTACCATAAATTTGGTTGTTTTAGGCTTAGTATAGGTAGGTAATATCTTGTAGTTAATTATTTACTATTACATTTACGTTAATGAATTAGGTAGTGTGGTTAAACATCAAGTAGATATCTTATTACTATGGGTTTGATACGAATGAACTTTAGTTGTTTTTTAGGATAGGTATGGTTACATTATTTAGTATTACTTACGTCAATAATTAGGTAGGTATGGTTAATTAGGTATCTTATTGCTCATGCGTTTGTACCAAAAAAGAGTAAACCTTTAGGATTTAAGGTAGTTACACAATTTCCTACATTAAGTTTGGTTGGTTTAAGATTAGGAGATATGGTAATAAATTAAGTAGTTACATTATTTAGTATTTATTTACGTCAAGAATTAGGTAGGTGTGTTACATTATTTTAAATATTGTGTAGGTATCTTATTGCTCATGCGTTTTGTGTAAGTTTGGTTGGTATCTTATTTCTTATTTAGTATTATCACGTCAAAGAATTTTTGTGGTTAAAAAAGAGTAATCCATGCTTTTTAGGATTTAAGATTTAAGGCTACACAATTTCCTACCATAAATTTGGTTGCTTTAGGCTTAGGAGATTTGGGGTAATAAGTTCGGTAGTTACATTATTTACTTACTTACATAATGAATTAAGTAGGTATAAGTAGTTACTTAAATCAATTATTGTAGGTTATCTTATTGCTCATGTGTTTGCACAATTTCCTACCATAACCGCTTAGGAAAAGAGTAAACCTTTAGGATTTAAGGTAGTTACACAATTTCCTACAATAAGTTTGATTGGTTTAAGATTCAGAGATATGGGGTAATAAATTAAGTAGTTACATTATTTAGTATTACTTACGTCAATAATTAGGTAGGTGTGGTTAAATATTGCGTAGCTATCTTATTTCTCTTGCGTTTTGTACCAAAAAGGGTAATCCTTTAGGATTTAAGGTAGCTACACAATTTCCTACCATAACTTTGGTTGTTTTCTACTTAGGATATATGGGGTAATATGTTCGGTAGTTACATTGTTTACTATTACTTACGTAATGAATTAGGTAGGTATGGTTAAGTATTAAGTAGGTATCTTATTGCTCATGTGTTTGGTACCGAAAAGAGTAATCCTTTAGGATTTAAGGTAGTTACACAATTTCCTACATTAAGTTTGGTTGGTTTAAGATTCGGAGATATGGTTAATAAATTAAGTAGTTACATTATTTAGTATTACTTACGTCAAGAATTAGGTAGGTGTGGTTAAATATTGTGTATGTATCTTATTTCTCATGCTTTTTGTACCAAAAAGACTAATCCTTTAGGATTTAAGGTAGGTACACAATTTCCTACCATAAATTTGGTTGCTTTAGGCTTAGGAGATATAGGGTAATATCTTCGGTAGTTACATTATTTACTATTACTTACGTAATGAATTAGGTAGGTGTACTTAAATATCAAGTAGATATCTTATTGCTCATGGGTTTGATACCGAAAAGAGTAAACCTTTAGGATTTAAGGTAGTTACACAATTTCTTACAATAACTTTGGTTGGTTTAAGATTCGGAGATATGTGGTAATAAATTTAGTAGTTACATTATTTAGTATTACTTACGTCAATAATTAGGTAGGTGTGGTTAAATATTGTGTAAGTATCTTTTTCTCATGCGTTTTGTACCAAAATGAGTAATCCTTTAGGATTTAAGGTAGCTACACAATTTCCTACCATAACTTTGGTTGCTTTAGGCTTAGGAGATATGGGGTAATAAGTTCGGTAGTTACATTGTTTACTATTACTTACATAATGAATTAAGTAGGTATGCTTAAATATTAAGTAGGTATCTTATTACTCATGCTTTTGGTACCGAAAAGAGTAAACCTTTAGGATTTAAGGTAGTTACACAATTTCATACAATAAGTTTGGTTGGTTTAAGATTCAGAGATATGGGGTAATACATTAAGTAGTTACATTATTTAGTATTACTTACGTCAATAATTAGGTAGGTGTGGTTAAATATTGTGTAGGTATCTTATTTCTCATGCGTTTTGTATCAAAAAGTGTAATCCTTTAGGATTTAATGTAGCTACACAATTTTATACCATAACTTTGGTTGTTTTATGCTTAGGAGATATGGGGTAATAAGTTCAGTAGTTACATTGTTTACTATTACTTACGCAATGAAATAGGTAGGTATGGTTAAGTATTAAGTTGGTATTTTATTGCTCATGCGTTTGGTACCAAAAAGAGTAAACCTTTAGGATTTAAGGTAGTTATACAATTTCCTACATTAAGTTTGGTTGGTTTATGATTCAGAGATATGGGGTAATAAATTAAGTAGTTACATTATTTAGTATTACTTACTTCAAGAATTAGGTAGGTGTGGTTAAATATTGTGTAGGTATCTTATTTCTCATGCGTTTTGTACCAAAAAGTGTAATCCTTTAGGATTTAAGGTAGCTACACAATTTCCTATCATAACTTTGGTTGTTTTAGGCTTAGGAGATATAGGGTATTATGTTCGGTAGTTACATTGTTTACTATTACTTGCGTAATGAATTAGGTTGGTATACTTAAATATTAAGTAGATATCTTATTGCTCATAGGTTTGGTACTGAAAAGAGTAAACCTTTAGGATTTAAGGTAGTTACACAATTTCCTACAATAACTTTGGTTGGTTTAAGATTTAGAGATATGTGGTAATAAATTAAGTAGTTACATGATTTAGTATTACTTACGTCAATAATTAGGTAGGTGTGGTTAAATATTGTGTAAGTATCTTATTTCTCATGCGTTTTGTACCAAAATGAGTAATCCTTTAAGATTTAAGGTAGCCACACTATTTCCTTCCCTGATAAGCTTTTCAGTAACTATCGTTTTTCTTACAGTTACTGTAACAAATTAAGTTACATTATCGTAACAAATGAAGTAGTCACCGACTACCGATATAACCTGTCTGCCTAATTTTAATCTACTTTTAACATGCCTAATGCTAGATGCTCTCGTTTGTGTGCGCTAATCTCTCTTGTTGTGCATGGTTTGAGCCCCCCAAGCAGCAATATTTATTCTTTCAATTTTAATTGCATTAGATGTGCAACGTGTCACCATCAGATTCAGGGATGTGTCAACATGATAGCCAGCTACGTTTCACCATCAGAAAGGGTATGATAAAATAATTTTTTATAGAAAAATCTGACATGGCACAGCGGATCTTAACACGTGGCAAGTCCTGTCAGCACCAGTCGTTGACCGTTAGTTGGCTGATGGTTTCCATCCAACGAAGGGTATATTTGGACAAAATTGAAACGTTGGGAGGTTGTTTGCTGCAAAAAAAGAATAAGGGGTCAAATGACAAAACGTGCTAACGTTGGGGGCATCTTTTGTCATTTTGCCATTTAAAAAGCATGACCTAGTATAATAGCAATTTTAATCTTTAAAAATTATACATTCTATCACTTTGTCCTAATTAAAAACAATTCAATAAATTTAACCATTTGTATTTAAAAGTTAGACATTGCACCATCTTAACGTAATCTTCAACCATTTGTCGCGCTCCATGTTATTGTCAATCAACTCGATAATTGACATATGAGATAACACGACAGACACGGTCACTTCAAAAATAATTCAATCACTTTGGTCCTAATTCAAAATAATTCAATCACTTTAACTATTCGTATTTAAAAGGTTCGACATTGCACCCTCTTAAACGCTCTTCCACCATTTGTCGCATTCAATGTTACTGTTAATCAACTCGATAACTGATATATGAGATAGCAGGGCAAACACAATCACTTCACTATTGAATAGTTGACAGACTAATGAAACAATCTCATTATCTCTCTAACGTTTCTACTAGTAGAGAAAGTCACTTCACTAATGAAATTTTTAAATATGAATGGTTAAATTATTAAATTTAATCAAATCATGACAAGATTAATAAAATGTATAAGTTTAAGAGACTAAAAATATTATTATACCAAGCTACATTAGACATTCTTTTCAATTTTGACATCAAAATAACATATTTGTAATAAATTTTTAATTAAATGACTAAATTATATTTAAAAAAACTTTTTGGTAACCGAACACATAATTAGATCATATAAGATATATTTTACACCCAATTAAAATTGGGTGGGATTCATGTAAGCATAAAAGACGTATTGGCTTCGTTTATTGAAATATGCGTTGAATTATATAATCTAAAATAGAGAGTTTAAACTAATAATTAATTGATTTAGTGGAATAAGATATTAGATCTCTTTAAGTAAAGTTAGGAACTCAAATTCTAAAGTTATGAGTAGAACAAATTAGATCGAAGGAGTCGGTCTTCATATGTAGAGTGTCAAATCTAAATTATTACATATTACTTTGGTGGAAGGTCAAATGGTCAATGCTTGTAAATATCTAATACTTACTACGATACCAAATTGTAATGTATCAAAAATGACTTGTTTGGCTAGTGAGATGATGCGTTAGGTCGGTTAAGTAATACCAGGGGTTCGAATACTGACATTATAAATGAAAAAAATTGAGTTATAAGAGAGTCACCTCACATTGTACCTCTGCAAAATTCAATCTGAATTAGTCGAATATTGACGGTTAAATAAAAAAATGTTAAACAAGTCAATATTCGGAACAATCAATTACAAGTCAATTTTTTTTCATGTAGGGACTTTTATAAAACGTGAAAGTTTATACCCTCCACAAGGTATAAAAAATGGGAAACAAATGACCTGAGAAAGAAGAAACCGAGGTCATTGCAAAATAGGCATGCCATGAGAGATTGATCAAAGGCATAAGGAGAAAAAGCAAAAAAAAAACTCTTTTTTATTATTATTACACTAAGCAAGGGGAAAAAAAGCATATTTTGACAATAAAATCAATAAAAGAATTGGTGCTTCCATCTTTTTTAACATGGAAAGCACCTTATCCTCACTGCTAATAACTTGCTATACAAAAGGCAACATTCTTGAGCATTCTACCATTAGGATATTGATTGTTTCTTCGAACAAGCATAGGTTGACGGTTACGAATTAGCAATCCTCGTCATTACCGGCTCATCGAACACTAAAACTAAAGCTTAATGCTGATCTTATGGATGGACCTGTATACCATATTCAAGCATAAGGAAGAGTAAAGCAACTATAATCTGGTAATGTAATAGCACATTACTAAAATGTAAATTCGAATGTATACCTGATGTAATTTTTCTTCCTTAAAGCTAACGGTTCTAAGCTTCAATTCACCTCTGCGGGTTGTCATTTCATCCAATATCTCGGCATCACAAAAGTTGTCTTCGGTGGTCCCTTCACTGTGGGAATTAAATGATACCCTTTCCTGTTTGAACATCACTAAGTATGTGATCAAACTGCATAAAATCGTTTAAATCGAAGGAATAATTGTTCCGGTTCTAAAATAGCAAATTACGAGGAAGGACTGGAAAAGATGTACCTTGAATGATAAACTTAAACTTAAGTTTCTGCGAGGTGTGCCAGCAATTTCTTCATACTCAGCAGCATCAAGTTCCCGGAGATATTCGTGGCGGAAAAACTTGGGAAGGATGTGTTGTCTGATGCTGATGAGGAGGAAGAACGGCAGTGGAAACAGTATTCCGGCTATAGGTATCCATGTCACCCCAAAACATACCAGGAAGTATACCAATTGGAAGAGCGTGAACATCAAAATGGACTTAAAAGGTACGGACTCAACGAATGACGCATGAACACCTTCGAGGACTCTGTTCAAAAATATAAGATGCAAAACCACATCAACCATCAGGTTCAGTTTCTTATCAGAGTTATACTACAGCTCCTATTCGATATATCTTAGTATATATCATCAAATATCTTCATAAAATGCTTGTTCCGTATTTTAAGTTTTTCTTTTAAGGTACATCGACTTACTTGTAACGTCTGCCAGGGGTGATGAACAGTAGCAACACCCTTTCCCAGAACTGGTTCCCTGGGAGACTGTCAATGGCCATGTAGGCAAAGTATCCCCACAGTACCGAGGTAGGTATCATTTTTACTACAGGCAGAGCACATAATGAAAGTCCAACAAGGAATGACTGCAACAAATTGCTCATTCTTTGCTCATTAACTCTAACTGGCAAATAAGCATCAATATGTTTCTCGGGATCGAAATTTTCTTTTGCAGTCTCCTTATCGTCACGTTTCATTACAGCCTCTTTCAAGTTTTTCAACTCTTTATCTACCGAAGTAGGCTGCAATCCGAAGGTTGCACTAGTGATTCTTGCAGCAAATCAAAGATGCTTGCAAGCGTGCATACGTGTGAAATAGTATAAGCAGTATTACAAGCCTACTGTACTTACAGCAGAAGAGGCATCCATTTCTATGAACACAGCTTGCATCCTTCCATAGATTTCTGTGTTGCTTGCTAGTTGCGATATGCCCTCCTTGGCACTTTTTACCATTTTCTTCCGAATCAGCTGAAATCGATGGATTATAGAGTCTGAGAATCTAGATTGATGGGAACCATACAACAATAGAGGAATAGTTTCAAATTGTACGATGTCTAACCTGCCGTTTGAGAACTGCAAGGCTCTTGGTATGCATGGGAGATTGTGGAAGGACCCCATTTGAAGGAGGGAGTCCCAGCAATCCACAAATCAAAGTCTGAAACCAAGATCGACAGCTCGATATTATTATGAAATATATTTATTTGAGAATATAACTTGTAAAAAGGGGTGTGAGGACTACGAAGAGAGAATAGATCAGAAGAATCAGTTAAGTACCACAACTCCCAGCAATAAGATATCATAATGGTAAGCAGTAGGATTTTTAAGGTTAAACTCCTTTTGTTGTGCCAACTGTGAAGCAACACTGTGATCGAAGAAGTATAGGCCTGCTATCATTACTGCTGGTATAAAGGCAGCAAAGATGTACAATATTGGTACCTTCCACATATTCTGCAACAAGAGAGATGATTTTGGGTATAAAATTATTTCAACTCTCATCTAATTAGAAAAGCAAGGTATGCACTGGACATACAGTTTAGATCCTCAACAAATGTTCCTCAATTGTAACTTAATGTTATGAATTTTAGAGACAGTTCAGTTATAAGATATCGACAACATAAGATCTCCGGAAAGGGAACAAATAGAGTAAAATTCGTAAGTAACCTTTATCATTGTCCAATGATGTAATGATTCGGGTTCCCAAAGAAGTGGACAGAACAACCTCCTGGGAACTCCAGAGCTAACTTGTTGGGGTATTGTGTAAGACAATGCTGTCCAGCACAAGATCATAAGAGGAACCCCATAGTCTGCGAGAAAACCTCGAAGCCAACCTGAAAGCAAAGACATTAGAAACAAGACTTAAAGAAGAAGAAAAGTTCCACAAATAATATCCGTCGAAACTATCGAATCAGTAAATCCCAGATAGTGAGTTGATGTACCTGTTCCATACCGCCATAACCTTGCCTTACGTGTCTTTAGGGAAGTGAATAGAACCCCAAATGAGAAAATGACTGCAAGCAACCCATTTGTATAAAGCCAGGGGAACTGATATTTCTCCAATTTAGGATTTTCGCCTTTGGGAACGGTGAATTCACTGATCACTCCCTATGATCCAAACATTGAAACTATCAAGGTTAAACTACATGATTCTGCCACCATAGACATCACAATTCTTTTGTTGCATAAGTCATTTCAATACCTTAACAGCCTCTTGAAGGAAAAGGACAGTTATTAACATGCCGAAAAGCTCTCCAGCAATTCTTGTAAATCTGGTGATTATGGTACATGCATTGAATATAGCAAGAAGAATGAGCAGCATAGATGTCCATACACAGACCCTGGGAAACAAAAGAAACAAAATTGAACACTAAAAACATTTCAACTGAATCAAGAATCTTGAAGAATGTTAAATAATGATATTCGTTACCATGCAGTCCAAGCCAAGAAGAGTTCCTGGCCCAGCTCCGGCCTTCCTTTGCTGAAATTGTACAAATAAGTGTACATAATGATTGTTGGCTCCGCAACACCTACTATCAACAAAGGCTGCCCACCCAAAATGGAGTGAATTATTCCACAAATAGCTGTGGAAGCCAATGTTTCCACCGTGCTGAGGGCGCCATCTGAAACAAGATAAACAAAAGCAGTCTTAAGGTTTATTCATGAAAAGCCATAAACTCAAAAAAAAGGACAAATGAGTTCTTGGCACTAAAATCCAGCATTAATAATCGTCAAGATAAGATGATTTGCATCGAAGTAACCTCATCCTAGATCGTGCTGGCTTTTGAACATTCTCATAAACAAATGCAGTACCTGTATCTCGACTCAATTGCTCTCCAAAGGCAATGACGGGAAGAGCAGAAGCAAAGAAGATATAGAAAGTTGGAGCAAATATCCTGGAAGAAATGATAGTTGAAATAAGAATCAAAATCAAAATCTTCACCAGAGGAACATAAGTAGTGCCAAAAACATCGAAACGAAGAACATACCGAAAGCCTGAGCAAAATCCATTGATCCAATCTTGCTTGTAGCACTTGCTTCTTCCCTTGATGTCTTTGATTATCCCCTTGAATGGACTTCTCATGTTTCCCATAACTGATTCACCAGGGAAAAAAAAAAGGGGGGGGGGGGTTACATAAATCTTAAATTCTAAAATGACAGCAACACATGCAACCAAAACATAGGCAAAACAGTGCAAAGTGTAAAATGTCTCTGGCAAGTTGGTAAATCACATGATAGCACACCAATGACAGTCATGATAAAAGGGAGAATCAACTACCAAAATTAATGGAATACATGTGAATTGTAATTTACAAGTAATAACATCATTGAACATGGCAGAACCATTCAAAAGTAAGCTAATATAAAAACAATTTGATCTGACCATGCTCATAAAACAATAAATATAAACAACCATTCAGATGAAAGATTAATGGCAGGCTGAATAAATAAAACAAAAAACCCAGAATGACCAAAAGGAAAATTAACAATTTAAAGAACCCAGACTGTTACCAAAACAAAAATGTCATGGAAAACTATAAAACCTTATATTTTACTCACATTTAAAGTTTTTTTTATTTTTTCTTTTTCATTGTTATGATTCTATTTTTCAAAGCCAATGCAGGTAAAAAGTTGTATAAATCCAACATAAAAAAAGAGAAATGAGAATGTATCATGACTGGAATGAAAATGGAGAACAAAAGACGGTGACGGACCTTAAAACTCCGGCGCCGGAGACAGAGTTTCCAAGTGAGATTTTACTTCCTCAAGCTTTCCCAGTTTGCACAGAGAAGAGAGGCTGAGAGTGAAAGGGAGAGTTCCATCGTACTGTCCCTTTATACCGACAGATATTTTTCACTCGTTTATTTCACTTTTTTTAATGATCATTTTCTAGGAAAACTCCAAAATTTTCCCAGCTAATCATGTTGTCGAAAACATTGCACTTGGATTCCTTTTTCCTTCTTTTCGTTGAATGCTTTCACATGTTAATGTTTATTTGGTGTACGGTTATAGTTCATGTTTTTAGATTTAGTCATAAAAACATGTATGTAATAACCAACAAGTAGTCGAATTTTTTATAAAATTCGATTCAAATTAATTAAATAATAAACTGATATAGATTAACAAAAGAATGTGTGTAGTATATGTCCAAAAGCATGTGGGATGGTAGTGGATTATATAAATTGACGCCAAAATATTTTATCGACAATTTTTGACTTGATCAGCAGTGTTAGATTATTTTTAAATATTTGGGTTCATGTTGAATTTAAGGTGAATTTGACTCTTAAATTATGAAAATACTCTTTATCTATTTATATATTATTAGTTTTGTTATACGCAATCTTGAGGGCTAATTATAAAAAATAGCTAAATTCTTATCATTAATACTTATTTTACTTTTCAATGAAATCTATTAGGATGTAATTAATATTATAAAAATTAAACTTTATTAATTTAGGAGGTTTAATATAATTAATAATCATATAAAAGGTTTAGAGTTTTAGGGTTTTAGTTTTAGGTTTAATGTTTAGGGTATGATTTTAGGTTTAGTGTTTAGGAGTTTTTGGTTTATGGGTTTAAGTTTATTGTCTAAAGTTTAGCTTTATTATTTAGGGTGAGTTTATGGTTTTAGGGGTTATGATTTAGCATTTAGAGTTTTAAGTTTATTATTTCGTTACATTAAACTCCTTAAATTAATGAGGTTTAATTTTTTTAAAATGTAATTAATTACATTATAGTAGATTCTATCGGAGAGTAAAATAAAATTGATAAAAATCTTACTAATACGTATATAAAATTTTTAGGGCTGCGTTTAGCAAAACTTATATAAAAATAATAATTAACAAATAATGAATTAGATCTTAACTCGATATTCAATCAAAACGAACAAAAATCAGTTCAAACCGACTTAATGATCTAAATCGTAGTATCTAATTAAGTCGGTTTGATAAATCATTTACATTGATTAATTCAATTTTGTAAAGGTTTAAAATAAATTAAGCCAAAGTTAGATGTAGTTATATTTTTTAAATAAGTTTAGACTAAACGTCATCTATCAATATGTATAATTAATTATAAACATTATCATTAACTATTTTAATAATTTTTTAATCATTGGGGCCTAAAGCATGATTTTTTTAGAATAAAATATGTTGAAATACCTTTTGTGATAATTTTTAGATTTTTTTAGTTTATAGTCTTAATATTTTAATAATATTTTATTATTATTTAATTAAAAATAAAAATTATTTTAACATATTTTACTCTAAAAAAGAATAATCATATTCTAAGTCTCGCAATTTCAAAAATTATTAAAATAGTTAGTAATACATTTAATTAATTATATATGACTGACGTTTACTCTAAAATTTTCCTTAAATCTCTAAATCTACTTTACTAATTTAGTTGATCAAACCAATCAATGTTAATTTAATTAGATTGACGCTTGTCTAACAATTAGTTAAGCGATGAAAAAGTTATTAATGAAAATTTTCTATATGTACAATACATCGAATTCGATACATGATTAAGCGATGCTAATCTATTTATCATTTAAACAATTCTTGTTAATAATATATATTAATGATTGTTCATATTATATTATTTTATTTTATTATTTAATATAAAAAGACATAACAACTAACAAGAATGCTGGTCTCCTCATTCTTTACGCGTTTTGGTAATTGGTTGGCTTGGTTAAAAATAGAATAATTCATTTGCTAACTATTGATTAAATTACTTTTTTATACGCATAAAATAAATTTATTTATTAAAATTAAGTGTGTTACGTAAATTTATAAAATCCAACAAAAGATACTAATAAAAAAGATAATACTCTTTTTAAAAGACACTCGTTCAACAGTTCTATTTTTGACAAATTATTAATGCATTAAAAAGATAAAAACATGTATTACATTTATAATCACTTTAAAATTATTAAAAGGATAAAAATATGTAGAAACATGAGGCAATGATTTAGGAACTCTTGTCGTTTGCTACGAACTAACGAATATTCTCCAAATCCAACCGACTAATCCTGTTTTTATTTTATTGTGGAAAATTATTTAATTATTTCATTAGAAATTTAGTTTAAGACTTAAAATTTTAGTTTATAGAGTAAATATATTTAATCGGTTAGTCAAATTATTTATTTTTATTCTTTCGTCTCTCTATAAGTTATAAGTTTTAGACATATTAAGAACATTCTCATTTTTTTTTTGAAGTCTTATCTTCTCCTTCTCTTTAAATAGGATTAGGATTAGATTTAAAATTTGTCAAAGAAATTTAATTTATAAAATTTTAAAATTAAGTCTGTAATCTAATTCTTGAAGAATAAATACGTAACATTATATAATTTTTTACACAAAATATATATTAAAAAGACTACTCTTTAATTAAACTTTGCATTATTAGTTTTGTTGCTTTTTGAATGAAAAATTCATCAAACATTTGGACACTTAAATTATCGTACATAACAATAGATCTTTAACTCTTCTTAAATTATCATTTGGACACTTAGATTCCAATTTCAAACCAAATTTAAAACACATACCAAAACAGTTGAAAAAGACAACAATACTTGTTTGTCTCTAAAAAAGTATTTTTTATTACGAAGTCATTATTTTTTTTTAAAAATTATAATTGATAAGATGTACAATATTATTAATTTTATATTATTTTTATTCTTAAGGCACTCGATGTGAAATCCTGCAGGTAAAAGAAACATGTGAGATATACATCATCATTGCTTTTATTTTATATAACTTTTATTTATTTTTTTGATATAGAATTAATGTTTCCGGCTCTACCAAACATACCATTATGCTGAAACACGCTTTCCAGATTTTCTGAGAATTTCACAAAAATTAATTTCTATGCATTAATGTTATAATATTATTACATATTGAAATAAAAATAATAAAATATATTACAAACATAGAAAACAGATATGACTGAGACAATCCTATTTTTTGAGTTAATTACACCACACATCCTCAAGCTATGACATTCATTTTAAATTGATCCCTAAATTTTAAAACATTTTAATTTAATCTTCAAATTATGACATTTATTTTAAATTGGTCTCCAAACTTTTGAACATTCAAGTTTCATCTTCAAACTATGATGTGTATTATGTAATAATATGGTATTGCATAAACGAAACTTGAGGATGAAATCAGAATGTTCAAAAAGTTTGAGGATCAATTTAAAATGAGATTTGAAATTTGAGGAAGAAACTAGAATGCTCAAAAGTTTGGAGACCAATTTAGAATAAAGGTCATAGTTTGAGGGTGAAATTGAAATGTTTTAAAGTTTAAGGATCAATTTAGAACGAGTGTCATAGTTTGGGGATATGTGGTGCAATTAACTTTATTTTTTTTAGTCTAAGCTCGAATTTAGATATAGGCTCAGTTTGGCAGCTAGTGGATAGCTGATAGCGGATTATATTAGCTGATTTGACTAGCGAGTTATATTAGATGATTCTATAAAAAGTGTTTGGCAAAATTAACTGATAGTTGTTTGATTATTTAAACAAATAAAATAACATATAAGGACATGGCTATATTTGATACTTTTTTAAATAGTTTATTAGTTAACAATATTTTGTATATTAATTAGATTATGAAAAATAATTTTTTAATATACAAATATAAATGTTCGAGAATAAAAAATATTAGTTTCCAAATGTCACAATGTAAATATGTAAGGGTGAAGAATTAAAATATAAAAATTTAAATTTAAGTAATTTGGAAATTGTTTATAGTTGTTAAGAGTAAAAGAGTCTTTAAAATCTTATGCTAAAACTTCTAATTTTAAAAAGCTTCTATTAGCAGCTTTTTCAAAATTAGGAATTTTACCCATGTTCGCTACTATTTATCAAACATTCAAATTAACTGATTTGACCAATCAAACCTCTAACATTAGCTCAAACTTTTAATTTTAGCTCAAATTTCTAATTTTAGCTCAAACCTCTATTTACCAAACATGACCCTAATATTTTATCGATATCCTTTTAAAATTAAAGCTGACTTTTGGAGGTCGGGTCGAGTCGAGACCTTCAGGTCGTATTACCATCGCTATCTAAATATACGTAGGGCGGGAGAATTGGGCTTATGTTGAGGCTAGCCCAGTTTTGAAATGTTCGTTGTCCAATCCAATCTGGTGAACTGCAAAGTATTTTACCGAATCCATTGACGGGCTCAACTATACTAACTACCAAATTCCGACAAGCTCACTCACTTGTGCTCAGCTCAGCCACATATATATGAACATCAATATCAACCACACACGCCCACAGAAAGAAAATTGGGATTGGGAAAAAGTTTGAAGCTTTCGTTTGATCGGACGATGCAATAATTATCAACCAGAACATCGGCGAAAAAAAACATGGTGGCGATAACATCGGTGGAGGCGCTGTTCCCCAAATTTAGGGTCGGAGAATGCGTTCACAAATCCCAATTATTACCACTCTTCGCATCGTTATCATCGTCTATTGCAAAGCAGCAGCGGAAGGGGGTGTTCGTTTGCAGAGCTGAAGCATCGGCGACGGCGGCGGCGCTGGAGCAGAGTGGAGGGGGGAAGATGGTGGTGGAGCTGGTGGGGGCGTTCAATCAGTTGACACAGGAGATCAATGTGTTATCCAGCAGCGCCTCTCGTTTGCTCTTTAAGTCTCTCAAGCTCTCTATTCCCATGTTGCAGGCCTTGCCTCATGCTCCTGATGGCCGCCCTCGGCTCTCTAAGGCCTTGTCTCTTGCTCTACTTCTTGCCCATCTCCAGGTATTTACACGGACGTAGGCATGATTTTATGTAAGGGGCTGCAAAGGATTAGGAAGCTATATTAGAAATGTAAGTAACAAAAATTTTAGGGATAGGAATTTAGATTGTTAATAGAAAATACAAAGCGGGGAATTTAAAATTTTTAGGAGGTGCGACTGACCCGGTACCCTTTGGTCCATTCTTGTGTACTTACTACTTTTTGATTCCACCTAGAGAATTTTGATGAATAGTTTGTTAGACTTTGTGACTCGAATTCTACATTGTTTCGGTCCGAAAAGTTCTGGTGTGATCTGTTCGGTGAAAAAGTAAAATTAAGAGAGAAAATAGGATATGTAGTGGACTGAAATGTAGTTTTCAGTGGTTGTTGTGCGTCTATTTAGAAGAATAAGCATGAACACACATAACTTTAAATGAACGAAATCGAATAAAATTCAGGTTTGATTCAATTGCAGCCCTGTGGAGGACTGAAAAGAGGTTTTCAGTGCTTAGTTTGCAAAATTAACCGTGTTGCATTCACATAATATATTGTATTGTCTACATGTTTTATTTCTGAAAATGGTAACAAATGTCAAACCGTGATTGCAGATGGATGCAGAAGTTATTTCAGCTGGTCTATTGATCCAAGTTGTGGAGGCAGGTGCCATTTCCATCTATCAAGTTCGAGATCGTATAGGTATCGGCACTGCTCATCTATTGCATGAGAGCTTGCGCTTGAAGAATATCCCTTCCAAAGTCGACGTTTTGGATGATGATAGTGCAGCCGCCCTTCGTAAATTCTGTCTGACTTACTACGACATCAGGGCTCTCATTTTGGACCTCGCTCTCAAGCTTGATATGATGAGGCATCTGGATTACCTCCCAAAGTATCAACAGCAATTGCTTTCACTCGAGGTTTTAAAGATATATTCCCCCTTAGCTCATGCTGTGGGAACCAACTATTTGTCGCTGGAGCTTGAGGATCTCTCTTTTCAGTATCTCTTTCCTTATTCTTACCTATACGTCGATACATGGCTACAAAGCCATGAGACTGGAAATAAGTCTCCGATTGAGATATACAAGGAACAGCTGCTTCAAGCTTTAAAAGCCGATCCTATCTTAGCCGACATGGTCAATGGCATCTCTGTTAAGGGGTGCTACAAAAGCCGGTACAGCACCATGAAGAAGCTCTTGAAAGATGGGCGTAAGCCGGAAGAAGTAAATGATGTTCTGGGATTACGAGTCATATAGAACCCTAGGTCCGACATAGATATGTCAGAAGTAGGTGAAAAAGCATGCTATAGAGCACGTGAAATTGTTGAATCACTATGGGAAGAAATACCTCATAGAACAAAAGACTATATTGCAAGGCCAAAAGCAAATGGTTATAAGAGCTTGCATATGGCAGTTGATGTGAGTGAAAATGGCACGACTAAACCACTTATGGAGATACAAATACGCACTACCGAAATGGACACATCGGCCACTGGTGGAACTGCAGCCCATTCATTGTACAAAGGTGGCCTAACTGATCCAGAAGAGGTGTGTATCGAGACCAGTTGTTAATCTACATTAGTGATGGTTATTTCTCTTTCCTGACATGGTTTAAAGTAATCCGCCCTTTGTTTATTTTATTCCAGGCAAAGAGACTTAAGGCCATAATGATTGCAGCAGCCGAACTTGCAGCACTGCGGCTTAAAGATTTTCCGTCCACTATTCATAAAGGCCTTGAGTTTGGTCAAAAAGGTGAAGTATTCCGCCTTCTTGACAAGAATGGTGATGGTAAGATTAGCATCGAAGAACTGATGGAAGTTATGGAAGAGCTTGGTGCATCAGGGGAAGACGCCCGAGAGATGATGCAGCTCCTTGATTCAAACAGTGATGGCTCTTTAAGTACTGACGAATTTGATTTGTTCCAAAAACAGGTAAAATTGTTATTTTAGTTTTCAACTCACAGTTGCTACCTACACTTCTAATGCTAACTTTCACAGAAAAATATGGTGTTGAACTAATTGGATGATATTCTTTCCGATGGCAAAAGTCGGTGTATGGTTGTTCCACTTGTTTGTTTTCTTCGTAAATGTGGTTCTTTTAACACCTGCAGGTTGATTTCATGCGTAATTTGGAGGACAAAGATGTCAAATGCAAGATGATGCTGAACGACAAGCTCCAAATAGCCGACAACAATGGCTTGATTCAGGTGTATAGTAAAGAATTTGGTGATAGGCTTGCGAATTAGATGACTGGTTGTTGAGAGGTAAGCTGTAATAATTTACTGCTGATTCTATCCATGTAATTCATACGATTGTATGTGTGTATATAGTATATAAGCATACTGGCAACTTGTGATCTTCTCGAATTGTAATATACAAAGAATAGAAGCTTTATGTTCATAAATGAATGTAAATGATATTGAGTCTGAGTGGCTGTTATGAATTTCCTGATTTCGTAATATTACATGAATAGTAAATTCGGTCGCACGGATGAAAACGAGCTTGAACATAGAAAATAAAATAAAAATAAAAATATATTACTAACTGCTAATGTTGTAGTATAAACATAGATTAATCTCTATATAAGGAAGCGTGAAAGGGGATATTGTACAAACTACAATGTATTTTCTTAAACGTTGCATTTTGTCTCTAGGGGCCATGAAGGAGGCTTAAAAACCACCATTGATTTTCGTTAAGTTTCATGCCTTCCTTTCTCCACTATAACTCCATTTCTAATCACAGCGATCAAATCCGCATCCTTAATTGTAGATAACTCGTGGCTCACCACCACTGTCGTCCGTCCGAGCACAAGTTGCTCAAGTGCTTCTTGAACTGCTCGTCCGACTTGGCATCAAGAGCACTGGTGGCTTCACCGGTGGCTCACCACCACTGTCGTCCATCCAAGCACAAGTCGCTCTAGTGCTTCTTGAACTGCTCGTTCCGACTTGGCATCAAGAGCACTGGTGGCTTCATCTAGTAGTCATATCTTCAGAGACCACCAGTTGTTTTTGCCATCCGGACCTCGTTTTGTGGACGTTGACCAGTTCAGCTGCAGCTCTGATTCTGGCCTCTGTAGCATCTCCCGCCTTGCCATATGTGATGTTTGCTCGGATGGTGTCGTTGAATAGGACAGGCTCCTGAATCAGGGGCGGATCTGGGCCTAGGCCTTGGCCCACCCCATGCCTAAACAAATGTCATGTAGTCTAATATTTCTAGAAAGAGAACTCAAAAGAGATCAAAAATGTAATATATTTCTCTATTATTTTGTTGAAACTTGCGAGAGAAGCTAGTTTTAAATAAATAAACTTAAATTTACATTTTTATGACTTACATTTTGAACAAATCAATTAAATTATAGATAAAAAAATTACCTTTTTAGGTAATATTTCAATTTTATTTAAATAAATATATAAATAATAAAGATTTTTTAAAATTATTAAACAATGAAATTTTAAAATTTCAAAACCATACATATGAGTTATATTAGATAATTTTTTATTATTATTTAAATCGGCCCGGCCGATAATAACTTTTTAGATTCACCACTGTCCTGAATCACACGCCTATCCGCTCCCGTAGCCTCTTTTGTTGCAACTTTGAGATCTCAATTCTATCCGGTGTGATATGACCTGAATCCGGTGCATAAAATCTTTGTAACAACGATATGAATGTGGATTTTCCACTTCCACTTTCTCCAACCGGAGCAACTGTATGAGATTAATGCACCACCATGCACGGATTTTCAGTTCCGAAATGATGTAAGATTATATAACAAGTAACTCTAAGCAGGAATGAGAATTGGGTGGGGAATAATAAAAAATTGTGGGGATTCAAACCGTCGAAATAGAAAATAATCGAAATTCACACTCAGAGGATGGAGACGAGAAGTTTTATTACCGAAATTTAAATGGGGATGAGAACGAAAATTACTATGAACAGTAAGATAACCAAATCGTAACCGTATAAATAACCGTATAAAATTTATAAAATTTTCAAAAAATATATATTTATTTATCTATATACCATATTATATATTTTAATAAAAAAATCATAGCTATATTATTATCACTTTAACCTTCTCTCAAATCTAGTCACAGTCAAACTTTTCAACATGTTTCTATCTTAGTTTTTAGATATAAGCTAAAACCCTGGTTAAAATTTTTCCCAACTCAACTCCCTTTCGATCTTCATCATCTCGTAACTACTTCCAATCAAAGTATCCAAACTTTATATTTTAAACTTTATGTAGTTAATTAGGTTTGTTAGGCTTCTAGCTCACTGTATCACGAACTGTCAGTGTATGAAATAATTTTTTATTTTTATATATTTTTAAAATATTAAGTAATAGCACATCTTTATTATGAATACAATAAGAATTAATCAAGGATCTAAAACTTTGACTTTTCAAACTGTATTAAGAGCTCCTTAACTATTTTTTATTTTTTTAATTAATGTAGTACCTTCTATATCACTAAATCAATTTTCTTTAAGAATGTTCTAAGTTAGGGTTGGGTAGAATTTTAGGGCTAGAGTTTAGTTTTAGGGTTTATTGGCTTTGATTTTAGAATTCAATATTAGAGATGATGTTTATAGATTTTATATTATTAATGACACTAAAAAATGTGAAATGATTTAATTTTAATTTTAATTTTAATTTTAATGTAAGGTAAGAAATGTTGTAAGATCAAGATATAATTATAATTTTTTATGATCAAAATGAGAAATTTTGTGTTAAGCAAAATCAGATTGAATTGATGGTTTTCAAATATGTCAAAATATGAGCAAAAGAGACCAATAGCCTACTAGGCCCCTTGGATTAGATCTGCCCTTGTTTTTATTGGTTTGTAATTTGTTGATATTACCCTTTTTGAAAATTAAAATTTAATTTCTTTAACCTTAAACTCTAAACCAAGTTGCTTGTGCATGTTGGAGTCCGACCTTGATTACTGTCAGTGTTAATGGAGGAGGCTCATTTGCATAAGGGCACTTGAATTGCCAGAGCTGTATATGAGTTTAGAGCAATGGGATTCTGTGCCCAGGGTATCTTCTATTGCCATAAATAATTACAAGAACCATTTCTTATTGCATAATAATCAAAGCTTTAGTAGGTGGGTACATTGAGGACGTGATGAAAACCAGTGAAACAATTGCTTGTGGTGGGTGCGTTCGGCTCGGATCCGGAACTTCATTTGATCCGAGGAACATGTCAATTAATCCAAATCGGATACTAGGAACAAACCTTCTAGCACAATTCACTCCAATCACAACAAGATTTGAACTTTTGACCATACTTCCGCTAAAAGTTAAGATACAAAGAACATAAACATATTACCTTCCTACTATCAAGCTAAAGTTGTAATGATCTTGATGGTATATGAAAATTAAATTAAAATAACATTTATGCGGATAATTTCATCGAATCAAAATTCCTATATCAAATTCTAAATAAGATCAGGATTAATGTATGATTTTAATATTTATCTCCTAATCAAACAAATATATTGGAGCCACCTCTACCAAGATCATGTGGCACAACTGATAAGTTAAAAGTGCAGATACATTGAAAAACATCAAAGGTTCCAATTTACTGGGTTTGAAAAATACACAACGATAAGTTAAAAGTAGAGATACATTGAAAAACAAAAGTCTAATCTTATCCAAAAGCAGTTCAACTATTTCTTTTTCTTACCCCCACCAGCCTTCTGCTTTCTATTACTAGTTTCTTTAACTGTCTTCTCAGGTTCCTGTCATGGTGATGAGGAAAAATTCATGTAGGCCACAAAATCAATGCATGATCATCTTCAGAATTCAAATTGTAGAGAGAGAGAGAGTAATGACGGCATTGTCGTGATTGAGTAATTGAATGAATAAT
>CM033711.1:14240338-14406327 GCA_019671005.1 Hibiscus mutabilis
TTCATGAGCATTAAATATTGGACGAAAGAATTTTGTTTTTTTTAATGATTTTACTCAATTTGATGAGATTAGCTTATGCTTAAATTATTGAAGTGATAGACAACTATTATTCGTGATTCAAAACAAAAATGAAATTCATGTCAACTTATTAATAATTATGTTAATAATTTAGATTAAGGTGTAACGTTAACAATAATTATAATAATAATCGTAATAACTGTAAAATATATATACATTGTCAAATAATTAAAAATATTTATAAATATATATTATATAACAATTACATTAAAACTATTTAAAAAGAACGGTAAAAATAACTTTAAACTATTAATTAATTAGTTTTCTTCACCTGAAATTAAAAATCCATTTATTAAAAAAGATTGAAAATTTTCAAATAATATCCAAAAATTATAAGCAAAATCATTTTTTTCTGAATAAAAATTATAAGATCGAGACCTAAAATTAATATGAAAAAAAATCAAAAAATTTAAAACCGATTATCATAGATAATTTAAATTTTTCAAACAAAAAACCCGACCATAATAATAAGAATAATAATAATAATTTTCAAGTTGATATAATATTTTATGAAAAAAATTGTATATAGATTTTTATTTTGGTAGTAATAAAATATTTTGTAGAACTCTAAAAAGAACAATGAAAATAACTTGTGAAAAGCGAAATGTAACCAAGTATTATAGAAGCATCAAGTAAGTTAGTGATAATGTAATCATAGAATATCACAATCACTGCAAACTTATTCATCAGAATCCCCCCTCCCCCACCAAACCACTTTGGATTAATCAATTATTTATTTTCGGTTTAACAATTGGTATCTGATTTATGGTAAACTAAATTGATTGATTTTTATTAAAGTCTAATACAAGACGACCCTCCTAATACAGTTTTTTTTATTTACGACGTCAATATTTGAACCTCTAATCTTATTTAAAAAATTTAGTGCATCATTTTACCAGACCAACTGATTTTTAGTAATCAATTATTCATCAATTTCTCTTAATATGATTCACAAATGTGTTGGGATTTTCTTTTTATTAATTAATAAATGTTGGAGGAATATTATTGTTATTCTGTGTCGGTTTTGAATAACAAATGTATGTATGGGAGAAGGAAGGACCACCGACGAAGGGGACGGGTAAAGTAAACTTGAAGATGAAATAAGGGAAGGAAAAATATATTATTTGTAGGATTGTAAATAAACCGGGTTTGAAAGAATAATATTTTATTCGTATTTATTTATTTATTTTTAAGTTGTTTATGTTTGAATTGTGTTTGTTTATATTTTTAGTATTGTGTTTGTATTCGTTTATTTGTTTTTGAAGATGTTCGTGTCCGTTTGTTTAGCGTTCACGAACATGTTCATATTTGTTTATTTATTTTTGAAGTTATTCATGTTCGATTAGTGTTCGTTTATATTTTTAATATTAT
The DNA here is from genome assembly GCA_019671005.1 of Hibiscus mutabilis. Classification (NCBI taxonomy): domain Eukaryota; kingdom Viridiplantae; phylum Streptophyta; class Magnoliopsida; order Malvales; family Malvaceae; genus Hibiscus; species Hibiscus mutabilis. Next base: position 14,241,788 of record CM033711.1, read on the forward strand.
GTCTATGTTTGTTTGTTTATTTTTGAAGGTGTTCGTGTCCGTTTGTTTAGCGTTCACGAACATGTTCGTATATATGTTCGTCAAAATGGTAAAATTATACTACTAGTCCTTAAGCTCATTGGGCTTTATAGTTTGAACTCCAAAATTCACCATGTGTTCAATTTAATCCATACCTTCACTAATATTGAAAATATAAAAAAAAGAACTGGGTAAACGAGCCAATAAACGAACTGAACACACATTTGCTTGTGTTCGTTCGTTCCTTAAATGAACATAATTTTTTTTTATTTTTACTCATTTATTTAACTTAATAAATGAACATAAATAAACCTTATACAAACGGTTCATGAACAGTTCGTCAAACAATCTGTTCATCTACACTCCTAAATTTAATAAGAATAGGTGTAGGAATAGGAATGGTATCCTATCCTTATGCATTATCCTTTATGGTCTAAATCTCCATCACTCCTCAACTCTGCTCCACTGCTATTGCACTTATTCCTTTCCTTTGCTTATTATTCAAGTTTGGCTTTCCTCAACGCTTCCATCTCATATGCTTCACTTCAAAACAACCCAACCCAACTCAACCCGATTGAATTATATGTGTAGTTGTTCAAGGATGACAACAGGTCAAATATCTGTAGTTTTTGTAAATTTTAGGCTAAAGGGGTTATTTTGCCCCCAAGTTCAACTCAAATTAGTAATGTTGCCCCTCGCGCAAAAACGCGTTTAATTAAATCATTCAGTTTGTACATTACAACAAATTAGTCTCTTGACCAACATTGATCGTTACAGTTTGTCGTGACAGTTAACGGTGCTGACGTGACAATTAACTGTGCTGATGTGACAGTCAACTATGCTGGCATGGCAGTGCATGTGCGATGATGACGTGGCAGAAGTACTGAATTGATTTTTTAAATCGAATTCAAGGGCATAATTAAATTTTTTTGTTGATCTCAGGGCATAATTTATTTTAATTGAAAGTTCGATATCTTACTTAATATTTAAGTTAAAAAATAATAAATTGCTAAAAAAATAATAATATTTAAATAATATTTAAATACTCATAAAATATTAAAAATAAATTACTATAATAAATTTAAAAAATTAAGTAAAAACATAAAATTAAAAATATGAAAATTTATAAATATGAAAATTCAAAATTTTAAAATATTTATAAACTATCGAAAAAGTCTTCAACTGTTTCTGGCTATGTTAAGCATACTAATATTCCTTTGGAATATTTTTAATAAAATCATATCGTATTAAAGTAGAAAAAATAAAACTTTTCCTTCATTTTTCTACATCAAATATTAATGAGCATCAATTTAATGTAAAAAACGAAATAAAATTTGATTTTTATTGTTACTTTAATACAAGGTTGATTCCACTGAAAATTTGCTTAACGGATGGTAATATTCAGACGGACGAAGTCAAACACTTTTTCGATGAAAGTTTCGATTTTTAATACTTTATAAATATTTTTAATTTTTATATTTATATTTTATCATTTTTAATCTCAAATACATTTTACTTTTTTACATTATTTTTTATTTTCAATAATTTTTAAATATTTTATTTATTTTTATTAAGTTTATGGATTTTTTTAAATTGAAGAATATTTTGATTTTTTTGTAAGAGTTCTCACTTTGCTTATTTTAAAATTATTAGGAACCCAAAAAATATTTACATCAATTTGTTAATCGATTTTTCATATATTTCATTTGTAAAAGTTGAACTTGAAAAAACCAAATTATTTATCTAATTTTATTTAAAAATTAAATAAACTGATTAAATTAACTTAAAATTTGAACAAATTATTTACCCATTTTTAAAATTTTAATAATTTCTTAAATTCTTATTTTTTTTAGCTTAAATATTAAATAAGTTATCAAACTTTCAATTAAAATGAATTATGTCCCTAAATTTGGCAAATAATTCAATTATGCCATCGAATTCGGTTTAAAAAAATCAATTCAGCCTCTCTGCCACATCATCATCACACATGTATTGCCACGTCAGCATCATTGACTACCGTGTTAGCACAGTTGACTGCCATGTCAGCATCGTTAACTACGATGTCAACACCGTAAAGGTCAACGTTGGTCAAAGGGCTAATTTATTGCAGTGTACAAATTGGAGGACTTAATTGAACGCGTTTTCGTGCGAGGGGCAACATTGTTAATTTAGGTCAAACTCAGGGGTAAAATAACCCCTTTAGCCTAAATTTTATCATTTGGATTCATTTTTTTTAAAAAAAAATTGAATGTGTATTATAAAACTAAAAAAAAATAACTATAAATATAAAGAAGTGAAAGAAAGTAAAGAGAAATGGAGAAGGATATAGTGTATTTCTCATTCATTGTTATTTTTTTCATCCACTTGAATCATGTATTTATAGTATAAATGTAGGGGAAATGATAATGATAAAGCTTACTAAACCAAAGATAGTTACAATGACGAAGTCCAGACCTGGAATTGGAGAATAAAATATAAATCTTTGAAACTGAGAGGTAAATTTAAAGATAATTTAATTTTTTAGAATTTTTTTAAAAAAGTTATATATAAAAAAAGTAAAAAAAATTATGAATTGCCCTACCTCAAATAGCTCCGTCCATAGTTACAAGAGATAATTGAAAGAATATATATCGAATATAATGTATAAATTATTCAAATCTCATTTCACCCATAAATAAGAAGATAATAAGCACCTAAACATACTCAAACCAACATCTTCATATACGTTATAATAAATGTCAATTGAAGTAAAACACAATCATTTATAAAAAAAAAAACAAATTTATTTATATTGTCATATGTGATATATATAATATAATATATTTGCATATTTATTAGTGTATATAATAATAATAATAATAATAATTTACCACAAAATGAAAAATATAGGTCGGTTCTAGAAATTAGGTTTGATTTTTAATTTCTATATATGAAGGGGTTTCTAACTATATCTATTTTTGTTTAAAAATTAATTAAATAATATTTGTACCAACAAAATTTGGGTTGGAGTTTTTTGTTTCTTGTCTGAATTAGATTTGGATTAGAGCTGGATTAAGTAATTTTGAGTTTATCTTTAAAATAATTATAAGGTAATATGTGTTTATACATGTTCTTAATCTTTTGTACACATATTTTCTTGACAAAAGTAATTTGAATCCGGGTCTCTTTAGATGAACATCATCTGTTTTTTCACTGAAAAAATTTGTTGGATTCTAATTTTGTCATACTTACAATGTGAATGGAAGAAAATATTTTATATAACTCCATGATAAAAGAAAGGTCCAAATTCAAGGAGATGTTGGCACTAACAGCAAACTCATGATTGAAATGAGGAGTTTGAATCAATTGAAACAGTGAACTCTATTATTCAAAACCAAAATGACTTCAAAGGGATTTATAGATAGATAGATGAGCATCTAATTTAAACAACAAACTGCAATTCCATTACAAGCTCAGTGCCATTGGCATTGTGTGAATACCGATTCAAAATACCAAATATTCTAAGCCATCTGCTCAACTCGGAGACTCGGAGTCGGCCTAAGCTGATGCAGGTAGAAAAGCTCTTCCAGGTTGCCGATTAGCCAAAGGTCCATGGCATCCGAGAAGCTGCACATTATAAATCACAAGGTCCACTTTAGGAAGACAAACCATGAAGTACCGATTCCACTACTAAAGTCCGATCACAAGCAAATATCATTTCAAAAACCAAGAAGGGGATGAATCTATCGCTCAAACAAGTTCACAATTTTGTAATCACATTCTTCGTAAGAACAAACCATGGGCGAAAGCACTGCATTTGAAAGAGATAATATTCTAAAATATCCTTGGTTCTCTTAAGACTTACTTTTGCATTGACACCATCTGGCATAATCCTGTTCTCAGACTTCCACTTCAGATAATCAGCACGGTTGTACTTGGTAAAACCCCTGACAATGGCAATGAAAAAATGACGATTATAATCTGTGTATATATATACATATTTATTTGTATTAACCTATACAAACACATAGAGAAAACTCTCACACATACACATATTGATCTTTACTCAGGTCAAGCTAGCGCTTCGCGCCTACGCCTGAAGCAGTAAGAGGGTTCTAACTCTAGAGCCTTAAGTGTTCGTTCTACCCTTAACAACACTACTTGCCTAACACAAAATCATGCTTTCACAAGCAGAGATTAATGATATTTTTTACTGTCTATCATAGACTAAGGAGTTTCAGAATTCAATTTCTAAGAAGCAAAATTCCATACCACTTCCTGCTAACGATAATCTTTTGACGACCGGGAAACTTGAACTTTGCACGGCGAAGGGCCTCCTGAGCATGATGGCTGTTGCTGTCCTTACAACGAACAGAAAGCAGGACCTGACCAATGTCAACTCTTGCACATGTTCCTTGAGGTTTCCCAAAAGCACCCCTCATTCCAGTCTGAAGCCTATCAGCACCGGCACATGAAAGCATCTTGTTGATCCGAAGAACATGGAAGGGATGAACCCTAACTCTCAAATGGAAAGCATCTTTCCCAGCGAATTTGGCCATGTACTTGTTGCAGGCAATTCGAGCAGCCTCCAGCGCCTCACTCGAGACATTCTCCTTCTCCCAACTGACCAGATGGACGCAGAAAGGAAACTCGTCAACACCTTTTTTCTTCATTCCAACATCATAAATTCTGATCTTAGGGTCTGGGACACCACGGCAGTATCGAGATTTCGGGTATGGCTTGTTCTTAATTTGCCGATAACACCTTGCAGGTCCTACAGAGAAGAACTTTAGAAAACCAACCCAGTTTTGCATAGTAAAGAAAATTAGGTCGAAATATGTCACTAGTCCTTGTACTTCAGCAAAATTTGAGATTTAGTCCCTGTTTTTAAAAAGTTAAAAATAAATCATCTTCCTTTTTTTTGAATTTAAACATTCTAGCTTAATCATTGACACAGGTGGCAATTTCTATCAAAATTTGCTACCCATCAGGTGTTCTTACTAAGTTCATAACAATAGTAAGCAAAATTTGATGAAAAACACTAAGAATGACAATTATAAAATTAGGAATTTCAAATTGAAAAAAGAAGGAAATTTTATTTTTTAACTTTCTAAGTACACAAAGTAAAGATAAAACTTTTAAGTAGAGGAATGCCAACATATTTTGGCAATCAAGAAACCAACAAAGGAAAAAAAGGGGGGGGGAATGATTTTCGGATAAACAGATCTAAAGGGTACAGAACTAATTACAGATTAACATAAGAATAATTAGAACGATATTAGAGAATATCAATTAGCATAAGAATAAAGGAAAAAATGAGGAACAAATAGAAACAAAAACAGAATTCTAACATACTAGAGAAAATGAATTAACATAAGAATAATTATAGCAGTGAAGATATCAAAGAGGGAATCTAATAGAAAGCACGCTTAGGAGAGAAGGAACAAGGAACTCACTCCTCCCCATATCGTTAGTTACGTCGTCCGGAGCAGAATTGAGAGCACAAAATGAAAATCCCCAAACCCTAATTTTATGCCCTTTCCATTTCAATTTATACATTTCGAGTTCCCACAACCCATAGAGTAAAAGTCAAAGAGAGCATTCAACAACAATATGAACAAATTGAAAATAGAAAAGAAAAGAAAGCATTCAACAAATTTGCTTTCCCTTTGAATTATTCTTTGGCGTAATCAATTACCATACTTATGAATGGTGACGAATAATAACTTAAGCAGTGACGTAAAAGAAGGGCCTAAGGGGGGAGTAAGGGGAGCTTGGCTTCGCCACAAGAATTTAGAAAATTAATAATAACTTCTTTAATTTGTTTTTGAGAAATTCAATTTCGCCTTTCTAACTTTAGAAATTCATATTAAATATTATAGTTTTTTTTAAAGATAAAATTTACAAATGATCACTAAACTCAATCAATTATTCAATTTAATAATTAAAATTTTAATTACTTCAATATTATTATTAAATTTTTAATTTTATATCGTTAACGGTCGTTAAAAAGATAATATATTAATTAACATAATTTGTATAATAACATATTTAGTCTTTCAATTGTTATTGGTAGTCGCTGTGGTGATCAATTTGGTAGTGCCGGCCGACAACCATGGCTTCAAAGAGGAAGGAGAAGCATTTGACTCAAATGAGGCAGTGAACCAGAACTTCCGGGACGAGGACAATGGAAGTGATTTCGCTAAAAGGGAATGATGGAAGTTTGTCTTTTAGTAGTGGTAAATTGTTGGATTATTAGTTATGGTTGTTACTTTCTAATAAACCAATTTTTATTTGATCAAATTATGTGATTTTTGTTTTTCGTAAAAATTTTATGGGTAAAATATTTAAATCATTACTTAATTTTGTTCTTCGATTTATTTTGGTCACCAAACTTTAAAAGCGATCAATTTACTTATCAAATTTTATACATTAACCTATTTTGGTCATTCCTTGATGACATAGATTATTTTATTATTATTTTTATATTGACATGTTATTTTTATTAATATTAAATGTCAAATGTGATTTTAAAAAATAAAACTCAAACACATGAAACACCAAAAACCTTAAATCAAATTCATCTCCTTCAATAAGAAAACTTAAACCCTAAATACACACAAAGTCCAATCTTCCCATCTTCTTTTGTGATAAGAAATTAGGGTTTAATATCCTTGACGGCGTTGATCGCCAGTGACTCTAACGGTGATCACAATGGTCATATTTCTCGGTAAAAAACACACAAAACAAAAGGTTTCAAAACAACCGCTCATAGCACCAACTAAAAGAGAACTCACGAGTGACGAGACTTACCCAAACACTGGTTACCTGCAGTCCATGCTCGATATCTTGGGCAAATGCAACATCGCCGCCGTCCATGGCTGCACTCACGAGCGGTTTGTTTGTGATTTGTATACATCATCACATTCAAAGCTTCTCCTCTGTTTCTAACATGTTTTTTTTTTTTTCATATAGATGACATTTTTATCATCACTTAAACAAACCGCCAGTGTTGAATCCATTTCAGTAGCTCAAGAATTCATGCTTGAGTTCTTTAAACTCGTTTTAGGTTTTTTTATTGAAGAAGATGAATTTGATTTGAGTTTTTTTTTTTAATTTTTCAAATCATATTTGGCATTTAATATTAATAAAAATGACACGTCGAGATAAAAATAATAATAAAATAATTCATATCATTAATGAGTGAGCAAAATAGGTCAATGTATAAAGTTCAGTAAGTAAATTGGTCGTTTTTAAAGTTTAGTGACCAAAATATATCATAAAGCAAAGTTGAGTGATGATTTAAAGTTCAGTAACTTGCTTCCTTGAGTTGTCTCTTTGGTGGAGAACTGGAATTTTCTTGGAGGAGAAAAGAACAATTTTATGTTCAGTTCGAATCGAGTTTGAATATGTTTTGTCTTGAAAATTTAAATTCAATGTGAGATTAGAATAATCCTGAGATTTTGCAGTTGGAAGCATCTTACATGATTTTTAGAGTTAATATTCTTATTTAGTGTTTAGGGTTTAAGTTCAAGGTTAAATTATTTTTAATTAAAATATGACGAAATTAAAATAATATATAAATAATAAGAGTTAAATTTATTATTTCTTTCGAATTAAGACTAAATTGTTTGAATGTGCAAACGTGGAGGACTAAATATGTTATTATACAAAATATTTTAACTATCACGTCACCTTTTTAACGGTTATTAACGGGTAAGTGACTAAATTGGAGCAAAATTAAACGTTTAATGATAACATTAAAGCAATTGAAAGTTTGGTTACTAAATTAAATAATTGATCAAAATTTAGTGACCATTTGTGAACTTTACTCTATTTTTAATTAAATCCTCTAAAGAAAGCAAGGATAGTTGGATGACCAGAGTTTCTCATCAGTTTCATTCCTCTATTTCCTTAAGGTCATGAATTCTAGATCCAACATCAACACTTTGTTCCCCCTCACATTGTAGTAGGAATCAAATATGTTAAAAAGGGTAAAATTTACTTGAGGTCCCTTATGTTTAGAGTTTGTTCTATTTTGGTCACTCAATTTTTTTAAAAAATTATTCTTACCACTTATATTTTTGATTTTTACCGTTTTGGTCACCCAAATGTTAGCTTTTGTTAACCCGTTAACCCGATGACGAGGCACGCTAATAAAGCGTTAATTTTAAATTTGACCCTCAAACTTTTAAAACTTCATTTTTTATCATCTCCACAAAAAATTCCCTTTCTCTAAAAATTTCTCTAACCCTAACCCCTCTAATCAAACATAAACATTATCTAAGATGACTAAAAAATCAAATCAGCAAGAAAAAGATATAAGAACATCAGGGTGCAAATTGTCACTATCTACGTACAGTACAATTGAACATCAATTACTCACCTTGAGAGTCTCCTAATTACTGCAAGGCATTGAGAAACCGGCGATGTAACTCCGGTGACCAACATCTCCTTTCCTTCCTAGCAGTTTGTTGTTGCTGTTGGGACAACGGCTGCAGTACAGATCGAAAATTTGACTAAGCATTGGAAGCAGAAGAAGAAACTGCCCTGCTACAACTTGTCCTTGATCTCGTAGAACATGATTCATCTTTCAGATTCTTGATTCCAAGAGTCAAAAGCGTTAGTGCTATCTCCTCTTTCTTTTCCTTTCTCACTGCAAAACCCAATTTTGATTGAATGGCATATACGTTGTCGCTCCATCCACGTTTTTACATCCTTAAAGATGAATCTCCAATGTTTCTATGCTTTAAATCAATAAACAATATTGGCTTCACAGTCAAAAAAGTGCCCAATCTATTCCATTTTTTTCAGTTTGGTGTCTAACGTTTTTTTCAGGTCACTTTAGAGTCTAGCATTTTATTTCATAACTCAAATCAAGTTTTTCCATCAACGGCTGTTAAAAACAAGCTGTCATCCATTATAACATGACATGTGGCCTAGTTTATTCATTTATTTAATTTATGAATTTATTTAATATGAATTTCTTAAAAAACCTCAAAGTTTTAATTTCTTTCAATCAAGCCCTCAAATCACATTTCTCTCACCGTCTAGCATCCTCCACACATCGATGGTTCACTGTTCACCACCCAAGCATCGCCTACCTCACTGTTCAACATCCCCCACCCTCTACCCGTCAGTTAGAAGCCCAATCGATCTTTTTTTCTTCATTGTTGAATGTTCGTTGACAGAGCAATCGACGATTTATTGGCCGATATTCGATGACGAAATGATGAGATTTTCAATTGTGGCGTCCGGCAAAGGCAAAGATGACCGGTGGTGGGAGGAGAGGAATTAAGGATTTGGGTTTTTTTTAGAGAAATTAAAGATTTTGAAGATTTTTTATAAAATTAAAGATTTTTTATTTTTAAAAAATAAAAATTAAAGAAAATACCAGAAATATGCCATGTATTGTGTTTTTATTAGATATCACAAAATGTTTAATGTCTGCTATGAAAAAAAATCTGATTTGAGTTACGAAATAAAATGTTAGGCACCAAAGTTGTCATACCATGAAAACTGGCCTAGTCGGAATTAGGTTCCGGCGATCAGAAATTTTGTGTCAGTTATGCCCGAATGATGTAATTGCTCGATCTTGTACCCAATTTTGAAGTAATGAAAGTTATTTGGCTTAATTGAAGTTGTGGGACCTTTTTGTAAAGAATGGAAGTTAGGGGTTTCTTTGAAAATGCTGAATCTAGCAAGGCGTATCGATACGGCCTAACTATTTTTAACTAACTTACCAAATTCAGTCTAGTCATATCGATACAGCCATAAAGTGTATCAATACGGGTCCCTGTCCAAATCGATTTAGTGGCCAAATTGAAAAGATTTGAAGTAGGGGATGACTCACCTACTTGCTTGCCACCTCTCCATGTGAGAATGATCTAAAAAGGATGATAATTGGCCATCAATTGTACAAAGTTTGAAAGGATTGAGAAAATATATTAATTAATGGGTTAAGCAAACCCTTTGCTAAGGGAAAGCTGAAGTAGGGGATGGCTTACCTACTTGCTTGCCACCCCTCCACGTATGAATGATCTGAAAATGATGATAACTGGCCATCAATTGTCCAAAGTTTGAAAGGATTGAGAAAATATATTAATTAATGGGTTAAGCAAACCCTTTGCTAAGGGAAAGCTTCCCATTGGCTAAAGGTAAGGTAGGGAAATAATTATGGCTTGGGCATTCCTTAAAATGAATAGGAAAAAGTCTTCCCCTTTGTTTTTGAATCTCCTGAAACCAAACTAAACCCTTGATTAAAGAAAACCAAGCACACACATCCATTGTCATCTTCCTCCCTAAGCTCAAGCAAACACCTCAATCCAATCTTTGACCTTTGCTTGATTTCAATATGCCGATTGAAAGCTTGTGAATCTGTAAGTAAAAACCCTATATCAATTTCATGATTCCATCAACCCTTAGAGTTTAATTTCAAGATTTAAGTATTGAGGGTTCAAGTTGAGCCCATATGTTAGAAAGCCAATTTCTTGGTTTCAATGTTGTCTACGAGCTTTGGTAAGCTTGAAAAATGTTTACGAATCATTAGTTTCGATTCTAATGGAATTCCCTAATTGTTAAACTAGCTCAAGTGGTGGAAGACAAGCCATCTTCACCATCGGCTATTCTAAACTCTTCCAACGAAAAGAGGACCGCTATTCGAGAACCTTGAAGTCTTCGAGTACTAGGTAAGTGTAGTTGTGTCATGGATTGACTAGGTGCCATTCCAATTGCATTTGATTTGTGTCTATGATATGTCTTTGTTTGGTTAGCTCAAGTAGATCTTGCAAGTGCGAACTTTGTGTGGTATGTATGGTAAGGTCATTCCAATGCTTTTGATGCATTTCAATGTCTTATTAATCATTTATCGTACGTTATATGTGAAAAATGTTTAATGTTAGTATTGACATTCATGAGAATTGTTATGATACATTAATGATATGATATGTATTTGGAGCTAAGTCTCAATTTGCAATCCGATATGATATGGCTTACGGGCACAAAGGTGAGTTTTATGATGATATGTGTAATCTTTGACACTTGTGGACATTGGATATAATTGGCATGTCATAGGGTTATTTGAGCTCACTAAGTAAGGGATTTGACTACGGCCCGGGGCTACGACCTATATGTGGGGAGAAAAGGGTGGATGGTGTAAGGGATTCCAAAGCTACGGCTCAAGGCTAATAAGGCCTACCTCCGATATGATTTGGTGTATAGGGGAATCTGCGTATCCATTGGTTGCTATGTCCAAGGAGATTATATGTGTTTATGGTTTACATTTGATTTATGAAAATATGACATTTGGCTTAGGAATGATCTATATATGATTAATGAATTATGTAAATGTTACAGAAACATGTTACACGTCATTCATGCCATTGATGAAATGATATTGCATTTGTTATAACTACCTCACTAGGCTATGTAAGCCTAACATTCGTGTGTCTCATGCATTTCAGGACCTTGAAGCAATCTGAGCCTCGATTGTGTTGTTGAAGTTGCAAGTCACTTCTGCCAATTACATGTATGCTTACGTTTTGTTTGAAATCCTAGTGAGGTGGCATAGGGCTTAGACATGTTACATTGGCCTATTTTGATATGTATGTAATGGCCCTAAAGTGTCTAAGCACTAAAATGGAATATGGTGTGGTTGTAAATTTAAGAAACTAGTTAAATTGGGCTTAAAGGCACTAAAAGGTAAAAAGATAGTCAACATATTCAAATGGACCTAAAAATTGACATGCTAGTAGGTTTTAATGTTTAAATATTGCTGGTAAAATTTGGTAAATTTTGGATATCGTTTGATCTGTTAATTCAAATAAAAACTAGATAAAATATGTTATTACAAGACATGCATATCGATATGGGTCATGTAATATCCTCAAATTTAGTACATAAGAAGTTGCTACAACACCTTCATTTAATCCTTAATTGATTGAAAAAAAGGTGTTAAATATAGTTATAACGACTAGAATGCTATAATTGAAAAAGTAGTAACCTAATGTATAAGCGACCAAACCAAAACAATTGACAAATTAAAGGAATACATACAAAATTTTCACATTCCTATAATGCCCCTACACATGTCATTAATTAAAGGATAGTTAAGGGCAAATTAGTCAATTGGAAGAGCTAATGGATGATCCATTATCATCTTCTTCTTCTCTCATTGCCGTTGGATTGAATAGGAAGAGAGAAAAGGCTTTGAGAGAGAAAACACCATAATTCATTGATGCAAGCTTGAATTTGGTGAAATTGGAATTGCTAGTACTCATATAATCTTGATAGGAAGGTAAAATCTCTTCCTTGATGTGTTATAGATTGTTTGATTATGCATATGATGATGTCTTTATTGTCTTGATGAATTGGATGGTTTCTATGTGTGTTAGGAGCATGCTAAATTCAAATTGAACTTGAAATTGTAATTCCTATTAACCAATTTGATATAGGATATATGTATAGTTGCTGGAAATCTGGGAATTATGAACATGATATAAAACAGTCTTGATTAGGGACTGATTTGATTGAGAAATTGTGTAAACATGTTAAATGAACATAGAACCCTGTTTCGATCATGTTGCTAGGTAAAAAGAAGATTGAATTGAATACATGTGTTGCTGGAAATGTGACTACACCTAATTGAACTAGTAAATTAGGTAATGGACTGCCTAGTTGATGAATTGGATGTGCAATCAAATAGATCACACTAGATTCAACATGATTATACCCTGTTTTAAGAACATTGCTAGGTAAATTATGATGGCCTAGAAATGTATGAACATGATCATTAATGGAATTGCCATGTTAGGACCTTGCTAAAATGAGTTAAGGAGCTAGGAATTCAACCTAGTGTAATATGCCCTAAATGCTCTATTCTGGGCATTAACTTTGAAAAACCACTAAAAATTGTGTATAATGAATTTAAGGCTGAAATTTTTATGGACAACACCTTGGTATGTCTAAATTCATTAGGTGAAAACAGAACTGAACACTGGGTTGTATACTGAAATGTAGAGGAGAAATACTAGAGACAATGCAAACTGCCCAGTAAAGCAAAATGCACTGTCTTTAAGTTAAAAACTATATTAATTGGAAAAGAACTAAAATTAAATCCTTATATAATCATAAATAAAATTTTGTTAGCTTTCCAACGGTGTAAACTAATTGAAATTCTGACTTACGGAATGAAAGATGTGCATGATTTAGTGACTATAGTGCAAGCTACCTGGCAGCTGCTGCATAGGCAAATGCACACTGTTTTGTGGCATTTTGCAAACTGTCTTGTAAACAGTTTTAGGCCTTGAAATATGCCTTGTTTTACATGAACTAGAATGTAGAAAAGTGTGGTTAAGTGTAATGGAAAATGCACATGAGCATGCTGCCCAATATATGAATGTTATATGCTTATGTATGGAGTCACATAATGACTCAATTGATTTCTGGATTGTATCTAATACCTTATGTATTGTATAAATGTTAGATCAAGTAGAAATTGATGATAAAAGGGCTCACTTAAATCAGCAAGCTAGTTGAGGAAAAGGGATTACCATCCGGGATCAACAATAGCTCGGAAAAATTCCTGTGAGTGTAGTTTAAAGTTTGGAGAGGGCGATAACCTCACCAAGTCTGTTTTGAATTGTAAATTTTATTGTATCTTAAGTGTAAATTGCTTAATGAGCTTGCTATGAAGCAATAGCAAGGTAAGTACTCCTTTGAGTGGTTATTTGATTGTGAAGTATGCTTGAATTGTCATTGATTGAATTGTAATGCTTATTGCCTAATTGAATTAGATTGAATTGAAGCATGATGATATAGATAGAAGTACACAAATCATTGTTGAATGACATATTGATTGATACTCCTACATTAACCATGGAAACATTGATATTGGATTGGATTGAGCCCTATTTGATTAAAAGGGAATATTGACACAAATTGTGCATATTGAATTGGACACATGCTTCTAATTGATTGAAAGGGGATAACTATTGAAAGCCTTGGTTTCGAGCTGGTCTTAGATATAGTTGGCATGCCATAGAGTCTATAGAGCTCATTGTTGGGGTGGATTACGGTCCGAGACATTGGTCCCTAATTGGCGACAATATGAGGGAAGTATTGTTATTGGTTATTGGCGACAGTAGGAGGAATTGACCAGGTACTTGGTACTATATTGATTATTGTATTGGCGACAGTTTGGTTGGAGACTCGGGTATCTAAACTGAGTAATCGATTCTCAAGGCTATACTTAAAATGAATTAATAACTCATGCATATGGAATCTATTGCTACATTGAATTGTATTGATTGAATGTAAAGATAAAATTGAAAGCCATGAACTATGGATATAGAAACCTTAATTGATCATTGCCTATATGAGTTACTTGATTGTAAAGAAAATTCAAATGCTATGATCTATTGTCATTGAAACATTGATTGAGCCTTGTATTGCTATTGGATTGAAAATTGACACTACATCTTGTAATGTGATCTTGTTCGTTGTCTGTTGATGGGGGAATCATACCATCTAATTGATGGATGTAGACGAGACTTATTGTAATGTTGTTTTGAAACTTTAACTTACTCACTAAGCTTTGCCTATTTTAGTCTCATTTCTACGATACAAGTTGATTTTGGAAACTCTTGAAGTCTAAGCTTACACAAGTCACTTATTGCTCAAAAGAGTATGTTTCCATTTTGTTTAGTTCTTCTAGGATGGTGGCACCTTAGGTATGTATATACTTATGGTCACTTAACTATGGTTTGTATAAGTTAACTTTATCTAAGATCTATGAGAAGTTGGGTATGTATTTATAAGCATGTATGCACTATAAGGAACTTGTATGTTAGATAGTTTAATGTTTGACTTACATGGATGAATTATGCATGAAATGGTTGAATGGATTCATTGAAATTGGTTAGTTGACATTAGCTAAATGTAGTAAACCACATGTTTATACGTGAACTAAATTGATCACCTAAGGAACTAGTCATCTTGTCTAGAAAATATAGGAAGCATGAATGATTGATTATAGTAACTTAAGTAAATGAAATAACTATAAGTCTAGACTTGAGCCCTATGGTCACATTTAGCTCTAGCCGATTGGTATAAATGATTTTGTAGGTTTATATGTTTAATTAAAGTCACATATGTAATTATTATAAATCACTAGTTGAAATGCTTAATAGTCACAATGAATGTCAAGATGATCCATACATTCATCTTCTAGTTTGAATGGTACCTTGGAACTCAAGTAAATTATAGATGGATTGATTATGATAACATATGGTAATATGAGACTTAGTTTATCAAGTGAATGCATCATGTATGTTGTATTTGGAACTCCCCTAATTGAATTATAACCTGATGATCAAGAATGGCCTTAATCGAATGGTACTAATACATAATATTGTTTGAATGGTTGATTGTATTTGTAGTAACTTACCTAATCCTACCAGGGTGATTAGAGTATGTTACAGAATAGTATCAGAGCTTATGGTTGCATGATTCTAGGGTCTATTGCATGAATAGGTTATTGTCATTGGTCATTTAGGTGCCACCTAGGAGTTACTTGAATATTGATTGGATTGTGAATTGAGCTTGACTTCTCTTATCCTTTATATATAGAAATGTCTGAAACAAGATTAGGCAAGGACAATAAAAGCCCTACTGGCTCCTCCAGTGAGGGAGGAAGCGTAAGGATGAACCAAGATCCCCTGAAGCCTACTGAACCCCAACAAGTTCAACAGGAAGTCCCTGTGATTCATCCTATTCAACGAGAATGCTTCTCCAGTCTAAAGGAGACATTTGTTCAAATGATTGTCTCAATGAGACAAAGTAACTTTGAATCTCCGGTAGCAAAACCGGCAAGAGCTCTTATTGATAAGTTAGCTCAACACCGAGCTTACACTTTCACTGGAACAAGTGAAGATAAGCCAAAAAAAGTAGAATACTGGTTGGAGAATACAACAAGAATATTGTCTAAGCAACTGCAGTGCTCAGATGAACACAAGCTGGAGTGTGCGATAGCTTTATTGGCCGAGGAGGCATTGAATTGGTGGGAAACTACTACTTTGGCAGCACCTGAAGAAGTTGTCACTTGGGAATTCTTCCTTAAAGAATTCAAAAAGTAGTATATAAGCGATCAGTATCTTGCAGATCGCAAAAAGAAGTTCTTGTATCTGAAGCAAGAAGGAAAGCCTATCGAACAATATGTTAGTGAATTATGTAAATATTGCAAATACGGCTCGAAGTTCATAAAGAAAGAAGAGGAAAAATGTAAAATGTTCATCGACGGACTTAATGATGAGTTAGGCCCCATGTTCACTGCCTTGGGGATTACTGACTTTCAAGAACTGGTCAATAGAGTTATAGCTACCGAAGCAAAGATGAAGACTTCGACAAAGTGATCAGAGAATCAGTCATGAGATAACAAAAGATCGAGGAGTGATCACAAGCCTCATTGGCACAACAAGAAACAAAAGCATTATGGAGGAAATTCTTCCAATTAGGGAAATTTCTCAAAAGGTAGCTATATACCTAAACCACAAGCTATGTCTAGATCTTCAACACCTATGGTGTCATTGGATAGTGTTGGGAATACCGGGAGGGAGAATCAAATCCCTACTTGCAAGACTTGTCAAAAGAACCATACCGGAGTTTATAGAAAGCTCACCAATGCTTGCTACTTGTGCGGAGACACAACACATTACGTCAAAGATTGTCCCCAAAATTCGAACAAGTTGCCTTCCCATGCTTCTCATAAATCGAACCAAGCTCCTTCACCCAGGGGAAAGGGTTTGAAGCAAGCTAACTCGGGCAACTACGGGAAGAGCAAAGGCCAAGGGTCTAATGCTACATATCAAGAGTCCCGGGCACCTGCTCGAGTCTATCACATCCGGGGGAGTGAGGATGAAGAATCGACCGATGTAATTACAGGTACAATCTACCTCGATACATATCATGTTTATGCTTTATTTGATACAGGATCAACTCATTCATTCATAAGATCTCCTTTAATTAAAAAGCTTAAATTGAAGCCTGAATATGTCAGTTGTAGCTTAATTGCTACCAATCCTTTAGGAGACAATGTAATAATAAACCAAATATGTAAGGATTGCCCTTTGTTTATTCAGGGCATTCCATTCCTAGCCGACTTGTTATTGTTACCTTTTGTTGAATTCGATCTCATCCTGGGATTATATTGGTTAGGAAGGCATTAAGTTTGGGTATATTGCCAAAAGAGAAAATTGTTTCTCCGAGGTTTAGGAGAAAAATCCATTACCTTGATAAACAAGAAACCTATTAGCATCTTTGCTGCCATGATTAAAAGTGATGAAATTGAATTCAAGGTGAGTTCATTCCCTATTGTTTTTGACTTCCCTGATGTTTTTCCTAAGGAATTGCAGGGATTACCCCATATTCGGGAAGTCAAATTCAAGATTGAATTTCAACCCGGGAGTGATCCAATGTCTATCGCTCCGTATCGAATGACCCCTATTGAACTCAAGGAGCTTAAGCAACAATTGCAAGAGCTTCAAGACAAGGGCTTCATCCGACCTAGCTCTTCACCCTAGGGAGCACCCGTTTTGTTCGTTAAGAAGAAATACGGGTCGATAAGACTCTGTATTGACTATCGTCAGCTAAACTGGCTCACTATAAAAAATAAGTATCCATTGCCAAGAATTGAGGACTTGTTCGATCAATTCAAGGATGCCAAAGTCTTCTCTAATATCGATTTATGATCGGGGTACTATCAGATGAGAATACAAGACTCGGATGTACCCAAAATGGCTTTCAAGATTCGATATGGTTATTACGAGTTCCTAGTTATGCCCTTCGGGCTAACCAATGCTGCAACAGCCTTCATGGACTTAATGAACCAAGTGTTCAAACCCTATTTAGACAAATTCGTGGTTGTATTTACTGATGACATCCTTGTCTACTCAAAGGACAAGGAAGAACATGCTAATCACATTCGAATTGTACTCCAAACATTGAGGGAGAATCGGCTATATTCCAAATTGAACAAATACGAGTTCTAGCTCTCGGAAGTGTCCTTCCTGGGCCATGTTATCTCAGCCGAAAGGGATAAAGGTTGATCCTAAGAAGATTCAAACTATCATTGAATGGAGACCTCCAAGGAATGTTAGTGAGGTAAGGAGTTTTCTCGGTTTAGCCGGGTATTATCGAATATTCATAAAAGGATTCTCGATTCTTGCTACTCCGCTGACTTAACTTCTTCGAAAGAATATTCCATTTAAATGGTCTGAGGACTAGCAAAGGAGCTTTGATCAATTGAAGCAAGTCCTAACTCAAGCGTCTATTCTAATCCAACCTGAACCGGGAAAAGACTTTACGGTCTTCAGTGATGCTTCCCATCTCGATTTAGGGTGTGTATTGGTGCAAGATGACAAGGTCATTGCCTATGCTTCTCGACAACTCAAGCCACGTGAACTAAACTATCCAACACACGACTTGGAGCTAGCTGCGGTCGTGTTTACTTTAAAGATCTAGAGACATTATCTATACGGAGAGAAATGTCGATTATTTACGGATTATCAGAGCTTAAAATACATTCTAACCCAAAAGGAATTAAATCTTTGACAACGAAGATGGGTGGAACTACTAAAAGACTATGATCTAATCATTGATTACCACCTGGGCA
This sequence comes from Hibiscus mutabilis, assembly GCA_019671005.1. Taxonomy (NCBI): domain Eukaryota; kingdom Viridiplantae; phylum Streptophyta; class Magnoliopsida; order Malvales; family Malvaceae; genus Hibiscus; species Hibiscus mutabilis. The sequence goes on from CM033711.1 coordinate 14,260,452, forward strand.
AGGCAAATATTGTGGCTGATGCACTCAGTCGCAAACATTCAATTGGTAAGATTGAATACAAATTTTCCAACATTATTATTCCCCTATTCGATTGGATGATATAAAATCCACTAATTGAAATTCTTTAATTGTAGCTTCAACTACTTTCAATGCCCATTTTAAGCTCCTAAAGAATCGAAGATATATGGCAGAACTTCAAGTTCATTCCGATTTGAATTCGAGGATCAAAGAGTTTCAACAAAATGATCCCGAACTTCAGAAGATATTGAAAGGAACTGAGTCCAAATCGAGCACTGAATTCTCAATTTATTCGAATGGTGTGCTCTACTTCAAGAATCGGGTATGTGTACCCAATGATCCAATCCTTAAGAGAGAAATGCTTCAAGAAGCACATAGCAGTCCTTTTTCAATACATCCAAGAGTTATCAAGATGTATAAGGACTGGCTGGGATTGAAGACCGATATTGTTGACTTTGTATCGAAGTACCTCACTTTCTAGAAGTTGAAGGCCGAACACCAACTACCTACTGGACTCCTACAACCCATCGAATTACCTCAATGGAAGTGAGAGTGTATAACAATGGACTTCGCATCGGGATTACCTCTATCACCGAGAAAAAAAATGATGTTATTTGGGTGATCGTTGATAGATTCACCAAATCAGCTCACTTTCTACCTGTTCGAATGAACATGAGCCTTCAACAACTAGCTCAATTATACTTGAAAGAAGTAGTCAGACTTCACGGTGTTCCTAGATCTATCATATCTGATCGGGACTCTCGTTTTACCTCTCAATTCTGGAGAACACTTTAAGAGGCTACGGGAACTAAGCTGAACCTTAGCACTGCTTTCCATCCACAAACTGATGGACAATCTAAAAGGATAATTCAAGTGCTTGAAGACATGCTTCGAGCTTGTATTATTGACTTCGGTAAAGATTGGGGGAAATCTCTATCATTAGCTGAGTTTGCCTACAACAATAGCCATCAAGCTTCTATCAAAATGGCTTCATTTGAAGCATTGTATGGTAGAAGATGTAGAACTCCCCTATGCTGGTCAGAATTGGGTGAGAACAAGGTCTTAGGACCTGAGTTGCTTCATGAAACCGAAAATCAAGTTCGGGTGATGCATAATAGATTGAAAGAATCCTTTTATAGGCAAAAGGCTTATGCCGATCTCAAGAGAAGATACATTGAATATCGAGTGGGAGATTACGTATTCTTGAAGGTATCTCATTGGAGGATGTTGCGCGTAATAAGTGCTACGCAATTGTGCAAGTATACACGTCGCAAGTAATAAAGTGATATGAGTATCGAGTATCGTCTCCACAGGGATTGGTTTGGGCCAGTTTGCTTAAGTTACTGCACTGTGAAAAGTAAAAACACAATTGATAATAGGAGTTCTAATTAACGAGAAAAGTAAAAGCAATAAACTAAAAGAGTAGATGAAAGAAAAAGAGTAAATAGGCCAGGTTATCGTGAGTTGAGGTGTGATAGCCGATTGGATCGTCTTGGTAAAAGAGTGCAAGGGCAACTCAGTTGCCGTGGCAACTTGCACAGCGGGGTTGCCTTGGCAACTAATCGATGGTTTCCTGGGAGACTAGCTGGGCAACTACTTGGGCGTCTGGGCAGCAACTTCAAGGTTCGGCAGAGCGTTCTTCAATGGTTTCTTCTTATCCCTAAGTCGAAACTCTAGCTACTTGTGCATGCCTTGATAATACATCCCTGCGTGAATCAAGGGTGAACAACAACCAATCTTGTGCTCCTCTTAGCCGTTGAAATCCTTAACTTATTCTTAAGCCGGATTAATCTTCACCATCAATAGATTGAATAAAGACCATACTCACTCGCTTCTTGAATCTAACTCTCCCGATATTAGATAAATAGATGAAGTTACGAGATCCGCTCCCAATTCACTCGCAAACAAGAATAAAAGCCAAGAATGAGTAAACCTTGAATAGAAAAGTGCAACCTCTTATTACCTAAACAAAATCCAATTGTTTCTTACAACAACAAAACACAATAACCACAACCAATCAAGTTAGTTCATGGTTGGGTTCGAAAGATATACAAAGAATAATCCCCAAACCATGAATCTAATGGAAACAAAGAAGAAGAAGAAGAAATCGAACTCTCTCCCCTTGCTCTCTTCTCGAAATCTCTTCCTTCTTGCCCTTTGGAGTTGTCGAAAATTTCCCTCTTCTTGCTCCTTGATGCTTGTCAAAATTCCTCTCTCTTTTTCTCTATGGATTGTCGAAATCTCCATCTTATTTATAGGGCTAGGCCAAAGTCCTTCTTTGAGGAGGAAGTTAAGCTGGAATTAAATTATCTTTAATGAATATAATTCTTTATTATAATTATATTCCTACTAGAACTTCTCCTATCTTCTTGGAATTTAATTCTTCTTTAATCTCTGTATGGAAATCAAATTTCTTTGGGTTTGGGCTTTGCTCCACGTCATCTTGGGCTTGTCTAGTCATCAATTTCGACTACCATATCACCTTTGCTCTTGTCGACAATTGCCCTGGCAACTGGCTCGGCGTCTCATTCATGCATTGCCCTGGCAACTAGCTCGGCGTCTCCTTCATGCATTGCCCTGGCAACTAGCTCTAGCCTTGCTTTGGCAAGTGATCCTGCACATACACACAAAACACACCAAAGCAACATCTTTTCACTAAAAAACTACCAAGTTATGTAATCAAGCTCAACGATGGAAAGAAACATGAATTAATGCATGAATGACTAATTATGCAACTAATAAGAGCTTAAGTCTAACAATAATATGAGTAAAAAGGGTAATAAAAATAGTACTTTTGAACACTTATCAGAGGAAAATCCTCAGATTCGGGAAGAAGGGTAAACTAAGCCCTCGATTCATCGGACCTTTTAAAGTCTTGGAGAAGATTGGTCCAGTTGCATACAAGCTAGCAATTCCTACTGAATTCAATAGAATCCACAACATCTTCCATGTACCAATGTTAAGGAAATATCGATCAGATCCATCACATGTTCTAGAGCCTGATGAAGTAGAACTTAATCCTGATCTATCGTATGATAAAAAGCTAGTTCAAATACTAGATACAGAAGTCAAGAGGCTTCGTAATAAGGTTGTACCATTAGTGAAGGTTCTATGGAAGAATCACAATGTAAAAGAAGCCACCTGGAACCCGAAGCAATAGTGAGAAAGTAGTACCCTCATCTATTCCCCTCAGGTAAATTCGAGGACGAATTTCTTTAAGGGGGAGGGAATTGTAATATCCTCAAATTTAGTACATAAGAAGTTACTACAACACCTTCATTTAATCCCTAATTGATTGAATGAAAGGTGTTAAATCTAGTTATAAGGACTAGAATGCTATAATTGAAAAAGTAGTAACCTAATGTATAAGTGACCAAACCAAAACAATTGACAAATTAAAGGAATGTATGCAAAATGTTCACATTCATATAATTCCCCTACACATATCATTAATTAAAGGATAATTAAGGGCAAATTAGTCAATTGGAAGAGATAATGGATGATCCATTATCATATTCTTCTTCTCTCATTGCTGTGGGATTGAATAGGAAAAGAGAAAAGGCTTTGAGAGAGAGAACACCATAATTCATTGATGCAAGCTTGAATTTGGTGAAATTGGAATTGCTAGTACTCATATAATCTTGATAGGAAGGTAAAATCTCTTCCTTGATGTGTTATAGATTGTTTGATTATGCATATGATGATGTGTTTGTTGTCTTGATGAATTGGATGATTTCTATGTGTGTTAGGAGCATGCTAGATTCAAATTGAACTTGAAATTGTAATTCCTATTAACCAATTTGATATAGGATATATGAATAGTTGCTGGAAATCTGGGAATTATGAACATGATATAAAACAGTCTTGATTAGGGACTGTTTTGATTGAGAAATTGTGTAAACATGTTAAATGAACATAGAACCCTGTTTCGATCATGTTGCTAGGTAAAAAGAAGATTGAATTGAATACATGTGTTGCTAGAAATGTGACTACACCTAATTGAACTAGTAAATTAGGTAATGGACTGCCTAGTTGATGAATTGGATGTGCAAATGTGATCAAATAGATCACACTAGGTTCAACATGATTATACCATGTTTTAAGAACATTGCTAGGTAAATTATGATGGCCTAGACATGTATGAACATGATCATGAATGGAATTTCCATGTTAGGACCTTGCTAAAATGAGTTAAGGAGCTAGGAATTCAACCTAGTGTAATCTGCCCTAAATGCTCTGTTCTGGGCAGTAACTTTGAAAAATCACTAAAAATTCTGTATAATGAATTTAAGCCTGAAATTGTTATGGACAACACCTTGGTATATCTAAATTCATTAGGTGAAAACAGAACTGAACTCTGGGTTGTATACTGAAATGTAGAGGAGAAATACTAGAGACAGTGCAAACTGCCTAGTAAAGCAAAATACCATATCTTTAAGTTAAAAACTGTATTAATTGGAAAAGAACTAAAATGAAAGCTTTATATGGTCATAAAGAAAATTTTGTTAGCGTTCCAATGGTGTAAAATAATTGAAATTCCGACGTACGGAATGAAAGATATGCATGATTTAGTGACTAGAGTGCAAGTTGCCTAGCAGCAGCTGAATAGGCACACTGTTTTGTGGCATTTTGCAAACTGTCTTGTAAACAGTTTTAGGCCTTGAAATATGCCTTGTTTTACATGAACTAGAATGTAGAAAAGTGTGGTTAAGTGTAATGGAAAATGCACATGAGCATGTTGCCCAATATATGAATGTTATATGCTTATGTATGGAGTCACATAATGACTCAATTGATTTCTGGATTGTATCTAATACCTTATGTATTGTATAAATGTTAGATCAAGTAAAAATTGATGATAAAGGGGCTCACTTAAATCAGCAAGCTAGTAGAGGAAAAGGGATTACCATTCGGGATCAACAATAGCTCGGAAAAATTCCTGTGAGTGTAGTTTAAAGTTTGGAGAGGGCGATAACCTCTCCAAGTCTGTTTTGAATTGTAAATTTTATTGTATCTTAAGTGTAAATTGCTTAATGAGCTTGCTATGAAGCAATAGCAAGGTAAGTACTCCTTTGAGTGGTTACTTGATTGTGAAGTATGCTTGAATTGTCATTGATTGAATTGTAATGCTTATTGCCTAATTGAATTAGATTGAATTGAAGCATGATGATATAGATAGAAGTACACAAATCATTGTTGAATGACATATTGATTGATACTCCTACATTAACCATGGAAACATTGATATTGGATTGGATTGAGCCCTATTTGATTAAAAGGGAATATTGGCACAAATTGTGCATATTGAATTGGACATATGCTTCTAATTGATTGAAAGGGGATAACTATTGAAAGCTTTGGTCTCGAGTCGGTCTTAGATATAGTTGGCATGCCATAGAGTGTATAGAGCTCATTGTTGGGGAGGATTACGGTCCGGGACATTGGTCCCTAATTGGCGACAGTAGGAGGGAAGTATTGTTATTGGTCATTGGCGACAGTAGGAGGGATTGACCAGGTACTTGGTACCATATTGATTATTGTATGGCGACAATTTGGTTAGAGACTCGGGTATCTAGACTGAGTAATTGATTCTCAAGGCTATACTTAAAATGAATTAATAACTCATGCATATGGAACCTATTGCTACATTGAATTGTATTGATTAAATGTAAAGATAAAATTGTAAGCCATGAACTATGTATATAGAAACCTTAATTGATCATTGCCTATATGAGTTACTTGATTGTAAAGAAAATTCAAATGCTATGATCTATTGTCATTGAAACATTGATTGAGCCTTTTATTGCTATTGGATTGAAAATTGACACTACATCTTGTAATGTGATCTTGTTCGAATAGTTGTCTATTGATAGGGGAATCATACCATCCAATTGATGTAGTAGATGAGACTTATTGTATTGTCGCTTTGAAACTTTAACTCACTCACCAAGCTTTGCTCATTCTAGTCTCATTTCTATGATACATGTTGATTTTGGAAACTCTTGAAGTCTAAGCTCACACAAGTCACTTATTGCTCAAAAGACTATGTTTCCATTTTGTTTAGTTCTCCTAGGATAGTGGCACCTTAGGCATGTATATGCTTATGGTCACTTAACTATGGCTTGTATAAGTTAACTTTATCTAAGATCTATAAGAAGTTGGGTATGTATTTATAAGCATGTATGCAATATAATGAACTTGTATGCTAGTTAGTTTAATGTTTGATTTACATGGATGAATCATGATGAAATGTTTGAATGGATTCATTGAAATTGGTTAGTTGACATTAGCTACATGTAGTAACCCACATGTTTATACATGAACTACATTGATCACCTAAGGAACTAGTCATATTGTCTAGAAAATATGGGAAGCATGAATGATTGATTATAGTAACTTAAGTAAATGAAATAACTATAAGTCTAGACTTGAACCCTATGGTCACATTTAGCTCTAGCCGATTGGTGTAGATGATTTTGTAGGTTTATATGATTAATTAAAGTCACATATGTAATTCTTATAAAGCACTAGTTGAAATGCTTAATAGTCACAATGAATGTCAAGATGATCCATACACTCATCTTCTAGTTCGAATGGTACCTTGGAACTCAAGTAAATTATAGATGGATTGATTATGATAACGTATGGTAATATGAGATTTAGTTTATCAAGTGAATGCATCATGTATGTTGTATTTGGAACTCCCCTAATCGAATTATAACTTGATGATCAAGAATGGCCTTAATCGAATGGTACTAATACATAATATTGTTTGAATGGTTGACTGTATTTGTAGTAACTTACCTAATCCTACTAGGGTTGTTAGAGTATGTTACAGGTCAAGCTATATTGATACGACCTTGCGTTTTTGGACTTGGAAAAATAGAGCGTATCGATACGCAAGGGGTGTATCGATACGAACTTGGCAGTAAGGTTTGAGAAATAAATTGTATCGATACGACCTTAGGCTGTATCAAAACGGGTCAACATTGGTCAATGTGTATCGATATATGGTTAGATGTATCGATACGGGCTTGTTACCCTTGAATCTGAATTGAGAAATTTGGCTTAGCGTACCGATACGACCTTAAGTGTATCGGTACGGTGTTAGTTAATTTTGTTACCATAGTTTTAAATAGTTACAAATTGGTCACTAAACTTTAAATGGCCTAATCGGATAGGTAAATGACCTCCGTTGATGACGAAATTTCACAGGTTAATAATTGATGAGATCAATTGAAGATTTGTAAAAAGAAATTCTGACGAAGACCCTTAATTTATAAAATTTATGATTTAGTCCCTAATTTCAAAAAAGTTTAAAATTAACCCCAAATTGAGTAAGCTATTAATAGGTTAGTTTAATAGGTCTTAAAAGAGATTAATAAGACATTCTGAATAATATTTCGAGCTCCGAATAAATTTTCGGAACACTTTCCGACCCGGTTCTCGGCCGTGCCGGGAAGAGGGTGTTACAAAAGTGGCCCGAACAAATGTTAGACACTAAACTGGAAAAAAAGGTATAGGTTGGACATCTTTTTGTCTGTCAAACCAAAAATATTCAATCTTTAGTAATTTTATTTCATTATAAACTTCACGTGTTAAGCTTAAATGTGGTTTGATCTTCTTCTTCTTTTACTTTGAAGTACCTTAGTATCTAGTTTTCTATCAATGGACCGATAATCATCATCATCAGTGTTCCAAAACTGAACATAACTCATTCAATTTTTCTTGTCATTACTATTGCAGTTGTTGTTAGATTCTTTTTCCTTCCTTTTGGTAATTAAAGATTTTCCTTCTTGTTCTTCAATGAAATAAATTTTTCTAAAACTGGCTCAACATTTCTCGACATGCATTGCACTCAGGGATGGACCTAGAAAAGGTTGGAGGGGGCAGTTGCTCCCCTAAAAATTTGAAATTCCTATATGATTTAGAATTTTTTTTAGAGATTTTCTATGTATTTTCTATTGAAAATATATTTTCGCCCCCTAAAATTTTATAAGTTTACCTCCTTATTCTACGTTCGTCCCTGATTGCACCGACTCCTCCTTCAATGCTACAATGGCTACAATCAAACAGAAAATCAAAATTGCATTCAACACATTGATTGCAATCTCACAACAACCAAAACCCATGTAACAAAGTTTATAGATTTTAACCAAAACGATAAAAAAAACAATCCCAAAAATGAAGCTTAAGACAAACATTTTTCCATTAAAACTCTCAATCGAGAGCTGGGTTTTTTTTTTCCAAACAGGAAAATCAAAAGAGAACCCATTAATAAAGAAAAAAAAGGTTTGATTTAAATTAATTGAATATTGAACCATCGTTGAGAAGGAACATGCAAAGAGGAAGTTCATGTTTAAAAAAATTGATCTTTCTCATTTCTGCTTCCAATCGTTTAACAAAAACATCAAGTTTTGAAACCTGTCCGAAACGTTTCTGACTAGTGAAACCTCCTTGAGGATCTGTGATACTGATGCCAAAAGATTTGAAATTCCTAAATCAAAACATAAAATCCCACCAATAATTATGAAAAAAATTAAAAGTTTGAGGATTAAATTTAAAATTAATGTTTTTATTAGCATGCCACGTCATTGTGTTAACAGGATTAACGGAGGTTAACTCGGTTGATCAAAATTGTAACACTCTTAAAATATGACTAAGTTAATAAGTGGAAAAAATAGATGAAAATAAAATCTTACAGTCAATAGGTGTTGAACCCATGTCTTGTGCTTGGCAAGCAGAAGCCTTATACATCTACACTAAAGATATTTCTAATCTTAAACTCCACCAAATTAATTTTAAATCCATTTCCTGTATTATATCTAGAAATAAAATAATAAGATAATAAAAATATCCCACCTAACCCCTTTATGACATTTATTTTGATCAACCCCCCAAATCTAGATCTGCAACCCAACACCCAAACTCGTCCGACCACCGACCTCCCTCACCGCCCGCCGGTGTTGCTCACCATCGTCACCAAAATCACCACCGTCGCACCTCAATGTCAACCCCATTCTCACTCACGGCGGAGCCACAACATTAGCCGTGAAACCTTGGTCGAAAACTCGGCGGAGACAACCCATAACCTCCTCTATTGCTGCGTTTTTGTGACGCGGTTCACCATTTATTCGAGCAGCGACTACTGCCATCGTCTTCCCCTGGCCGAGCCGATCAAAACCCAGGTTTACGATCACTGGTCCACCACCATTTAACGCCTCACCGAAGCTATGTTGTTTCGGACCCCTTTTCCTCTATTCTGGGTAAGTTAGGTAAGTTTCCGGCTTAAATCGAAGTTATTTGAGTTAAGCTTTGAGTTTACGGTAGTTTTCAGCTCATTCCCATGGTTTTCCAGCCTTTTGGCCGTGCGTGTGCTTCACACGCCATCACAAACGATTTTTGGCCGTTTGTGACAGTAGCCCCTAAACCGAACCAGCCTGACTAGCCTTAGACCCGGTCTGGCCCTTGTAGAACGAGCCAAATCGAGCCATCCGAACCGGGCCAACCAAACCAAACCAGCTTGAGCCAAATATAACCGACCCGGCCCAGACTTGAATGTGCCCAATTCGACCCGACCCATGTCTGACCCAAACCTGACCCAAAATGAGTCAACTAGCTTGAGTCAACTCAGTGAGTCACCTCGCCCGAGTCAATCCAGTTGATCGATGATGTCAATGTTGACTTTGACTGCTGACGTCAGTATTGGTTTTGACCAAAAGTCAAAATTTTCAAAAACTCCCTACTTTATGTTTTTCGACGTTCTAAGCCCATTTTTAAAATCTGTTTCGTGAAATTCAAACTTGAAAGCCTCCGAATCTGACGTTGAACCCGAACATGCATAAGTATTAAGTTAATTTATTTAAGAGAATTGTTGAATAAAGAACTGACATACAATATTATTTGTTTAAAGGTACTAGAGACTCCCCTAATCCCGAATCTGCTCAACCTAGCTCCTCTCGTTACGTGCGATCGCGTGATCCTGTGGTGACTAATATGTATTGGTACATTGTAAATAATCATTAAAAGGATTATTCCCGTATTAATTTAAGAAACATTATGCCATAGGTTCTAGCACAGCATCGGAGCGTCACATTGGTGCTTAGTAGACCCTTTGACCGATTGGCCTAATATTTTGAGACGTGTTTCTTGTATGCTATATAAACGTTTTAAATGTTTTCTTAAACTGTCATATGCACATGACTGGTTTTCTCTAATTTTGCGAAATTATAACATGTTTTCTGATTTTGAGCATGATCATTTTTATCTGTTTGATTCAAGCTTAAGTACATGATTGAATAGTATGCTCACTGGTTATTGTGTTATTGAATCTAATTGACTGCTCTATATTTACTGTAATTACTGCTACTACTGATTACTGCCTAGACTGTTACTGGGTACTTGGGATAGAGTATGAAGTTATCGCAAGTTCAGCCTAATCCAGTTGGTAATTCATTACTATTTCAGGTTCATATACTTCGGCTAGGGTGATTTCTACCGTACCTAAGTTATCCCTTTAGGTTGGCACCTATGCCCAATGGGCATGGGTTAACGCCCTCTATAGATGCAGTTTTGGGGAACTGCATATTGGAGTTTGGTTGGAGGGTATATAGAGAATTAAAATGAACCCTACTGCTACTTGATATATATGTTTTTGAAATAAAAATGTTTAATGCATTGTTTGTAATACATGTTTTAGCTTTGCACTGTTGGAACACATTGAGCTCCCTAGCTCACTCCCCAATTTTCCCCTTTCAGATATTTTGGATAGGCAGCCATGTTCCTAACATTGGAGGATCGACACATTCAATACTGCATCTAGTTTGTAATGTTTCTATCCACCATTTTATTCTTCAGGGTGACATGTGCCTATATTTTGTGATGTATAGAATTTTATGTTCGAGTATTTTACTACTATATTTGATATAGTTTATTTTGTAACTACTATATGATATGTTGTCATATGTATCTTTGGTTCGATTACTTTACATAGAGTTACGTCATTATACTTTCAAACTAGATGCTTGAAATTTTCTAACATATTTTCTACTTGGTTTTAAAGTTGAGATCTGCCCTGTTAGACATGTTCATTTCGCATAGGCCGGTCAAGGGGAGTTACATTTGGGTAACGGTTTAAAACATAACTAGCAAGAATAATTTTTTTCAAATTGGGTGGCCAAACTAGAATAAGCTCTAAACATAAGAAACCTTCAAAGACGTTTACCCAAAAAATTGAATCCTCTAAAATTTTAAGGGTAATCTTCACCCGTGGTCCTTTTTGTTTGGGTTTTATTCTATTTTGATCACCCGAATTTAAAAAAGACCATTCTTGCCACTTATATTTTCAAAAGTTACCGTTATGGTCACCTGAGCGTTAGCCTCCGTTACTTGGGTAACGAAGAGCTGACATGGAGCATAAAAAATAAAAAAAAAGCCACATTGGACGGCTGCTATAATATAACGTAATTTTGATCACCCGAATTTAAAAAAGACCATTCTTGCCACTTATGTTTTCAAAAGTTACCGTTATGGTCACCTGAGCGTTAGCCTCCGTTACTTGGGTAACGAAGAGCTGACATGGAGCATAAAAAATAAAAAAAGCCACATTGGACGGCTGCTATAATATAACGTGGTTTTGGTCAAACTAACTAAATCACTGCACCAACGTTTCGTCACTCTCCCTTTCCTTTGTCTTTGCATTATCACCAAAATCTTCACTCCATTCTCTTTCAGTTTGTCGCTGCCGACAGCGCAACCAGGCCAGAGAGATTTGCATCCGAGGAGATCAAATCATGAAAGGTATAACATTACTTATTTTCACCAAAAAATATGAACATGAACAATGTCAGCTAAATGTTTATTTATTTTCTGTAGGGTACCTTAATGACCCTGATGCCACAGCTAGGACCATTGACAAGAATGATAGGTTATACACCGGAGACATCGGTTACATCGACGACGATGATGAGCTCTTCATCGTCGATCGATTGAAGGAAATGATCAAAAATACAAAGGGTTCTAGGTAGCACCTGTAGAGCTTGAAGCAATGCCCACTTCTCATCCCAATATCATCGATGCCACTGTGGTCGCGTAAGTTTAACAACACCATCGATGTTTCTCTGATATATTGAAACCTGGCTTCTTCGTTTAACATCAATACTATAATGTGATTGCAGCATGAAGGACGAAGCAGCCGGGGAAGTGATTGTTGCATTCGTGGTGAGATCAAAAAAATTACAGATTAGTGAAGTTGAAGTAAACCAGTACATTTCGAAACAGGTGGTATTCTACAAGAGAATAAGCCGTGTGTTCTTCATTGAAAGTATTCCGAAGGTGCCGTCGGGGAAGATCTTAAGAAAGGAATTGAGAGCTAAACTAGCTACTGGAAACCATTGATTTCATGTTCTGCAATTCTTTCAGCACTCTCTCTCGTGAATTGTTTGAAAATAATATACACGAGTGCAAAGGCTAAATAGGAACTGTTCATATATGTTCCTTAAAAAACCTGGATATATATATACAAAGTGAGTTTGGAAATATTGTAAATTATGACATAAACAATTCAATTTGCTAAAGGGAATGTAATGCTTGATATCCTTTGTTTCTCATTTTGCAGAAAAAATCTAATATTTATGATTGCAAATTGACTGAATTAGTTGAGCCTTGGACTATCCCTCCTTTCCCCTTCTCTTTCCACTTAGCTCCATGAAAATATGCTACTGCTCATGATGAAGTGATTACCCACTTTCTAAAAGCATCGATGTTGAAACATAATAAATCCTATATATATATATATATATAACTTTATATATGTTTCTATGTAATGTATTGTACTTGAAGACAATGAAACAATGTTTATTTTTCGTTTGGATGCATAAGAACGAAGGTAAATATCATCGCAACCAAGTCAAATTTATCACCCTTCTTCATGAAAGTACGGCCTCCGGTGAGCATAGCTCTACCACCGTTCGGCTGGCATAAAATCTTCTGGCAATTTTCACAAATCACCACAGTTATAGAGTGACTAAATCTGATCGTTCTTTCATTAAAAAAACCCAGAAATTAAGTCCCAACTGCCATTTTTAAAGCTTCGACACATTTTCTTTTCAAAACTTCGACGATTACCTCAACAAAACTGTCAAATCTAACAAAAAGTTGTGGTTAATCACTAATTTTTTTCCCGAAAAAAAACTATTTATTTTCATGTTGCAATAAAAAAGGCTATTGTTTATCTTGCTTATTTTTGATTTAATAAAAAACAACATAAAACCAAAGAAACTAAAAACACTAGGGATCTTATGTCATATTAAGTTGTGTGTGTTGGCTATATATATTACCAGATTAAAAGAACTAAAAGATGTAAGGGATTTAATGGGCTTAAATTACTAGTATCATGCTTCATTTGTCTCATTGTTAGGTTATTACACGTTTTGATATTATTAGAGTATTATATTACCTTAGTATCATATAACTATCACATGTTGTTACCGTTTATACCTTACTATTATTATTATCAATATAAAACAACTCTGAAAATATAAAAAGATTGTTAAAATTAAATAAAAAACAGCCCAAATATATATCACAAGAGTCCATTTACATTAAGCCCAGAAAATTAAAAAATAATATACATCTTTAACCCGTTTTGGGCCCAATAAAGCCAAAATCCAAACCTGATAATGACTAAAAACCCTAATTCCTCGTTGCATTGTTGCACAGCTCATTCCCTGGCCAGATCTGACGGTCCAAGATGAAGCATGAGGGGCTCTTCATATCATTACACGCTGCATGCGCGGCTCGTCATTCCCCCACGCGCTTGCAGTTCAACCGCGCCTCTTCACTTCCCATGACTGACCAGTTATTGACCACGCCTTCACCACGGCGACAGCCACCTCAGCACCACCTCTCTACGTTGGCGGCCACATCAGAGGATTACTCCCCAAGCGTTCTCCTCTGGTACCTCTCGACAACCAGGGTATATACAAACAAACCAACAGAATGTTAGAAAAGGGGCAAGCGCACAACAAATTCAAAATTTTCAGAGAATTAACAGATGAAATTTAGTGATACATGTGAATCAAAGCGGAATAACAATTAGCCAATAGGGTTTTTTCAATTTTCTTTTCGCATTTCTAAGATACATGTAACCTAGGGTATATAAATACACTACACTAAATTGTAAAGAAGCATATTGGGATATTCAGAAAGGAGTAGCAAAGAGGCAACAAAAACCTCATGTTTACAGAGGTATAACATCTCCCTTTTTCATTTCAAGCATTCACATAAAGAGAAACATAGAGATTTAGGGTTTCAGTAGTTCTTACCCTTGTAGTTCTCCCCCTCCTCTAGCGTCGACCTGTCTCATGCCGCCGTTGACAAGCCTTACGAGCTCCCTAGGTCGTATACGGTGAAACGGAAGGGAGGGAATGGCAAAGTGGTCTTTCGAGTTTCGATTTCATGTCTGGTTTTTCAATTCTAGAAAGGGGAAGGGTTAGATCTTTTTTTATTTTTTTGGGGGAGGTTTGACTTCGTCGGACTCCGTCGTACGGCGGCTGGCACGGCAGCTCGACGACCATTTTTTGGGTTTTGCGGCGGAGGACGCCAGAATTTGGGTTCATCAAGAACCTAGATGAACACCGATGAAGGTGTTATAACAGGGGGAGGGTTTGGTATTTTGCCGAAAGGGGAAATAAAATAAAACAGAAGGGGTTTTATAATATTTTTGTGTTTTAAAAAAGGGAAAATAGCGCCATAAGGACCTCTGCCTTGTTTTAACGCAGTTTTAGCCTTCTGCCTTTTAGAATTACACGAATGGTCCCTCCGCATTCCTGAAATTTCACCAAGGCCATTCTGCCTTTTATAATTACCATCCGGGTCCTCGCAACTTTCCGTTTCCTTGTAATTTAGTCCATGTCATCCTTTTAGTTAAGTCTCAAAATTTTATTTCCTTTCGATTTAGTCCAGTTTCTAGTGTTTAATTTCCCTATTCATGCATTTTATTTAAAGTTTATTTTGTTCGTGTGATTATTGCCTTCGTTTATGTTTAAATATGTTGTCTCTTGAGTTGTTATGGAAATGTATAATGGATGCCTAATACTTATCTAATATGTGATTTTATATTCGATTTGGTGTTTAATATATAAATGTTACATAGTATATATTTTTGTATTATATATTGAGCATATAGCCTTCATGTAACGTATATAATATGGGTGTCACAAGGTATTCAATACATAGTTCCATATAGTTATGATTTCCAAAAATGTACAACTTCCCGACTTTATAATATGTAAGGCTTTCAATATATATGCTAAGAGGTTTTCCTATTTTTAATATGCTTAAGTTAGGCCTCTCTTTTATAATATATTCTTAACATAATGTGCCTTAGTATTTTGGGCTTGGCTTTGTTTTTTTGGGCCCTGTTAGTTTTAGTTTGGACCTCTTTTGGGCTTGCTAGCTTTTAGGTGGTTTGGGCCTTTAGGTCCTAGGCCTGGCTAATAGTTTTTGGGCTTTAGATTAGGTTAAATGGATTAATTCAATTAATTTAAATCGCCTGCTCGTCTCATAGGGGCGCGACTCTTAAATTAATTAAGTTAATTCTAGATTTGGATTCTTTAGAGCCTTAATTAGATTAGGGTTCGAATTAATTCAATGAATTTTAATTTGCTTTTGGCTCATTAGAGTAAATGTGAGATTCATTGAATTAGTTGAACGTCTCTTAATAATTCTTATGATAAAATAAATTTTAAACCTAGATTGACGTTAAATTTCATACGAATTATCATAATGTGTCAGGGTTTTAGTTGTTTAGGGCTAATTAATTTAAGGTTAAACATTAGAATCACCTAGTTAATAATTAGGTCACTATTTGGGCTTTCCATAATTTGGGCCTTTTAGGTTAGGACTTTTAGTAGGTCCTTGTGTGGTTAATTTTCAAGTTTTTGTTTCTCATTCTCTAATTGTCATGGCCCATCAATTTTGCATTAATTAATCTAAATCATAAAAAGGGAGATATTTATTAATTCTGATATTTGTGTCGTAACAGTCCAAGCTTAAAGGATGTTGACCAAATATCTGAATTAATTTTTACCGTCCCAAGGTAAAGTTAAAAGTGGATAAAATCATTAAATCATATCTTAACTGCTTGCACCATGCATAAAGGTGATGTGCGAAATTCGAACCATAAATTAACACGGCAGTCGGGCTTATTCGATGTCGGTTTAATCTATGGTCTGATGTATCGTCAACCTTATTAATTAAATGTCCAATTAATTTGAACCCACCAATCTGATAAAGCCCGTTCAATTAAGGTTAATTTTCAATTAAGGTCACCAAATTAAATTCTTTTCAAATTCTGACAATTTCCTTCGATTAAAAGCAACAAATATTTTTGTACCGATTTTCGGGCGTGATGGGGGTACTAATCCTTTCCCACACGTAACCAACTCCTGAACCCTTTCAAAATGAATCTCTAGTTTTGTGGTGTCCAGCCTACCTTATCCAAGTGGCCGGTGGTGACTCCCAGTTTTCAATCAATTTTCCAAAGAAAAAGAATTTTCAAAAGAAATCCCTTTAAACTGAGATTACAAAGAAATGATTTTGGGGATAACCCGTAGCGTCGAACCTATAATAATTTTTCAAAATGGTTTTTCGGAAAGACGTTGCTACATCTTCACAATAGCTCACGAATTCAGGAACCTTACACAAAGAATCGATGCAAATTTGACTCTCAAACTTTCCTGCTCCTTCGCCATTTTCTTATCTGATTAAAATTTTTCTTTTGCAGAGAACGAAAGAGAGAGGAGCTTTGCTTGGTTTTGAATACAAGGGAAGGAGTCAAAGTGTAGGTTAGTTTGACCAAAACCATATGCAGCCATTTAATGTGGTATCTTTTTTATTTTTTATGCGCCATGTCAACTCTCCGTTACTTGAGTAATGGAGGCTGACGCTCAGGTGACCAAAATGATAACGTTTGAAAATATAAGTGGCAAGAATGATCTTTTTAAAATTTGGGTGACCAAAATAGAACAAAACCCAAACAAAAGGTACCACGGGTGAATATTACCAAATTTTAATTTATCATTTTAAAATTTTTACAATTTAGGTCCTTATTAATTTAAGGGTAAAGTACATAAATAGTCACAAAATTTTGTTTAAAAAATTTAATTTGGTAACCAAACTTTCAAAAGTTGACAATTAAACTTTCTATTTTATTACAAAATAGTAACTCGGATGTTAAAGCCCAAAAACGACTAAGTAGATTTTCAATTTTCGACCACCATTTTTTTTGTAAAACTAATTAATGAAAGAAGAATTATTATCCCATACACAGGCGGTGGAAACTTTTTATTTTCACAAACGTCTTAATTTTAGGGTTTAGGGTTAAATTTTAGTGGTTTTAGTCCAAGGCTTTAGAATTTAAGGTTCATTGTTAGAATTTATAGTTTAGGGTTAGAATTTAGAGTTCAAGGTTAGGGTTTAGGATAATATGGTTAGAGATTTAAGTTTTAACCTATAAATCTTAAATTTTAACCCTAAACCCAAAATTCTATCAATAATCCCTAAATTCAAAACTACTACACTTAAACTCCTAAACTCTAAACGGAGTCCCAAAATTCTATCAAGGTGGTGTTCGGAAAGTGAGTGGAGAGGGTAGCCGAATGGGGCTCAAGGTTTGACGGGGCAAGGAGAATCGTGCTCCATCGCGTCTTGTCCTCGCATATTGGATCCCACCGAGGCCTTGTTCAGGATCTGACTCTACCTTAAATGATAATGTTCCAATGGATTCTCGTTCAAATACAGTGGTTGAAGGTGGTACCGATGAGGCTGCTGTTAGTTCGGATGATATGGAGATCGGTACTAGTGAGGTGGGTGGTGGTCTTGGTGTTTTGCCGTATGCCAATGAGGTGTGTCTGTTCCTTTTTTGTATTTGTTTATCATGATTAAGTTTTTCTTTTGGAATTTTCAAGGGACAGCTAGCCCTAGAGGTGTGCAAAACCAGGTTCGGTTAACCGTTATCAAATTATTTTGGATAACCGATAAATTCGGGTTGTTCGATTCTTAACCCTAAACCATAACCATTAAACCGATTTTTTTACTTTTCTTATTAAAAATATAAAATTTAACATCGTAATCAAAAAAATATATCTTTCAAAAATTTGACACAAAAATGCTAATATCTTATCAATACTAGAACAAATTCAATAAAGCATAATTGTAGTATATGCAAAAGCTAGGCCAAATAACATAAAAAATCTAATAACTTTAATTAAAAAACTATAAAATCCTTTGAAAACAGTAACACTTAAAAAATGTACGACTTAAAGGGTAATAAAAATATGTAAATATTTGGAGGGGGATAAATTAAAAATAACCCTAAAATTTTGCCAATATAATTGTATAAATATATATAGTGTATATTATATATTATATAACATGTCGGTTCGGTTACCCGCTTTTTTAAAAACCTATAAGCCGTATCCAAACCGAAATAATATATTTAAAAAAACTACCAAAACTTATTTTTTCGGTTGGGTTAATCGTATTTTCGGATCGAATTTTTTAGGTTTTGGTTTCGATTTGTCAGTTTTTTGCACAGCCCTAGCTAGCCCTATTTTCCAACATCATTTTAAAGATTTATATAGGAATAACCGGCCTCAGCTCATGGCATTGATGGAGCCAAGGATTAGTGGTCATACAGCAGACAGGGTTATCTCCCGTCTGGGTTTCTCTAACTCGTTTTGGGTTGAGGCGAGTAGCCTAAATGGGGGTATATGGGTTCTGTGGAATGATGGGATTGAGGTGGAAGTCTTGCAGGTTTCCAACCAGTTTGTGCATGGTCAGGTGCGTGAGTCTGGTTCTACGAGGTGGGTTTTGTTCACTATGGTTTATGCGAGTCTGAATGATACTATCAAAAAGAATGTTAGGGATTCATTGTCGGACCTAAAATTGGGGCCCGATGTTGCTTGGATTTTAGGGGATTTTAACTTTATTCTATGTCTTGAGGAGAGGGATGGTGGTACTGTCTTGACTTCTGGGATCATTTCTTTGTTCCAGGATTTTATTTTTGATAATGGTCTATTGGAAGCTGATTATAGGGGGATGATTTTACATGGAAGAGAGGTTTGGTTCATAAGAGGTTGGATCGGTGTCTGGTTAATGAGTATTGGGTCTCTTTTTTCCTATGCCGATGGTTACGTATTTGGATAGGGTGGGCTCTGACCACTGTCCTATTCTTTTTCACACTCCACGGTAGATTGGCCCATCTAAGGATAAACCTTTCTGTTTTATTGCAGCTTGGCAGGACCACCCAGAGTTTGAGGAGTTTCTTCGGAGCTCTTGGGATGTAGACAAGGATGTTGAGACTAATA
The DNA here is from genome assembly GCA_019671005.1 of Hibiscus mutabilis. Classification (NCBI taxonomy): domain Eukaryota; kingdom Viridiplantae; phylum Streptophyta; class Magnoliopsida; order Malvales; family Malvaceae; genus Hibiscus; species Hibiscus mutabilis. The sequence continues at coordinate 14,279,840 of CM033711.1, forward strand.
TTTCGGCCTTTGCGGACAAAGTACGAGAATGGAATAACTCGGTGTTTGGTCACATTGGTCGGAAAAAGAATGAGTTACTTGCGCGATTTCATGGTATTGATAGGGCTTTGTGGAAGGCTTATTCGAAGTTTTTAGTTTAACTTGATGTGGATTTACGGACCGAGTTAGATGAGATTTTACGCTAGGAAGAGAGTCTTTGGTTGCAGAAGTCTCAGGTCCAATGGATTTGGCATGAGAACCGTAATACGTCATATTTCTATAAGTGTACTATACAGCATCATCGAGCTAATTATGTCTAAGCTCTTTGGGATCATAACGACGTTTGGTGTTCCAATCAATAGGCGCTCAAACGATTGGCTATGGATTTTTACGGTAATTTTTTCTTGAGCGAGGGAAATAATGGTTATGGTTATGCGAGTTGGGGTTATTTTTTGCTATGCACTATCGATATGGCTCGTGCATTATTTGCGCCAGTGTCTGATGAGGAGGTTCGACGTGTTGCTTTTGATATGGGTCCGTTGAAGGCCCCAAGGGCTGATGGCTTCCATGCACTTTTCTACCAGCGGAATTGGTCTATAGTTGGCGCGTCGGTGTGTCGTTTGGTGCAGGACACATTTACCGATAATCCTTTTGATGCTTCCTTGAATCATACATCGCTTGTTCTGCTTCTGAAGGTCAAGTCGTTAGAGTCGACCAGTCAGTTTTGGCCTATTAGTTTATGCTCTGTGTTGTATAAGATTATAACAAAGATTATTGTTAATCACCTTAAACTGTATCTTCCGAGTTAGGTATCGATGAATCAAACTAGTTTTGTGCCCGACAGGTCTATTACAGACAATATAATAATTGCACAGAAGGTTATTCATTCAATGTGCGCTAAACAGGGCAAGGTGGATTTCATGGCCATCAAAATTGGTCTCGAGAAGGCCTATGATCGCCTCGAGTGGTCCTTTATTGACGACACATTGCGGGATTTTGGGTTACCTGATGATTTTTGGTAATTAATTATGAGATGTGTGATGTCAATGTCTATGTAGGTATTATGGAATGGATCACCATCTGAAACTTTCACTCCTACAAGAGGTATTCGGTAAGGGGACTCGCTCTCACCGTATTTATTTGTCTTGTGCATAGAGAGGCTGGCACAGTCGGTACATGAGAGTATGCAGACGGGGGCCTAGAAGCCAGTTCGTTTGGTTAGGACGGGACTTCATATTTCTCATTTGTTCTTTGCGAACGACATGATTCTATTGTAGAGGCCTCTGCCACCTAGGTTACATTGTTTGAGGAAGCTTTGCTTAGCTTCGGGCCAAAAGGTGAGTCTACAAAAGACTAATATATTTTTCTCCAAGAATGTGATTGAGTAGCTACATTCGTATGTGGCCGATAGGTTTGAGTTCCAAGAGATTATGGATCTGGGGAAATATCTTGGAGTCCCTCTATTGCATTCGAGGGTGACAAATGCCACATATCAGTACGCGATTTAGTGAGTGCGTGATCGCTTATCTGGGTGGCCGGCTAAGAGTTTATCATTAATAGGCCGTATAACTTTGGCCAAGTCGGTTTTGTCATCGGTCCCTTACTACACCATGCAGTCAACTTTGTTACCTAAGGGAGTTTGTGCAGAGATTGAGAAGCTTATCTGTGCATTTGTCAGGGGCTATGCAAATAGAGGTCGAATGATACATCTTGTACGTTGGGATGCTCTTTTTTCTCCTATTGCACATGGAGGATTGGGGTTCAAGTCCCTGGACCAGCAGAATGCTACATTTTAACCCCCTTGAGCCGGTCTAGTCGCAAGATCGTATCGAGCGAGTCACACGAGAAATGTCGAAGAAAACCCACAAAGGTTCACCTAAACAAGCGACCCTTTTTTCCTTTATATCTTATCTAGATGCTTTTATTATTTCCTAAGGTGATCATACTATCAGCGGATAAGGCGTGACACAAATCGGGCATCAATTGGACATCCGATTAAGCCCAAACGAAGATTAGGGACCATTTTGCAAAAATAGAATTTTACAAGGGCTTTAACCAATTTAAGGTTACCAACCTTTAATTAGTTTCATTACATGCATATATGTCAATTTGCAGCTTAACAAAACATCCCCAACTCATACGATTTCATCCACAATATTCAGGGACCAAAATGTAACAAAAACAAACCTTACATTGCCTCAAATAACGAACAAAGCGGCTAGGTGTATCGGTACACCAAGGCCTATATCGGTATAGTTCATCTTGTCAATTTCTCAGATTTCCAGTGTTAAAACACCGTACCGATACGCCTCCGGCTATCGAAACGTCGTCCCATTTTTGCCTTGTACCGTATTAGAACGGCTCCAAGTGTATCAGTACGAATGACTGTTTCAGGCATACCGTATCGGTACGCAAACCCGCGTATCGGTACGCTTGGGCCTGTAATGTCACAATTTGCTAGTATTACAACTTAAAACACATCCACAACCAATCTAACATGTCTCCAACATAGGCACAACATGGAAAACCATCATTCTATAGGCATTGAACACCTAAACACTCATCAACATGCTTTCAATCATTAAAGGGTAAAATATAGGCATGATCCCTAGACAAACCAAACACTTCAAACCTCAAATGCAATCCAAACCAAAAACCAACTCTTAAAGGCCATTTACAAGTCCATATAGGCAACACAAACTTGTGCCAAAACATGGGTTTCATAAAACATACTCCCAAACCCAATAGGTACCCTCCCATTGCCAATTATTACTATTAGGGGTGTTCATAAAAAACTGAACCGATGTACTGTACCGAAAATCCCGAAAAACCAGACTAAATGGTAGGTAACCGAACCGGAAAATTTTAGTCGAAATGATACGATAACCGTACCGGTAAAATTAATGGTTAAACGGTACAGTAACAGTTACATTTTTTTAAGAAACGGTTAACCGAAAAAATCGCTAAATTTTTTTTAAAAATATAAGATTTTAGAGTTTTAGCCCATTCAATTAGGCCAAAAAAATTTTGTTACTTCTACTAAAATTTTGTCCCCTTCAATAAGCCCAAAGAAAAAGATAAACAACTCATTAATAATTTTAAGGTTTATCTAATTTAATAATTCACTCATCAATTCATCCCAATCTCTCATTCTCATAAGACGACAACTCCTCCCTCTCTCTAAGCTCTATATACTCAACGATTGAAGGAAGAATAAAGTTCGATACAGTTTTTTTTAAATTTTTTAGCGTCAATTTATATCATTCGGTATATTACAATTTCATAATGTTTCACAACATGGAAAACCATCATTCTATAGGCATTGAACACCTAAACACTCATCAACATGCTTTCAATCATTAAAGGGTAAAATATAGGCACGATCCCTAGACAAACCAAACACTTCAAACCTCAAATGCAATCCAAACCAAAAACCAACTCTTAAAGGCCATTTACAAGTCCATATAGGCAACACAAACTTGTGCCAAAACATGGGTTTCATAAAACATACTCCCAAACCCAATAGGTACCCTCCCATTGCCAATTATTACTATTAGGGGTGTTCATAAAAAACTGAACCGATGTACTGTACCGAAAATCCCGAAAAACCAGACTAAATGGTAGGTAACCGAACCGGGAAATTTTAGTCGAAATGATACGATAACCGTACCGGTAAAATTAATGGTTAAACGGTACAGTAACAGTTACATTTTTTTTAAGAAACGGTTAACCGAAAAAATCGCTAAATTTTTTTAAAAAATATAAGATTTTAGAGTTCTAGCCCATTCAATTAGCCCAAAAAAACTTTGTTACTTCTACTAAAATTTTGTCCCCTTCAATAAGCCCAAAGAAAAAGATAAACAACTCATTAATAATTTTAAGGTTTATCTAATTTAATAATTCACTCATCAATTCATCCCAATCTCTCATTCTCATAAGACGACAACTCCTCCCTCTCTCTAAGCTCTATATATTCAACGATTGAAGGAAGAATAAAGTTCGATACAGTTTTTTTTTTTTAATTTTTTAGCGTCAATTTATATCATTCGGTATATTACAATTTCATAATGTTTCACTCAAAATAGTATTGATTGCATGACAAAGACAATATTGATTTATTATCGTATTGTCCATGACAAAAACAATATTGTTTACTGACAAAGACAATAATTCCACAATGTTTCACTCAATTTAAAGTTTTCTTAAAGTTTGATATAGGTTCTATCCTATTTTTGTTTATATAGTCAAAATAGTATTTTGATTTATTGTTGTATTTTGGTTTATATGCTATTCGAATATACCGACACTTGGAGAAATAACTTTTTGCTATGCTATGCTCTTGAGAGCTAAAAAAATATAACGTTATTTGTATTTTCAAAAAAAAAAAGTTAGATTACATGATAACAATTTTAAGCTATATTGGTATGCAGTAAATATACACTGAATTAATGGTTAAAATTCCTTTTTAACTAAAATTTAATTACATGGTCTAAAAATTAATATATTCTTGTTTCTACAAAAAAATTATTAATATCCTTTTTCATTTTTTCTTGTTTTTCTAATTGTGTTATTTTGATTAACTACAGATGGAGTCTAGCATGAGAAATTATGATGCGGTGAATGTGAATTCAGGTTCTGATTCATTTGATAGTATCAACATTATAGAAGATGATAAACTTGGAGAGCTTCCTCCGAAAATAGGTGAGAATGCCACTGACAAAAGCGACTTAACTATCCTGTAAGTGATTCTAAACCCACTGTGAGGAAGAGAACATCGCCTTATTGGACTCATTATGATGAAACCGGTAATTCTACTGTTGTTAAGTGCAAATATTGTTCCAAGGAGATTACAGCTAGCTCTGCAAATGGCACAAGTGGTTTGAAAAATCATACACTAAGGTGTAAGAAATTCCTTGCTGACTTGAATAAGAAACAAAAGCTACTTGATTTTGAGTGTAAACAACTTGTTAACGATGATGGAACTGTTGACACTGTTAATATTCCAAAGTTGTGGGTGTTTGATAATGAACTTGCTAGGAAAGCTCTTGCTAGAATGATTATTGTGGATGAGTTGCCCTTTAGTCATGTAGAACATGAAGGCTTTCGTCAATTTTGCAAAGCCATGAATCCTAAATTTGTTGTCTCTTCCCGTTCAACTGTGACTAGAGATTGTTATGGCTTGTTTATTGATGAGAGGAAGCAATTAAAAAATGTCTTGAATAGTTTGACTTCAAGAGTTTGTCTTACTACCGACACTTGGACCTCAGGTCAGAATTTGAGTTATATGTGCCTTACTTGTCATTTTATTGACAATGATTGGAAATTGTAGAAAAGAATAATCAATTTTTGTCCTATTGCTGGTCATAGTGGTGAAATCATTGGCAGGGCTGTTGAGAAATACTTGATTGGTAGGAATCTAAAAAATATTTTGACCGTTACAGTAGACAATGCTAGTTCGAATGACTTGGCAGTCCAGTACTTAAAAAGAAGGGTTAATCATTTGGGGGGGGAGGTGTACTAGAGTCTAAATATTTACATATGCGATGTGTTGCTCATATTTTGAATTTAGTCGTAAAGGATGGTTTAAATGAAGTTAGTGTATCTGTCTTGAGGATTCATACTGCTGTGAAATTTGTGAGGTCATCCCCAGCTAGGCTTGCTCAATTTAAAGCTTGTATTGTGGAAGAAGGAATGCCAAATAAACGTCTTGTGTGTTTAGATGTTGATACAAGAGGGAATTCTACTTTTTTTTATGCTTGAAAGTGCATTGAAACTTAGGAAAGCATTTGATAATTTGGAATCTAAAGGTGGACAATATGTTAGAGTTTAAGAAGTTTTGTGGTCCACCTAAGGATGATGATTGGAATCATATTGCTGACTTGCTTCCGTTTTTGAGTATTTTTTATGATGCTACTTTGAAGATGTCTGCTTCTCTTTATGTGACTGGAAATTGCTATGTGCCTGAGATTTATGGTGTTGGATTTTTAATTTCCGACTATTGCAACAATGATTGTCACACCCTAAAAATTAGTCTAGTCAAAATTAGAGTCCGGTGATCGGAATCTTGTATCGATTCTGCCTGAATGATGTAATCACTCGATCCTAGTATCCTATTTTGAAGTGATTAAAGGTGATTGGGCTTAACTTAAGTCGTTGGACCTTTTTGTAAAGAATTCAAACTGGAGATATGAAATTCGAGCCATGCGTATCGATACGGTAAGACTAGTATCGGTACGGCCTAACTGCCCTTAACTAACTTACCGGATTTGGCTTAGTCGTATCGATACGACCATAAGGTGTATCGATACGGGTCTCTGTCAAAAATCATTTTTGTGATCAATTTGTAAAAATTAAAAGTAGGGTATTGAGTCACCTACTTGCTTGCCACCCTCACGTGAATTGGTTCAGAAAAGTTGATGGATGGTTACCAATTACCTAGATAGTGTAGAAGGGGTATGAAAAGATGGAAATAATTAAGCTTTCCCTTGCCCAAAGGAAAGCTTCCTATTGGCCCTTGTTAAGGTGGGAATTAAGCCTTAATTCCAGCTTCCTTATAAAGGAGTAAAGAGCAAGCCTTCACTTTTGTATTCACTGCAAACCAAAGTTACCCTTTTGATTAAAGAAACCAAGCTAGCACATCCATTATCATCTTCAACCCTAAGCTCAAGCACATGTCTCCCCTATCGACTTCCTTAATTACAGTTTCTTCTAATCCGATAGTTCTATAGCATATCTATTGATTGGGTAAGTAAAAGCCCTCAATCAATTGGTGGATTCCATGGATATTTGGAGTTTAATTTCTAGTTGAATTGCTAAACCTAATCTTAGAAATAAGTATCGACGTTGTTGTGTTGATTATAACAACTCCTTGTGGTTTCTTCCTAGCTCGAGAATTGGAGGAGACAAATCCATCGTCCCCAACCAAGCTTAGGAACAAAGGAGTAATAATTTGGGAGCCTTGAAAGCATCGAAATTCATGGTGAGTGTAGTCATGTTACGGGATCGGCTAGGTGTCATCCTATTGTATTTGTTTGTGCTTAAAATTTGCATTTTGTATAAGGGCTCAAGTAGAGCAAACATATGTGGATTCTAATGGTAAGTGTGGTAAGTTCTCATATTGCTTTGATATGTTTTTAAGCTTATATGTGAAATTCGAAATACGTTACATGTGGAAAGTGATATGATTATGTTATGTTATTTGGAGCCATGGCTCAATTCGTAATCCGATATGATATGGCCTATGGGCACAAGGTAAGTTTTGTGATAAATTATATAACCTTGGACACTTGTAGACATTGGATACAATTGACATGCCATAGGGTTATTTGAGCTCACCATGTAAGGGATTGGACTACGGTCTGGGCTACGGCCTATATGTAGAGAGAAAAGGTTGGGTTGTGTAAGGGACTCCGGAGCTACGGCCTATCTTTGTTATATGAGGTGTACGGGGAATCCGTGTATCCATTGGTTACTATGTCCAAAGAGATGATATATGTTTGTGCTTTACATTTGGTAAATGAAATGTGATACTTGGCACAAGTATGACCTATATTTGTTTAATAATGTTTATTTGACATTCAAGTATGCTTACATGTTATTAATGCATAAAGAATATTATTGTGCATTTGTTATAACTACCTCACTAGGCTATGTAAGCCTAACATTCGTGTGTCTCATGCATTTCAGGACCTTGAAGAATTCCGAGCTTCGATCGTGTAGTTGCAGTTAGGAGTCTCTCCCATCAACTATATTTATGTTTACATTTTGTCCTAAACTCCTAGTAAGGTGGCATCAAGCTTAGACATGTCCTATTTGCCCATTTTGATATGTATGTAATGTTCCTAAAGTGCCTAGATGTAAAATGAGGAAGATGGTAGGTTTGCAAGATTGTAAAACTAGTTAAAATGGCCTAAAGGTACCAAAAGGTAAAAACTTAGTAAATGAATTCGAAATACCCTAAAATTTTGTATGCTATTAGAATTATAGATTAATAACTTTATGGTAAAATTTCATGGCATTTGGACATACTTCAACAGGCTAAATCAGTTAAACACCAGATAAAATCTGTCATTACAAGACAGGCGTATCGATACGGGTCAACCTGTATCGGTACGGCCTTGCATGTTTGGACCTAGAAAAATAGAGCGTATCGGTACGGGTCTAGCTGTATCGATACGGACTTGGGCAGTAAGGTCTAGGAAACAAATTGTATCAATACGACTTTAGGCTGTACCGAAACGGGTCAACCTTGGTCAGCGCATATCGATACAGGCCTAGATGTATCGATACAGGCTTATTACCCTTGAATATAGAATTGAGAAAATTTAGCTTAACGTACTGATATGTTCTTAAGTTTATCGATACTGTGTTAGTTAATTGTAACACCCCCCAATAGTGGTCTAGAAGTCGTCGACTTGAGTGACCATAAAATCTTTGTGTAAGTAATTATGTTACCTTGGTTTGTTAGGCTTTAATTGCTAATAAAACAAAATTTGAGACTCAATTTTAAAGCACCAAATTATAAGATTGGTAAATAGTGAAGGTTGCATGGTAAGTAAGAAAATTAGTGCAACTATTACACTTGTTTCATGGTTAAACTTGCCATGTGGAGTCTCGGTCAACCTCATTTAGGGAGAGAAGAGGAAAGATTCCTTTCCTTCCTTCTCCAAGCTAAATCGATTAGAGAAAGAAAGAAAATAGAGTGAGAGAGTGAGAGCATGAAATCAAATCCATGGTAGATGGTGGAACTGGTATAAGGATATCACAATTGAGGTAAGACCCGATTGTTCCTTGTTGCCTGGGAATGTTAAAATTCTATTATTAGCTTGCATGATAGATTAGAGTTGTATTGTGTTGAGATTGTTGGTTCATTAAAGAAGAATTTCCTTGCAATGTTTAATTGTTTATGTGTGTGGTTAAAGAATTGGAATTAAGGAATGTTTATACTAGAACTCGGTTAGATTGATCAAAGCAGAATTTAAGACTAAATATTATGAAAATTTCTCATGTTGTAAAATTGAGATAGAGAATTACTTCTTGATGATTGAAACTGTTTTAGTAAATGTTAGATTGGCAATGGAAAGATTAGGATCTTTGAAACAGAGGAAGGAAACTTGTTTCAAAAGTGCTCGGATTGGTGGGGAAATAAGGGTTGTTGTGATAATTTATGAATGTATAATTGTTTATAAAAAAAGAGATGAGATTTTATATTGGAAAATGCTGATCCTATGGACTGTTATTATGTACACAAAAATGTTTTAGATTGCTTTATTGAAGATAGAAAGCTGGAGTGCTGGCCTTGCTTTGTAGTTGTGTTTATGTTTGGTTATTGAATATAAAGCATAAATATGGGGACATCTTGGACTGTTTTGCACTGTCAATTTGTGTGTACACACTAAGTAGACTGTTTTGGTTAAACTAATTAAAAAGGATGGAACTGTTTTGCTATAAAGGAACGTATACATGAATGTAGGAGTCAATCAAGAGCTGTTTAAATAGATCTACTGACTGTCTAAACACCTTAAAAACAGGGGTAAACTGTTTTGTATAATTGGATGACTGATTTTAACATGTATGAGTAAAAAGGAACTGTTTTGAAAATTCTGTGTGCACATGTCTGGTAATGAGGCTGCTCTATAAATTACTAAACTGTTTAGTTTTTTGAATGCTCAAAATACAGAATTTAAAGTGCAGTATGCATAGTTCTGAATGTGCAGTTAGTGTGTAAGTGCAGTTTTGTGATTGTTAAAAAAATAAATTTAAGTGTGTATGTTGTATTGGGTTGAATGCTTGAGCTTGAAGTAGAAATCATTGATTAATGATAATGTAGTGGATTGTTTTAATATACATATTTGTATACAAATAAATTGGGATTTCTTTGTGTTTGTATGTGGATATATACAAGTTTAGGGGCTGTTTGATGCATGCAAACACATGAACATAAGAATGCTGCCTCATATATATATATATATATATATATATATAAGAAATGGGATTGTTTTGAGTGAATAAGTGAAAATGTATATAAACTGCTCTCTTTATACATGTATATAATGAAGGTAGACTGTTTCGAACCTGAAAATAAGTATAAGACTGCTTTGAGTTTGTATACTTAAACATGGGGCTCTTATGCATGCCTAAGAACATTAAGGGACTGTTTAAAATATGTATATTTGTATATGGAAAATTGGGATTTATTTTCATACTTGGAAGCGTTAGAGGTCTGTTTTTGAGCTGGTATGAAAATGTAAACTTTACTGGACTGTTTGGTGTATTTTAGACACATATTGGACTGTTATAAAAGGCTAAAACCTTGCAGATTCGAGTTTAAAACTGTGCAGTTTTGTGTGCAGTCTTGTATGCAGTTTTGAGGGCAGTTTTGTGTGTTGTCTTGTATGCAATTTCGAATGGTTTTGAATGCAGTTTTGTGTGTTGTATTGTATGCAGTTTCGAACGGTTTGAATGTACAGATTTACTAACTTGAGGATAAATGGACTGTTATAGTATGTTGGTAGTATGAATGCTGTATTTACATGTATAAAAATGTACACATACGTAATCTACACTATTTGCATATACATATACGAATAGTGGACCTTCTTGATGATTACAAATGTGTATACATATGTTATGGACTGTTTTACTTAATTAAGAAACCATAGGGGCTGTTTTGACAATGAACAATGTGTGCATAGTTTGGTAGAATAAATTGTTTTGTATGACATGGTTGTTAACATTTGATTATATGTTTTGAGGTACACTTTGTCATGGATGGCTAAGTGAAGAAGTAGATTGGAGTTTGTGGAATTCGGGTATTCTATAACTTTGGAATAACCAGGTGAGTGTAGTCACTTGAGTCTTGGATAATGCAGAGTTATTCCGATATTTAGTTCTTTACGGTTTGTATTAAATGTTATGGATGATTTGCATCATACATATACATTGAGTAAAAAGGCTCAAGTAGAGCTAAGTGAGAATAAGTATGCATTCATAGCATGGCATTCATGTTGAATATTTGATGATGTTGCATTTCTTATGTTAAATGCCTTGCTATGCTTGAATGATTGATTATGGAATGATCTTGATTTGAAATGAACGGGTCCTTGTTAATAAGCTTGAGATTGCTTACTGACCAATAAAACAATAATAAGATCCTTATAAAAGAATGAAAGCTAATGTTAAGTACCTTGAGTATTAAAGGCTTAATAAGCAAGAAAGCTTAACTTATGCAATAAGCTATTGAAAGAAAACAACAAGTAAGATTACTTGACCGATAAGATACACTCCAAATTCCAGTTATAAGATAAGATATCTAAGTTGCTTGGTCAATGGAAGCCCTTGGACACTCTGATATAATAGTTGGTCTTCTGGGACTACGGTCTATAAGTGATGACTTGGGGGACGCCCCATTTACATATATATATATATATGTTCTATTTCCGATATTAGCCATTGCTAGGTGCTTTGGACTAAATATCGTCTGGACCTATATGGTCAAATTCAGACCAATGTTATTTACGATCAAATGTGTGATCCAAGGCAAATAAGTAAAATACATGAACCTAATGGGAACTTAAATAAGAACTAAGAAAAGACATGGAAAGTATTCTGGAAAGCCCCAAAGGCCCTGATAAGTTTTGTAAACTCTGAAAGCTCTAAAAGCCCTGATAAGCTCTATAAACTCTGAAAGTTCTGATAAGTTCTAATAAGAATCGAAAGCTAATGATTAATTACCAAGTCTCATGAAGACTTCAATGTGCCAAGTTGATCTTTGGCAAGATCAACTTATTGTATAATGAAGTGGGGATAAGTTACTGTATATCATAAAATCTATAAGTTAAATTAAGATAAAGATAACATATGTTGTTATATGATTGTGTATTTGGATGTGTGATCCTTTAAGATTCATGTATAATATATTTTATCATTTGATGTTTCTACCTCACTTAGGCTATATAAGCCTAATGCATTGCATTTCATGCATTGCAGATTTCCTTAGAAGTTTATAGTTGATTAGATTCATGGGTGATCGGTTACTCCAAGACCTTGTTCATTGTCTTGTACTTCTAATCAAACTCCTAGGATGGTGGCATTTTGTATCTGTCTAAGAATCCAGTTTATCAAATTGTTGTGTAAATGATATAGTGGAATGCTATCTTAATTTATGAGTACTTAATACATTTGATTTAATCATATAGAAGATAAATGTTTATGGGAATTCATGGTCAGAATGAAACATTAAAATGTCTCTATTGGTTTATAGGACATTCGAATAAATAACTAATGGATGACTTTGAATATGATGTATAGAGAAATTCGTTGGTTAAGATAAACTTGTAGTATGGTATGCAAACGGTTTCTTGCTTATTAAGTTACATTGGGTTAATTTGATTATTGGTTTGTGGTTTGAGTCATAGTAAAATATTCATAGTTGGTAAATGTTTAAGTTACAAGGAACTGTGCGAATTGGTCATTCAATCCCTCTAATTCGAATTTCATAATGAGTCAAGGTAATAGAGTCATGTTATATTGTAATTGCTGGCGAGGCTTATCTTACTATGGCATAAGTTTTGTTAAGATGTGTAGCTTGCTGAATAATCCAAGGTAATAATATTGATTAATACTTGATGGTGAATCTTGATCTATAATCAAGAAAATGGGAAAGTTATCACGTTTTGGCTTGGTTCTTGTTTTGTAAGTAATGCTAGTAAAGTGTTGTAAGTGTCACGTAATTGTAAAATTGGATAAGAAGTATAATTAGTAATGGTTGGAACCAAAAAGATATTAAGCTATGTATAAATAATTGGGAAAAAAATTTGATAGTGGGAGGTAATGCCTTAATCGATTATTAAATGACTTACTAGGCCTGTGTATTGTGTTAGGATGGTGGCATACTGCTTGTTTGTTAAGAATTGTATCTTATGATTTGTATAATCATTATTTGATCCTTACTCTGTTATAAGGAGTATACAATATTTGTATTCTAATGGATTCTGGTTAAAAAAATAATCATATGAGTAAATTACTTGATTTTTGAGTCTTGGCTCAAGCAAGACATTAAGTTCAGCATATTGCAAATTGAGTGATCACCGTAAATGGTAATCTTGTTAAATTGACAAAAACTCTTTTAAAGAATGGGACAAGATAATATACTGTTATTTATGGTCAGTGTAAAGAAAATTTGAAATTTTCTAGTTCTCGATTTCGGTTTTCTCTGCAGTAACGTTCTCAACTTCGGTTTTCTTCTAATCTAGGTTCGAGGACGTTACATTAATTCTGTTAAAAGACTTAAACCATAGTTTTAAATAGTTACATATTGGTCACTAAACTTTAAATGGCCTAATTGGATAGGTAAATGACCTCCGTTAACAATGAAATTTCATAGGCTAATAATCAGTAAGTTAAAATGAATATTTGTAAAAATAAATTCTGATAAAGAACCTTAATTTTTAAAATTTACAATTTAGTCCCTAAATTCGAAAAAGTTTAAAATTAACCCCAAATTGAGTAAGCTATTAATAAGTTAGTTAAATAGGTCTTAAAAGAGATTAATAAGACATTCCAAATAAGATTCTGAACTTCGATCAAGCTTCCGACCTCTGAATAAGTTGCTGGTAATACTTTCCGACTCAGTTCTCTACCAGGTCGGGAATGGGGTGTTACAATGATGATGGCAATGTAAGAAACATGGCACAAAAAATGAAACTCAAATATGATAAGTATTGGGCAAATGTTGATAATATCAACATTTTGTTGTTTGTTGCATTAATTTTGGATCCTAGACATAAATTAGAATATGTTGAATGGGTTATCAAAGGTTCTTACGATTCGGAAAGTGCCATAATGCTGTGTTCATAGGTTAAGGTTACTTTGAGTGAATTGTTTGAAATGTATGCCTCTTCTCTACATCAACCGGTGAAGAATGCATCTGTCCTTTCTTCCACACCTTCTTCAGGTACTAGTAGTCAACCATCTGGCCATTTTGGGGGTACACTTGATGCCCAACAACTTTTGACATTGAGATGCAAGATGGAAAAAGGTACATTTGGAGATGTTGAGAAAAAGAATGAACTAGAAAAATACTTATCTGATGATTGTGAACCAACTGAGGCCAATTTTGATATTCTGGGATGGTGGAAGGATCAACAAAGAAGGTTTCCTACTCTTTGTAAGATGGTGAATGACATACTTGCTATTCCCGTTTCAACAGTTGCATCTGAGTCTGCCTTTAACACAGGAGGTCGAGTTTTAGATTCTTTTCGCACTTCTTTGACTCCTAGAATGGTGGAAGCACTAATTTGTGCTCAAAATTGGTTGCGGACATCTCATAGACCTTTTTCAATTGAGGAAAATTTGCTTGCATTAGAGGAGTTGAAAGATGGTAAGTTTAAAATTTTTAATTTTGTTGTTTTTATATTCATGTTTTGTTTTTATGTACAAAACACTAATTGTTATGAAAATTTTTATTATGCAGAAATGAAGGATTTGACACTAGAACACCTACATTTGTGATTGATGAATCATTTTCTATGACTGGAGAGTGAAGACGGAAGAACGAAGATTTTTATAATTATTTTAGAGTTATTAATTCAACTGTTTTAGGTTTTATTTTCCTTTATAAAACAGTGAATAAAGGGAAAGAAATAGATATTTTTCTATTACATTTTTTATTCACTGTTAATTTACTTACATTATTTGCTTGACACTTTTAATTCGTTGTTTTATAAAGAAAAATTCAATTTATTGTTGGGGCAGTTGATTCAATTGTTGGAGATGTAAAACGGTTCATGGTTAACCGAGTAAACCAGTTAACCTCTTAAGCGGTAACCGGTTTAAACGGGACCGTAACGGTTCATCAAAATGTCGAACCGAGAATTTTGGTAACCATACCGATAAGCTATGGCAGTACGGTTAACCGTCCATGAACACTCCTAATTACTATCGAACTAGTTTAAAACCATACTTGAGCAAAGTGTAATCCCTTGGACTCTCTTTCTTGCTTCCTTGCTGCCCGAACAAGTTACTTCTCTGCATTGTTAAGAAAAGAGAGCGTAAGCAATAAAGCTTAGTGAGGGATGCTCAATTTAAAAACCAACAACAATGCCTTTTAAACCATTTCTCAAATATTTCTCAAACCTCATGATCAAAACTTCCCATGCTTGAAATCTCTTTTCAAAGCAATTACAAAATCATTCTTCCGGCATGTATCATAATTCTCATACATTAACTATAATGCAAATCTCATTTAAAACTTCTCAAGCATGCTTATCACCTAGCATAGTCTTAACACAATCTCATGTATAAATTGCATTATACAAATCATTTCAAAAACTATGATACATGTTTATCTCATATATTGGCATATCAAGTGACCCAGATGTCACTACCCCTATCCTTGGATAGCACTACCATTATCCATTCAAGTTCGAATATGCAGATTCCTTGATGGCACTACCCCGATCAAGTCTCATGGTGAAACTACCCTCACCATAATCTCACTTCAGCCGGGATGGCACTACCCCCATTGCCCGTATGTGATAGCACTACCCCTATCACTTCACAATAGCACTACCCCTATTGTGTAACCGAAGAATTTGTCTCACATACGAATTTTGTATTTTAGAGTGCACTTTAATCCTATTGGTCAACCAATTATATCCGACAATAATTAAATCTCAGCCACATGCCAATATACACTTTAAAACCATGTTACCTTACTGTTTTTCCAATGCATAAGCATAAACCATTTTCTTTATCCCATTTCAAGAAATCTCAATGCATAGCATTTTCTCAACATGACATAATCTCTTTAAAAGTCATAAATCAATCTCATGGGGTCATTTGAATCATCTCTCAATTCATAAAAACATGCATAATAGTAGGTAACAAATATCTTTTTAAAACATGAGCATGATTATACAAAACAATGGAAAAACCGAAAACCGAGAGCGAATTCTTTCATACTTACTTCTGAGCTTAGATTAGCATTTTCAAGATTAACCTAAACCCCCAAGACTTGCTTTCAAACCTTTGAAAAGCTTTAAAACCAGTTCCACTCATCGACAACGCTTCGCTTGCTTTGCCGAAGCGATCTCAAGCCTCTAGATCAACCGAAGCTTCCTCTAACGATACCGGATCAATTTCCTCTGCTTTTAACCATTCAAAACATATGATTAATGCACAATCTTGCATCAAAATCCTCAGCAACACTACTCCACAACCTTCTCTATCAACTACCAAGCTTTCGTCATCTGAAAACTACCGAAAACATCGGTGAAACCAATCTAATCAATCTCCAGCCATTACCTAGCGAGATTAACATCAAAACATCTTCAATATACAACCAAAAACATTCTCCCAACAACCAAATATCTCCAACAACCAAACAGCCATATAAACAAGCTATAATCTCAAAGATTTCAACCTAGAAATCTAGCAATTCACCTAGTTTTGGAATTACCATATCAAAAACCATTTATCCACATTGTTAAACATCAAGATTGTGATCAAAATCAATCTAAAACCCAACATTATGAAATCAAAATGAAACTCAACCATTTTCCTCATTAAAACCTCAATCCAAGCTTAATTAAAACAAGATATCAACATCTTTAACTCAAAACAATTTAGAAAACAATTTACAAGAGTCAAGAGCTTGGGAATTTCAATAAAGAACCTTTAATTAGAGGGGAATTAGAAAGATCACCTCTAACACAAGCTTTTCCCTTGTTTTGCAATGATTTGGATGAAAACCTTCAAGAAGTCCAATGCTAGTTGATGTAGAAATGAGAAGATCAATTTAGGAAATCAAAGAATGAAATAAAGTGATTGTTTCCTCTCATTTTTTTATGCGAAAATCATAATTTGGGTGGTGAGAAAGTAGAGAGAAAAAAGAAGAGAAAATAGGAAGTTACGTAAGAAAATGTTAAAGCCTTTTAGAAATCTTTTATTAAATCCCTTTAATAAACTCAATTAATTAAACCATTTAAAAACATGCAAAATAAAGGAAAAGGCTGATAACACCTTGGTGTAATAGCTCCCTGAAGATTTTAAGCTTTGGCTCCTTTCAATTTAGTCACTAAATACATTTTGCAATCTTTACGATTTAGTCACCATTTCAAAAATATCAATTAAAACAAATCCATTTTTGTCAAATTGATCCCATCAAAACCTTCAAAGCATCATTTTAGGATTTTAGAACATTTTTCCATATTTTATCTCGCCTAAAAACCTTTTAAATCAATATATTCCCTAAACTAGTCTAAATTGCTAAAACCGATTCAACTGAACCGCCTAACCAAACCCGACTAAATTCTAGGCCCAAAATCAAGGCGTTACATGCATTTTTAATGAAAATTTCTTATAATTTATTGTGTCAACCGGGTCAACTTTGGGCTCAGGTTTTGCCTTCAAAATATATATGGTTATTAAATGAGAGAGAGATCCACATGGCAAAAATACTATAGATGCAAGATATAGAAAGGGAAGCATGGCGTTCTCCCGGGTAGTATTGTTCAACCGAGTTGTTCTCATTTGTGGAATGGGGCAAGTTTGGTTTGGGAAAGCGCTCGGGTTAGCATGATTTGGTCTGTGGGTAATGGCTATGATGTTGATTTTTGGAGGGATGCTTGGTTGGAGGATGTAGGTCCTTTGTAGGATGGGTTGCTTGATCTCGCTTGGACCACGATTCTGGTGGTAGCTAGTGTTGCCAACATGGTTGATGACTTGGGGATTGGAAATGGTCAGATTTTGCTTCATTGTTGCCCCAAGAAGTGATGCATAGAATAGCGGCAAGTGTACCTCCGCGTCAAGGGAGTGGTGCCGATGTAATTGCGTGGAGGTGGACCGAGAACAAGGCTTTCACGGTGCTTCGGCCTATGCCTTTCAAACTGGTGAAGCTGGTCTTTCAAGTGAGGGTGTGTGGCGTACAATTGCCAAGTATAGGGGTTTGTAAAGGGTTCGGGTATTCCTTTGGCTTGTAGTTAGCGGTCGTGTCCTTACCAATGCGGAGAGGTTGAGGTCGTCTTATGGCGACTAGTTCGTGTTGTGTTGTTTGTAGGAGTGAGATTGAGTCGTTGGATCATCTTTTTCGTACTTTTCCCATGGCGATGGCAGTTTGGTTGCGATCGGTGCATGCCGATAAGCTCTCAGAGTTTATGTCTATGGATCTCAATGAGTGGACCCGAGTTAATCTTGTGAGACCATTGTATTTTTCTAGGGAGGGTCAGGATTGGGATATTTTCTTTGACATCGTTCTTTGGGTCTTATGAAAGCACCATAATTTGTGTGTTTTTGATTCGGAGCAATTGGATGGATTCAACGTATGAGAGGAATATCGGCGTGTGCACGTGCAATGTGTTCAGGCGTTGGTTGTTGATCCTGGAAGTGTGCAACCTGGCCCGAGTGTTGTGGAGTGTGTTGATCGATGGCAATTGCCTCTTGAGGGTTGGTGCACCTTGGATACGGATGGGGCGCGGGCTGGTTGTCATGCCTTGCTACATGTGGTGGCATTGCACGGAATGCTAATGGATAATGGTTGTTTGGCTTCGCCAAATATGTGAGGATTTTTTCCGTATTTGAGGTGGAGTTATGGGTGTGTGTGTGAAGGTTTCAAGTTAGCCTGGGAGAACAACGAGAGGCGAGTTGTCTTGGAGGTGGATAACATTGATGTTTATCGATTGCTTCAACGACGTGGTCGAGGAGCTGTCGCGTCTTCCCTTGTGCATGGGGTTATGGAGTTATTGGATAGAGCTTTGGAGATCCGTGTTTGTCATATTCATCGGACTGCTAATCTTGTCGCTGATGCGATGGCCAAGTTGGCTCGGGTCAATTCGCTCCTCCCTGTCAAAGAAGTTGAGCGTTTAATTCGGGTGTTTCCATTGTCGCCAGATGAGATCTTACCCTTGTTACATGGTGATTTAATGCTTGACCTGGGTGTGGGTTAATTGATTATGTTTGATGTGTTTGTTACAAACTTTTGTCTGTATTATCAAGTGCACTATTTTTCCTCTATTTAGGTTTAAGAAAAATTTTTAATGAGGCACTTGTTAATGCAGTTTTCTTCTCTATTTATCAAAAAAAAATAAGGTGTTTGTGTAAACAAAATTTCTACAAACGTTAGTGTACAGAATAATTACACATGAAACAAACACACTTTGATGTAGAATTGTTAAAAAATGTAAAATAATTATAAAATAAATTTCATATTTTTATAATATTTTCTGATTTTTCAATATGGGTAAACTACCGTAATGCTCACTTATGTTTAGGTTGTGTACACTTTTGCTCACTGATTTTAAAAATTGAACTTTATACTCATTTACGTTTTCGAGGTGTAAACTTATCCTCACTGAAACGTTTTTCACCGTTAACGTTTAACGGGAAGCAAATTTGGCAGATTAAAGGTTAATTAATAAAAGGCTTAATACCCAAATAGGTGCCCAAACTATGCTTGTAGATCACTTTTGGTGCCTAAACTATTTTTAGCTCTAAATAGGTGCCTAAAGTTTCAATTTTGGTCACCTAGCCGTTAATAAAAATCTGTTAGCCAATTAAATTGTGACAAGCGGCATGTTTTTAATTTTTAATTTCTTTTTAAATAAAATTCAATTTTCTAAAAAAATTGACAGATTTAAATCTTTACAAAATAGTCCCAAATCCCTAACCCAAATCCCCAAATTACCGTCGTTGTCGCCGTTTACTACCTCACCGGAGACCACCACTATCGCCGCTGGACCACCACCACTATCGCCGCTGGACCACCACAACTGTTTCCCCCAACCACCCATCGCCGATAATCGACAGTAAGTGTGCCGATAACTTTCTTTCGCAATTTTGGCTTCTTTCGACGTTAGGAAGTTGATCGACACACCTACCGCCGTTTACCGGCGATGGGAGGTTGGGGAAAATGATCTTGATAGTTCGGCGACGGATATAGGGGCTGTGGCGTAACCATCGACAGTGGATTCGGTTGCGGAAGTTAGGGATTTCGAATTTGGGGTCATTTTGTGAGTTTTGGGAAATTTAGAGTTTTTTATAAAAAAATTAAGTTAAAAAATCAATTAAATTAAAAAAAGAAATAAAATAAAAAAATATTTTTTAATAAAAATAACGGTAGTTAACGGTTAGCCACCTAAAATGACCAAAATTGAAACTTTAGGCACCTATTTAGAGCTAAAAATAGTTTAGGCACCAAAAGTGATCCACAAGTATAGTTTGAGCACCTATTTGGGTATTAAATATTTTATTAATTAACCTTTAATCTGTCAAATCAGCTTCCCGTTAAATGTTAACGTGAAAAACGTTTCAGTGAGAATAAATTTACACACCAAAAACATAAGTAAGCATAAAATTCAATTTTTAAAATCAGTGAGTAAAAATCTACGCATCTCAATCCTAACCGAGCATTAAGGTAGTTTACCTTCAATATTAAATCAACCTGTTTTACTTTTCGGTTCAATCGGTCCGTCCAACCTGATTTTCCAACCGTGCTATTTCCTTCTCCAATTTTCCAGTTTTTGATTATCGAATCGGTGAATTAAGCTTCCTTTGTTTTGATCGTCGAGAGTTTGTGCGACCTTAGAATCTAAAATCTCTGAACTTGAAAAATGTGGAAGCTCTCCTCTTCTTCTTCTTCATCATCTTCTTCTTCTGCAACAAGAATTGTGTCTGCTTTCCTCAAACTTCACTTCAACCGTCTTCAATTCAACCCATTCCACCATCTCCCTTCAAATCCCACTCCCCCAAATTCAGCGGAATCAGCTCTTTCCCATTTCCCTTTTCGCTCCCGAACGAACCCTTTCTCAAACCTCTACATTCCGAAACCCAACCCCGTTTCCCCTTCTGGGTTTCGGTTCTTTTCCTTTAAACCCTCAAATTCCGCCCCCAAATTCAATACCCATTCCGCCAAAAACATTTTTCAAAGCCCGGTCAGTGTCTTCACTTCCACTTTGTCCAAGTACCGGGGGGCTATTGCTTTGCATTTCGATGCCTTTCTCAAGAGGAACTACTTGTTCCTGTTTGGCGTTGGAGGGGTTCTCCTTTGTGCTTTGCTTTGGAGGATTATGTTCGGCATTGCCAACACTTTTGTTGGCCTCTCTGAAGGAATGGCAAAGTATGGCTTTCTCGCCCTTTCCACTGCAATTGTTTCTTTCGCTGTAAGTTGCTTTTGCTCATTCACTAACTGCTAGCTTTAGCTTTTGGGTTTTGGATTGATTTGAGGTTGAATCATTGACACAACAATGATGTTCTGCATACTGCATTCTCTTAATCAACGTTGCTAATTGCGAGTTGTTCATGCATTTGTCAGTCGATGCCTATGAACATTTTATATACCAACTTTAATTTAGTGGGTTTGGGCAAGTTCTGATGACTTTCTCTGGTTTCCGAGTTTGTATTCCTTTATACTGCAAATTAGTAATAATAGCTTGAATCTGCTTGTACTGTTGTACAGGGTGAATGTTCTTGGATAACAAATTATAGTGAAACTTTAGCCGTTGAATTAACCATATTTCATTGTCTGTCATCTTATTGAATACTTGGTTTTACATTTCTTTGTTGACTAACTTCGTTGAAATGCCCATATTTAGCTATTGAATTCATGAGTATGGTTATTTTGCTTTTTGCCTGGATGGATGATTCTGGCATTTTTTTTTTTGTGTGGAAAATGATAGTATCTTTTTTTTTTAACATCGGAAAATGATAGTATCTTAAGACTTTATGTTTCATGATCATTCATTATCATCAGGGCTTATATGTTCGCTCAAGATTAACTATAAATCCAGACAAAGTGTATAGAATTGCCATGAGGATGCTTAACACATCTCCTGGGATTCTTGAGGTTATGGGCGCACCACTCACGGGAACAGATTTAAGAGCTTATGTGATGTCCGGTGGTGGAGTTACACTGAAGAACTTAAAGCCAAAGTTTAGAAGAAAGCGTTGTTTTCTTATTTTCCCCATCCAAGGTTCCGAGAGAAAGGGTTTAGTAAGTGTTGAAGTCAAGAAGAACAAGGGCGAGGTTTGCTTCTAACTTGCTAACCTTTCTAATTCCTTGAGCAAACTACACATTGACCCTCACTGATGTGGTTTACGAAGAAAAACAGAAGCAATCAAAAGAAGTAAGGCTGAAAAACATAGTCAGAAGAAGATGGAACTTTAGAAAACTTAGGGTTATCTAGTTTCTCTATAAATTCAAAGAAAATAATAAGAATAATAATAATGTTGCGACTGTAACTATTTTACAGCTTAGTTATACTGGGGTTAAGAGTAGAGTTTTATGATCCTAACTCTAGATTTAAACCTTAAAGAAATTAATAATCCTAGCTGTCTATCTATATGCCAAATAATTAATAAATAATAATAAAATACTAAAATAACATAATTGTAAAGCTCTGTGTCATTCTCTCCGTCTTGGAATACTCGACTCTGGTGATAAAACTTTTGCTACTTTAGCCGTAATCTGTAACATACATGATACCATCTATGTTTGTGCTACATTCTGCCATATTTGTCCCTAAAACAACTTTCCGCTTGTTAGGTGGAGGATGGTAAGATATTTCTTGTTGATTGATGGTTAGCATAGAACCATGTAAAAAACGGTCAGAAACTTGCTAAGATTCCCAAGAAAGCTAATCACTTTAATCTTGACAAGAAAGTTAGAAGTATCATCCCAGCTTATGAGGGAAACAAGAATAGCTCCATCGGCTTCATAGCTGCAAATATATTTAATTGCAGCCTCCACCATATCAAAATCAGTTTGTGAACCTGACCATGCTTCAAATAAATATCTCGTAGATGCGATGCATTTCTTATGTTTGGAATCAATGGAAATGTACGCAAAAAGTGCAGCCAAATTATCCTTCTTCGAATCCAGCTTCTTCCTCCTTTGTTGATTGCCTTTAAAATTGTCAAACTCTGAATTAATACCACAATGAATTTTCTGCAACTCCTCCAAAAAATAACTCTGCTGCTGGAGACTCAGCCAGGATATGTGAATAGTTGGAGCAATTCCCAAAGGTTTAGGAAACAAATAAACTTTATGGTTGTGCACTTGTTCTTATCAAAATAAAATGCAAGTCAGGATGCCAATGAAGACGGTCATGCGAAATCTTTAACAAAAAGTTCTCATTCATACCTTTTTCATGAACTTCATCCACTAGCAATTGACTAACACCATTTAATTCTGAGTCTTGAAATATTCTAGCACAACCTGTTTCTCCAAAATCCACTAGAACTCAATTTTCAGCAACATTTTTGATGTTTGCAGCTAGTTTTTCGCCAGCAGACTGCATAACACATCTCTACTAGCCTTCAATATTTTCTGCTTTTCTTGGGTTCTACACTGAATTTACTCTTCGGCAAAATGTGTTTCAGTTGTAGAAACTGAATCAGCTCTTTTTATTCTAGAAAGATCATCTGACGCCGTATCCTTTGAGATATCAAAAAGATTTTTGACCCACCTCCAATCCTCTCCTTCTTCTAAGGCTTTGGTTGTCATCAGTCTATGAAAAACCAAAGGCTCTCCTTGAACCAGATGCATATTGTCTTTTTCACTTTCCTCAGGATATTCATCAGGGATTAGTTCTACTTCTAACAATCATAATCTTTTCGTCCACATGTAAAATATTTCTGCTATAGTTCCATGGCTCCCTTTTGTTTTCTTGTGGTGTGAACCTTCAATGTCCTCAACCTGTCCAAAAAGGAAAAAAGGAAAAAAAGAACAGGTATAAAATGGGAGAATACAAAATGCATATATACTATTATAGAAGTAATGATGATATATCCCTATACTAAAATAATTTTAAAAAAAACTTTTTCTGCATTATCTATAGATGAGCCCTTGAACTTTTAATTTGTTACCCAAATAAGCACTTAGAAGTTGTTTTTATTTGTATGATGGAAATTGGAAAGTAATCACTCTCCAAGGAATTTAATTGGTGGGAGAGTGATTCCCGTGGTTGGTATGATAAAACGTATCCACTTTCCTGGGAATTTTCCTTGTATCAAATGTTGTAATGTTATCTTCCTGAAAACCTCATTCTTAGCAATCACATTCTCACGAATTACTTTCCGTTAGAATCTTAACATGGGAAAGTACCAAACACCACCTTAGTCTTTAATGTATACCCAAGTTACCCTAATCGTTAATTTATAGCTCAATAAACCTTTTATTTGAAACAAGGGCCTTTTGGGGTTCAATTTCAAATCAAAGGGTAAAGGCTTATTTGAATACAATAAAAAGAATGGGTTTGTTTAAGAAAAGTGAAATAACTTGAGGCTTTTCTTAGTACTTTGGCCCATTCCTATATATTTGAGCATATGTTATTTTTATTTGCAGTATGTTGTGAAACTATTAGCGGTAGACATTCCAATGGCATCAGGACCTGATCAGCGGCTATTCTTGATTGGTGATGAAGAAGAGTACAAGGTTGGTGGTGGATTGATCTCTGTGCTGAGAGATCCCGTAGTGAAGGCAATGGCTGCAACCAAGGAATTTGATGATCTTGACCAAATTGAGGAAGAGGAGGATGCTGAGCAAGAACGTCAAGAGGCTGAAAGAAAGCATTGTGAAGAAGTTGAAAAGCTTGAGAAAGGTGGCAATCAATGACAGCTAGCTTGATTTTGTTCTTCTTCCTTCTTGCTTTTGTTTACTGAAGTTTCTGAAAGTTTGCTTGAGGCTTTAACAATGCCAGATAAACTTAATTTGATGAGAAGTACCCCTTCATTATACTGATTGTGGCCATTGCTTTCTCTGAATATGTTAACTGCCTTGTAGTCAAATGGCCCTGTTGAAACAAATAAATCTTACAATTTATGTACGCATAAGCATACATTACATGGCATGGTTTTACCAATTTTTTTGTTTGTCTTACCATGTTTAAAACATTATTTCCGTCTCTGGTGATGCTCTGTATCGTGTCGTTTCATCCAATGATTCCTTGAACAGGCAGTTCTGAGTCCTTGCACGGACTATTTTGGATAGCATATGCAAGGAACCATTAGTTTTTTTATTTGGAGGGCTACCTGTCTTCCTACTGTTTCTTTCTCTCCAGGCGAGTTTGAGCACCTGGACCATGAAAGATTTGCAATTAGACCAACCCTGATTTTGCAATCTATTAAAATGGTGGATGCTTGTTTAAGATAGCCATCCTTTCATGGCATGCTTTTTGTATACGTTACTCGAACTGGATTAATCTTTGCTGTGAGCTATCCACAAGCAGGTCTGCAGGTGCCGAATTTCTGGTAAGGTAGTAGTACTCTTTTTATGCTTCTGGTTCCATAATGCTTGTTGGTACTGTAGGAGTATTGACTGTGGATTGATTCAGTTTGTAGGTTCCAGACTGTTTTGTTCAGAAATTCATGTGGATGCTGGAAATGCTGACATCTTAAGTTTTCTCAACTCTTAGTTTCCTTTCTGTTTGATACTCCAGTGTCGGTTTATGTTTCCATTAGTGGGAAAATGATGGTTATAATTAGGCACGGGATTCATGGGAGGTGGGAATGGAGACTTGCATAAACAGAAACTTGTCTTTGAATTGAAGTGACTGCAATTAACACAAAGCAATGGTGATCCTTTTGCTTGTTTCTGTCCCTTTCTGGATTTGGACTAGTCATGGTCTGCTCTCTTGCTTTGCAGGACGGCAGTTGAATGGTTCTTTTCAGCTCCACTCCACAGTCCATGGTCATTGATCAAGCCCTTTTTTTTTTTTGGAGCACCCCATGGATAGTTTATTAGTATAAAATAATAAGTTGAAAATTGGGATTTTCACCAAAATAGCACCTTTTTAAATCTAATTTTTTACTCTAACACTCATTCAAAATTATTTCCCCTGATAGCACTCTTACAGTGGACGTGCTAGTCAAGATTGGCGAGTTTCATTTTTACTAATCTTTAATATAAGTAACGGAGCCTTTAAGCGTTAAAGAAAATAAAATTTAATAGAACTTGCCATGTAAAAAATGAATAAAATAATAAAACTCGTTATGCATGTCTAATAAATTCATTGTAAGAGTGTTATGCTAGTAAATAATTTTGTATGAGTATCAAAATGAGAAATAAAGTTTAAGATGATATTGTTTTGGTAAAAGTTATATAAAGTTAAATTGACGAGGGATTTTCTAGGGTCGGATGGAACATTTAACAAAATTTTCCAAGGTATGGTTTTATTCTCGTGATTTTAATATGCTACATGTTAAAGTCGAGTTAACATTCAACATTAGAATTGTTGGTTAAACATGATAAAATTTAATACGATATATTAATAAATTGTAAATTCAATCAGAATAATATTTGAATTATACTTTTTTGTAATTAATTAATGTAATCAGCTAGTCAAATAAAATAATATTATTAATTATCGATCAAAACAATTCATTATTAACTATTAACTATTTGTTAATCATCAAACATGAATTATACTTTGAAATTTTCCATGCAAATGAATGGTTAATGAATGATATGGTGAGATTTGATCACATGGAAACTGATCTAAGCTCAGCAGGAGGTGAAATCAATATGTGATCTCCATGGTGCCACGTGGCGGAATATAAGTGGGGGAACAGCCACATCAGAAAAAATAGTATGAACATTCAATGTGGGGGATTGATGATTGAGGGATTGCATTTGCAAAGCATTCTGATCATACGTCGCTGTTGCTGGTCATCAAAGGCAAAAGACTGGGAGGAGGTGGATCCCACTAGTGTCTGGAAGAGGTTGACAATCTGCCACGTGGCTCATTCCAGCTGTCTATGTACTGTATTTGTCTCCTCTTATTTGGTCTAACCGATGACTTTTTCATCCCATCTCATACCGTTGACCTCTTCCCTTCTAATTTAGGATAAAAATTTACTGAAAGAATTATGGTGGGAAATGGAGTCAACGTTTGATCGAGTCGAGTAGAGTTAAAAAAATTTAAGTTATTTGAGTTGGTGCGTCATATTTTACAACTTAAACTTTATTTGAAATTTTTTGATTCGATTCAAGTTTATAAAATTCGAGTCGAGTCAAGTTTTTGAGTTTCTATACAAATTTAATTGTAATTATTTATCATATTACGTTACATTTTGATTCTAATTTAAACAATTTTCTCTAATCATATACGATATGCATATATATTTCATCATATTTTTTCATATGTGACATATATTACTTCATATTTTTTATATTGGTATATATATCATGAAAAATTGAGGAACTTTACTCAAACTTAAAAATCAATCCACTAATTACTAGAAGTTTCGAGTTATTCGAATTTTCATTTTACAACTAAAACTTTATTTGAAATTTTTTCGAGTCGGGTCTGAACGAATCGAGTTTTTTTGCCTCGAGTCGAGTTAAAATTTTTAGTTTTTTCGAGTTGATTCGAGTTTTGCTCACCCTTAGTGGGAGTATATCAAATGTCGATCGAATCAATAATTAATTTTTTTATGTTTGTCCCAGTAAAATTTAGTTTGCACAAATAGTTGTATTTTATGGGTTAGAGATTTAATTTAGAGTTTATGTTATAGGTTTTAAATTTAATGTTTATAATTTAGAGATTTAGATTTTGGGTTTTAAAGTTTAAATATGCATGTTTGTGGGGAAAAAATCTATTAAATATTAACCTATTAAAAATTTAAGCTTCAACAAAGCATGATATATTTGTACAATTGTCATTTAAATATTAATTTGATCCACATCATTACTACTACAATATCCTTAAAATTATGAATACAAATGTACGTATTAATAAACCCAAAAGTGTCACAGTAAAACGAAGGACGATATTCATCTTAGGAGACACGGGTTCAAGTCGCTTTATCTATAAGGTGTATGCGATTGTTAGATGATTAAGAATATGTATGAACAAATATTACTTGATAATAACCTTTAGATTATTAAAAAATTGCATGTATTAGTCTTTGATTAAAGGATTTAATGAAGAGTAAAACTTTGATACACAATCTGTGTAAAACTAATTTTATACAAACTTGTGTATTTACACTATAAAAACTCAGTCTGTGTATCAAACTTTTTCCCTTTAATGAATAGCTTAAATAATTATAATGGAGACAATATATATGTACAACTCAATATAATAAATCTACACAAAAAGTAGGACTAATGAAATTTGAATTGAGACATCAAAAATTTCAAATTTTATCTTTATTATTAAATTTATCGAATTGTTACAAAATGGCTATTGACGATTATATAATATTGTAACAATTCGATTTATTTAATGATTATTTTGTAACAGTTCAGTAACACTTAATGATCATTTTATAATAGATAAATTTAAATACTATTCTATAGATTTTGAAAGATCAATAACTAAAACTATTATATTTCATTGTTAATAATTATTTGTATACATGCCCGAACTATATATCTTTTTTGCAACAGGTTCTTAAAGTATTTTTTTGGCTAAAATAGGTGTCCAATGTTTCATTTTTAATTTCTTTTAAAATCATCTGAGGCACCTACTTTGACACTTATTTTAATCAAAAATAAAACTTTAAGCATATATTTCAGTTAAAAAATACTTGATACACTTATTACAAAAAAATATAATTTAAGTACTTATTTGGTAGTTAAGCCAAAATAAAATTGAATTCAAAACCCAATTTGGATCCTATTCCTAGTCGGTCCTTGGATGACCATCAAATCAAATTTGGAAAATTTGAATCTACGTGGAAGTTGGAACCAATAATAAACAAGTCCATGCCTGTATGTGCTTGCTTTGCTTGTTAATTATACACAATTCTTATTCGTATTTTAATATTGATTAGAAAAAAATGATCTTATCCTTTTAGGATGTGATATCCATATTTTCTTTAATTTTGATTTAAGATATATTACTCTTTCCGTTCTATGAAAATTATTTTTTATTAATATTTAAAAGTTAATATTTTTAAATTTTGACTATAATTATATTAAATATTTTAAATAATTATATTTTATAAAATATATATTTAAAAACTATTTGATTAGGGGTTTTTTAAAATATATTTTTATATTTTTATCAATAACATATTTTAAATAATTACGAGTTAAAGTTGAAAAAATTGACAAAAAACAATAAAGGACATTATTCGTGGGATAGATTGAGTATTATAAATTCCATATATATATATATATATAGGGTTAAGATCCATTTACACAGTGTAAAAATATTTTAAATTTTACACTTTTTTTTAGACCACTGGATGGGGGACTGAGATTAACTCCTTAATTTTTTTTCCAAGTGATAATCTTCACATATTCTACTGTTAATCTCAATCATCCGTTTCACCCATCCAACGATCCAAAAAACGTGTAAAACTTAAAAGTTTATCTTGTGTAACAGGATCCTATCCCATATATATAATGAACCAAACTAGTACTCCAAGTAGAAAATATGATGTTCATTATAAGAGACTAAAGTTCGAGCAGCTTTGTATGTAAAGTGAGTATGCCATATCAAAGGGTAACAAAAGTGTGTAGCGCGTTGTGAACGAAGAAAATTGTGTTGGGAAGGTTACTCCCACAATGAGCCTCTGCAGTACCCGATTCAAATTAATCAGTCAGTGAGTTAGATATCAGTTGGTAAACAAAAATATATTACATAATAATAAAATTATTACACTTCGTTAGTTTTGATGGTAAGTTAATTATTAGATAAAAACATATACATATAATATAATGATTAAAAATGATCAAATTAAAATTTAAGATAGAATCCACAACTTACATAATATATGGACTGATAAATGAATTTGAACTTTAATTAACTAGAAATATAATATTGATTATGAATGATTAGTCATCTTCAATATAGTTTTAGTATGAAAAGATTGCTTGGGGAATACACATGTAAAATATTTTTCTTTTTAGCAATTTCATGATCATTTTCAAACATGGAGTTTGCAGTCAAGACAAGTAGCAAATCTTATGACCGGTATTTTTATGAAAATAATATATTTTTAAAAGTTATTTAAAAAAATTACTCCACTTAAAGTTATTTATAAAAAATATCATATATGTTGGGCGATCTTGCTTTTTACGGAAAGTAAGTTTCAAACTCTTTTTTTAGAGAAAACGGATTTTATGTTAAATAAGTTGATAAAAATAATTTATTACGTTTTTTAACAAATAACTCAATTTCTGTAAAAAAGTGAGTTTGAAATTTGCTCATTGTAAAAAGCGAAATTACATTTTGAGAACGATTTGAGAGTCTTTTTTTTAAATAATTTTGGGTGGGGGTTATTTTTTTAAATAACTATTTAAATTGGGTTTTTTTCATAAAAATGCCCTTACGAGGACTTGTTTATTTATTAGGGTTAAGTACACAAGCAGTCACTACATTATAAAAAACAATCATTTTGATCACTAACCTTCTAAAAGTTATAAATGATTATTAAATTCAAATTATTATAAAATAATCATTAAATTAATCAAATTGTTACATTATTTTATACTTTTTCTGTTCTATTAAGACTGTCACATGTTAGCAATTTTTTAGTTATTTTTTTCAACTTTGGCTATTTTTTATTTAAATATTTTAATTAATTAAAATTTATAAAATATATATTTAAAAATTACTTGATTAATTGTTTTTAAAATATATTTTTATCAATAATTAATTTTTAAATTACAAGAAGTTAAAGTTAAAAAAATTTGACCAAATAATGTCAACATATAATAATTTTAGTGGGACAAAGGGAGTAATATATAGAGAATATTTTTGTAATAAATCGATAAATTTAATGATTTGTAACTTTTGAAAGTCACTGACTAAAATAGTTATATTTTCATAGTTTAATGACTATTTGTGTATTTTACCTTTATTTTTATTTAAAATTGAATTAAAAAGTTTAAATTTGATACACAAACAAGCCTACTTATTTTACTATAAATCAAAATTAAACCTAAACTCTAAAAAATTAAACCCAAACTTTAAACCTTAAACTCTAAACACTAACCTTAAATTTTAAACTCTATAACTCAAACTCTTAAATCTCAAACCATAAACTAAACGTTAAAGTTTACGCGAGTTGACTTGGTAAAAAGCCAAATAATTTATTAATAAAACACAATTACGATTCACCTCTGCTCTTCTCTTGTCTTGTTTTTGTTCTTCTATTTAAAAACCAAACAGACAAAACAATGGAATCTGTTCTATGTGGTCTGGTTTTGTTTCTAACTGTAACTGCATCTTTATCCTCCAAAAAATAGAGCATAGGAAGAAGAAGAAGAAGAAGAAGAAGAAGAAGAAGAAGAAGAAGAAGAAGAGAGATACTGGTTTTGGAAGTCGACCCTTGACTTTCTGTTCATTATTACCAATAATCAAATAAAACCAATCCAACCCTTTTTCATTTCCTCAATAATTCTCCCTTTCTTCAAAGTTTTTCTCTTTTTTTTTACATAAAGTTTGCGTCTCCCCCCCCCCCAGTTTTAATTTTCTTGTAAACCTGAGTATGTTGACTGTGTGTTGTTTATGTTCTAATTCAATTGCTGTCATTTGAGTAAATATATTGTTCCCTTGGATTGTTTCTTTCTTTCACCGGAATTCATTCATCTGTACTGAAAATCAGTAGATCTGAAGCAGCTTGTGTTCTTGTATGGAAACTGCAACAGCTCCTAAAGTTCGATTGGTTAGATGCCCTAAATGTCTTTTGGTTCTTCCAGAAGTTGCAGATTTTCCTGTATACAAGTGTGGAGGTTGTGATACAATTCTTGTAGGTAAGAATATTTTCTTTCTTACATTTTTGTGTTACAAAACATGTTTTGTTCTAATGTTCTTCCATGTCTTCATATGTTTTGATCTTGGTTTTGACAAATAATTGAAGCTCAGAGTAGGCATAAAACATGTGTTGTTGGTAGGTTTCAATTTCTTATTGTTTTGCAGCTAAAAATAAAAAGGCCATTGCCAAAAGCACCTCTGTCTTGCAAGAGACCGGAGCTGCTGTGACTAAACCGGTTCGTCTGTTGGAACGTGGCGAATCTAGCGGCTCAGCTCTGCAAGAACCTCTTCCTTCGCCTTCAGTGAGTCGGTCGAGTCACAAAAGTGGAGGGAATCGGGACATATCTGCTGGCTCTTGTGGTGAGAAGCACGGTGAGGACTTATTGGTAGAAGGGCGGCATAATGGACGGTACGAGAAGGATCGAAATGCATCGAGATATGGTAATGGTGATGGTGAAAGTGATGGCGATATGCTTAATGAAAGTGGATCAAATGAAGGGAAGCAAAATGGAAATGGACTCTTGCCGGCAGAATCTTTAGGTCGCTACGAGAAGGATCGGAATACATCCGGGGAGAGCGATGGTGAAAGTGATCGTGGTATGCTTGATGAAAGTAGATCAAATGAAGGGCAGCAAAATGGAACTGGATTGTTGCGGACCGAATCTTTGGATCGATACGAGAAGGATCGAAATACATCCGGATATAGTGATGGTAATGGTGAACATGATCATGATATACTTGATGAAAGTAGATCAACTGAAGGGCAGCAAAATGGAACTGGATTGTTGCGGACAGAATCTTTAGATCGATACGAGAAGGATCAAAATACATCTGGATATAGTGATGATGATGATGGTGAACCTGATCGTGATATGCTTGATGTAAGTAGATCAAATGAAGGGAAGCAAAATGGAACTGGACTCTTGTGGAGGGAATCTTTAGGTTGCTACGAGAAGGATCAAAATACATTCCGAGATAGTGATGGTGATGGTGAAAGTGATCATGGTATGCTTGATGAAAATAGATTGAATGAAGGGCAGCAAAATGGAACTGGACTACTGCAGACAGAATCTTTCGAACATTGCGATGTTCAACAACCAGGAGTTCCTGCTGAAGATTCTTTATCCACGGAGCTTCATCATGGGAATGTAGATTTAATGCTGGAGATATCTACAGACTCTCACAGTGAGGAGCACGATGAGAACTTATCGGTAGAAGGCCAACATAACGGTCGTTACGAGAAGGATAAAAATACATCGAGAGATAGTGATGGTGATGGTGAAAGTGATTGTGATATGCTTGATGAAAATCAATCAAATGAAGAACCAATGTTGGCAGCAGAAACAAATATAGAAGCAGAGGCAAATGGCACGACCTCGCAGTTAGAAGGTGTAAATTTGGAGTTAGAGACTAGTAACAAGATTGATTCCAACCCCGGAGGCTCTTGGATAGGTGAACATTGTGGAGTTACTAGTGCAAGGTCTACGGATACTTTTCAAACTGTGGATTTCGTCAGCCTTTGTTCTGAGTTCAGTGGTCCTCCCGAATGTTTGTCGAAGTCCACTACCGTCAGAAGCTCGCATGCTTATGATGGCAGTATTTCTTCTTATGATGGAATTGATGATCACTTCTCTGATCAGCAATTACGTTCCTTTGAAAATAGTTATAAGCCTGCTAATAAGAAGCATTATGAGATGGAGAAATATGGCAAGTGGCACCGAGATGAACCGCTAGAACCTGTAATGCATCACCGTCCACCTAGGAGCTGGCCGAGACTGGAGAGATATCAATATGCATCTCTAGTTCCTTTGTCTCAAAGGACTCCCTTGCGCGACTATGGAAGTGCTGGTCCTTCACGTGAATCGCGAGATGAATTCCCTTTTGATTCTCCCTCCCTTCCATTCGAGAAGGCCGAGCACAGCGAAGAAGAAAAAATGAAACTGTTAAGAATGGTATATGAACTGCAGGATCAACTTAGCATGACCAATTTGAGTGCTTCCACTGATGTACCTTGGAAGGAAAAGCATTACAACAAGCATCGGGAGCCACTCGAGGATGAAAATTTTTATCCTGCTTACTACGGAGAACGTGGCTTTAACCGGAGAAGTAGATTCTCACGAGTACCTTTTTCCGGAGGTGCAATAAACAATAGACATGGCATCGAAAACACCTGTTTATGCTGCCATCCTCAAGCCTGGAACTATCCGGAGCAGTTTCCTCCGCCCATGTTTCCACAAAACCGAGGATTTTGTAGAGTCGGCCCTGGTCATAATTGTTACAATTCATACAGCTCTTTGCCCTGTAGCCCCCAAAGATATATGGAGTCTGATTTTTCTAATAGGGTCCATGAAACTCAATCTGATGATCAGAGATATGCAGACCATGAGCTGAAGAGGTACTTGAGGGAGAAACATCATTTGGCTAGGCGACATATCCGGCCAACGGCAGGTGGAGCACCTTTTGTAACTTGTTACCATTGCATCAGACCGCTGCAGTTACCTGCAGATTTTCTACTTTTCAGAAGGAGGTACCATCAGCTAAGATGTGGGGCTTGTTCAAAGGTGCTCAAGTTTTCACTTCTAAAAGGAACTCATATAGTTCCTTATGAACTGGTTGCTGCAGAACCTCCACCAAGCGAGGTCGAGGACTGCAATGATGCGATTAATGCAAGAATTCCGGCATCGGCATCAAGTAGTCATGGTCGCACGCAAACAGATCCTTTGTCTTACTCCGATGATTATGGACTCTCTTTCGACATAAGCTGCTCCACAGATGGAAATCCTGGTTCTCATGCAAGATTTCACCATCTTCAAGGCAGCAATGCTGATGTCCAAAACATGTCTTCTAGCTCTTCCAAACCTATGGAAACTTTTGATTCAGCGAGGCATTCCAGGTCGAAGAAAGTGTCCTCAGAGACTGAAGGGTCACCATCAAGAACCGGAGGGTCAACGCTTCATCGACTTATGGGGTATTCTTCAATAAGCCAAGTGCTACGGGGACGTAGACCATCCATCTCTAGCACAAGCTCGTCGCACTTTGGCAAAAATAACTCAGGATCGAATAGCCGAGCACAGTAATTTTTTCTTTTTGCAGATATAGTTATATTGGAGGGAGTGGAAGGATTGACATTCATCTGTTTGATTTGTATCATGAATGTAAAGGCTTATACAAGAGGCAATTTACTTGATTTGTTAATTCATGCATAGGAAAGATAGATTAGCTACCTTATATTTACATGGATTTGTATGTTCTTTTTTATTACACTTATCTTCTTCATACATTCATGCTCAGCAATAGTTATAGAAATAGAACAAAACCTGTTTTAACAGCACCAATTGTAGTCTGTTAAGTGATTTCATAAGGAATTTCCTCTACCTGCATCAGTAACTCCGACATCTAGATCAATAAACAATAAAACTCGAACCATCGCTCCAATTTAATTCGACATAATTTGATCCCCCGACCTTCATAGGCTTAAATGGATAACATGCCTTTTAGGTTTATAATAGCATGCTAGAATCATTAATCAATCTGTATCAGATCCCGAGTCCGACTCTCTGTCTGATTGCAGTTCAATGGCTTGATTCTGTTCAGATTAACTTCTAAAGGTGGAAGTCCACCATCATCACTCGACTCGATCTCATTCTTTACTTCTATCGGTGTGGTATCTCTATGCAAACTTTCGGTCATTTTCATTTTAATCATCTAGATAAGAAGATTTGAAAATTTCAGGCCTGTAGGAAATATAAGCATGAATAAGTAAACACAACAGAAAAGAATATATATATATATATATATGTATTGTAATGAAAATGCTACTATAGCAACGCTCTATGATCTAAGACATATGCAAACCCTTCCTAGGAAGCTTAAACATGTATCCATGGTGGGATAATGAAGGTGAATTGGCATATTGCAGAGAGCAATCTAAATGACATAGGGACACCCAAAATTGCCAGCTAAAGCTCCCTGTAGAAACGAAGTCTGTATTTGCCAACTCAAGCAAATGAAGCACTGTGTTATACTTTGACTCAAATTTTAGTTAGTTGGACATTGTTATAATTCTGGTGGTTGAAGATTGTTTGGCATTTGTTAACTCAAGCAAATGAAGGCTGAACACTGTTAAATTTAGTCTTCTGAGCATGTGTTATTTTATGCTGTTGTCGCTTTAGTTATTTTTTTGTATTTAAATTCTTTAGGCATAGTTTAAAATATCGCATCGGGTTCGAATTTTGAGAATCTAAGTATTAAGATTAAAACAAAAAAATGCAAAGTGATAGCAGGGTAACGGAAACGCAAACGCACCATTTCGGAGATTTTCTGTAGTGCACGAACTTGGTCATAAAACTGAACTTGAGGGCCTTTTCTTTTCCACTTTCATCAACTACAACAAAGCTCCCTATATATTGAATTATCAAAACCTAATTAACCGAATGTTTTTTTTTTTAATTTTTAAACCATTAACTTAACCCAGTTTTTCCCAAAAATAATTAACTGAACCAAATAAATCGATTTCCAAATTAACCGAAATTTATTATAAGTAAATGTAAAAAAAATAGTTTAGGTATTTTTTGTTGTGTGTGTGTTTTATTTTTTACTTTTGTTAAATATTTTTGGATAACATTTTCAAATTTGAGTTAAAAATTAGTTGAGTCTTAAAATTTTAATGGATTTAGGCTTAAAAAATTATACGTAAATGTAATATCTATTTGATATTCAATATGTTCAAGTAATTTGGTTAATTAGGTTATTTAACCGTTTTCGAACTGAATTAATCGATAACTGAACTTTAAAAAATTCTTTAATTCCCGACTGAACTAACTTCGATGACCGACCATTTAACGGAACTAATTTGATTTGATCGGTTAATTCAGTTTTAGTTAAACATTGAACACCGCTATGTATCAAGAGGGTGAAATGTCGAAATTTGTAAATATAAATGGTTAAATTTATTGAATTAGGACAAAATTAACAGAATGTATAAATTTTGACAACTAAAATTATTATTATACGTACGAGTGGCAATCAGGTGGAGAATAATCGAAAATCGTGGGGATTCGAACCAACGGGTATGGGGAATAACCGAAATCTTCACCCATGGGACAGGGACGATGAAAGTTTTATCACCGAAGCTCAAATGAGGATGAGGACGAGAATTTCTATATCTGAACCGTGAAGATAATTGAACCGTACCCACATAAATAACCGTGAGATCCCCGAAAATATCCGCATATGTCCTAATATTTTACAAAGTTAGATGGCCATAGGTGTAGTTTACCCATTTTCCAACAAAAATCTAATCCCTAATGGCCGGCTGGTGTAAATTTGAAAATTCTATGTAAATTCTATAAATATAATTAGAAAGTGATCTATACCTTGTTGTAAATGTGATTCGGTATAATTTTGTTGAAACTACGCTGTGATCAAATTCAGTATGTATTTTAATATATATATATATAAATGTTAAAAGGTCATAAAAATTTGACAGCAATTTTTTTAGAAAATAGTTTCAGTAAGGATTTTGAAAAATCACAAAAAATTCCACAAGATAAATTAAGAAGCGAGCCTTATATTTCAATTACCATAATAAAGTCTAGATTCGTTTAAAACAAACGGTTCTTGATTTCGAGTTATATATTAGGAGTTATAAATTTCTAAGTGAGCAAAGGTCAGAAGAAAAGGCTGTAGATTGTTTTAAAAAACAACGGCAGTGACTTAAGAAATTCCTCATAAATCGTACGAGTAAAATTAGAAGAGGTAATTTATATGATTAGAAAAATTATCAAATCTAGTTTCTTTTAGAACAAACGGATCATAATTTAGAACTGTAGATTATTAGTTACATATTTTTTAAAGGTAGTGCAAACTGTCATGTTTTAATAGTATTTTACATATGTTTTATAGTTTTGAAATAGTTTGTTTGTTGTTGGCGAAATTAAATTGATCATTTATGTTTGTAATTTTAGAGATTTAATGTTGAATATTTGTTTTAACGTGTTAGTTTTTGTTTATCTTTTTGGGTACCAGAATTAACCGAAAATCGTAGGGATCCATAAGGGATGAGTATGAGGACGAAAAAATTCCCGAAACGTTTAATGTGGATTCTCAAAACCGTACTCGCAAGTGTTAGGGGCGGAGTGAGGAATGCAAAATCGTCCCCGCCCCGCCCCGCCCCGCCCTATTACCACCCTTAATTATACGAGACTGTTTCTATTTTAATGGTATAATGACTTGTTTGTAACACAATTTTAAATAACTAAATTATTTCCTTTAAAATTTATTTTTTATTAAATTTATATTTTAGTTTTTAGCTTTTTATAATTTTTAAAATATAAATAACTATTTTATATTTAATATTTAGTGGCTTGATTAAAATAATAATTAATTTAAAAAATATATTATTTAGGTAAAAATGCCTTCGATCCACATGTCCGCAGGTAACGTAAGGTACGCCTTCCTTAGGATTCCCACATAAAACATAAACAAAATCCATCCTCGAGTTACCGACTTTGGCAACTCGCAATTGGCGCGTGTTTTGCAGTCTCACAGCGGTCTCGTGTTCTTCCTTCAACCCTCCCGATGCAAATCCCAAGCTTTTTCCTCGTAGCACCTTCTTAATGAACCCAAATTGTAGCTCAATTCGTTTCCTGGTATTGCTTTTCTATCTCTGTTTCAGGTTTCCTATTCTTTCGTTATCTTATATTTGCAATGCTTTAATCTAATTCTTCGTTTTCGTTATGTTTCTGCTTATTCTATTGAGTTCAGCTTTAGTTTATTGCTCTTGGAATTTTTTAATGATCTGGGCATGCTTCTTTTCATCAAAAGAACACTAGCTGCTTCTTGAATTGGCTGTTGAAACCCTCTTTTAAAGCTTCTGGGTTTGTTTGTAATTTTCTGTTGTTTGCCTTTGTCTAGTTCATATTTGGTTTGCAGTGAGAAGAATGGGTCGGAAAAAGCAGGTCAATCCGCGTCGATCAGGCGCCTTAATTATAGACAACACTGGTAATGTTGAAACCAAACAGGATGTCAACCGAAAGGAGGAAAAAGGAAAGGAGGGAGTAGTAGATATAGAGAAACCATTCTTCGTAGAAGTTGATAGGGCTTCTTGGCTTTCGGATGAGCATCTTGACCTATCCGAGGTTGTTTTGATTGATTTGAATTTGAGAGAAGGGTATGCTGGTTATAGAATCAGTGAGGGCTTTTATGGGGACTCCAAGTACTCCTTAAGGTTTCGAGTTTGTAATGTCAGTGAGTTTGTCAGTCGTATTAAACTAGGACATTGGCCTGTGTTACCTTCTAGTGATGTGTCTTTGGAATTTATAGAGAAAAACATATCTGATGGTGCGGAGATGGAATCATTGATGTTGTATGGGGATTTTGACGGTCCCGGTGAAGGTATTTCGGCTCTTGTGCACTTGGCAAGTTTGAAATTTCTGACTTTGCGGCCGTTGCCAGAGGTAACGTTTTCTGAGAGCTTGCCATCTTTGAGAGTGAGGGTGGAAATACTAAAGAGTGTTTTTGATGATTGCGAGTCACTTCTGGAGAATATGAGGCAACTTTGGAAAAAGAGTATGATTAATGTTCTGGCTTGGCTACCTCCTGAAGTGATGACATGTGAGGCCAAGTATGGAATTAGTGAATCAGTGAACATGGAAGTTGATTTGGATCCAGCTACAGAAGATGAAACTTCACGACCTGGGAAACGAGCAAGGTTTAATGCTGCTGAGTTTTATGAAGCCATAAAGCCATCAAAGTGAGTGTCCTGTTATTTTATTATATATATTTTTAGTGATGCAGAACTGTCATAACTCATACTTATGTTTTGACTTTCTAATTGTGGTTGAATTCTGGAAGCAAATCACTTATATATGTCCTATGCAGAGAGAACCCGATGCTGAATGATGAAATTCCTGACTTGCTCCCTGTTTTGAGACCATATCAACGGCGTGCAGCTTACTGGATGGTACGACGAGAGAAGGGTGATTCAAAAATTCTGGAAGAATGGGAAAGGAGCATGCTGTCTTCTCCATTGTGTATACCTGTGGGTTTTCTTGATACATCTTCAAAAATGTTCTTTAATCCATTTGGGTAGGGTTTCTTTATTCAGTTGGCATTTTACTCAAAAAGTTTGTCCTTCCATAGTTATTGTTGTTGTGGTTTGTTCTTTTTCCCACCTACACACCCACACCCTCCAAAAAAAATACAGTTTTCTTCTGTTCACTTGCTTACTTTGTGGGATAATTTCTTCAGTGGAAATGTTTCTCTGCTTCCAGAGCCCACGCCTCCTTATGTCTGCGGCGGTATTCTAGCAGGTACACAATGTTTCAGTCTTTCAGAAACTCTTCAAATCCATTCGACATATTATATTAAAGAGAACTGAAGTTTAATTTAATGATGATAGAGGTAAAAAGTTCTGCATTCAGTATGATTAATAGTTTAGAGACGTTGCAATTTTGGCACAGTAGTTACCATCTTATCTATTATATATTTATATACATCATTTCTGCATCTTTCTCCACTTCAGGATTTCTGGTCAGTTTAATTGAGTTTGGCTTTTGAATACCCTGATCTGTGAGATTGTGTTGTTCCAAATTAGTATGGGAATTTAGTCTCGCTTATTTGGAAGCCTATGTAGATTTTGACACTAATTGTTCCAATTCTTGTATGCATGCTCCTCAAATATGGGGTTCTTTTTAACTTATGATTTCTGAAAAAAGTGCTTTTCCCCTTCTATTGTTTAAAGGTGATATTTACCTACACATCTGATGTCATTCTGCTTGCTTTTGTGGTGGTAATTATGAACATCAAAGATGAAATGGGTTTGGGAAAGACTGTTGAACTGCTTGCTTGCATCTTTACACACCAGAAGCCTGAATCTGAAGGTGCTGTATTTGAAGGAACTGTAGCAAATGTTACAACTGATGGGAAAATTAGCCTCAAAAGATTGAAAAGGGACCGCGTTGAGTGCATATGTGGAGCTGTGAGTGAAAACCAATATAAAGGATTATGGGTGCAATGTGACATGTGTGATGCTTGGCAACATTCGGAATGTGTTGGTTATTCACCTAGAGGAAAAGCCCGGAAAGTCAGTGAAAATGCTGATGAACAAGGACTACAAAAGCTTAAAACAAGGAAAGAGACAACCAACATTGTTGTCAGAGAGGGAGAGCATGTCTGCACACCATGTTTGGAGCTACTACAAGCTACCGACTCTCCCATTGCTACTGGTGCAACTCTTATAGTCTGTCCAGCTCCTATATTATCTCAATGGGACACTGAGATTATTCGGTATAAATTTTTCCCTGACTTCTTTTTGTACACTTTTGTGAATTCCAGTATCCTTAAAACTATAGTAATATTAGATTTTGCATTCTTGGTGGTAAGTAAAACTTAATATTTTGGAGAGTGGAGAAATCTGTATATCATCTTGTTAATTTCACTTGATTCCTTCATTTTCGGAGGATATTTTTGAATTGCATTATTTTATACCTTTTCCATTGCAATTCATTAATGAAAGGTACTTATATATTTATTTCTTTTACTTTTGTTTGTCATTCTTAGTCATACACGTCCAGAATTGTTAAAAATTTGTATCTATGGAGTAAGAACTCCTCTTTCAAATGCATCTAGAGTGGGTATCAATGAAATTGTCAGTGCTAACATTGTATTAACAACATATGATGTACTCAAAGAGGACCTCTCTCACGACTCTGATAGACATGAAGGTGATCGGCTTTTCTTGAGATTCCAGAAGAGGTTCCCTTTTAACTGCTGTTTTTTCTTTTGTTAAAATGAGTTGTGCTGAAACTGGATGATTGGCTTTTTTATTTGAAGGTGTTCTCAAGTTGTTATATATTATAATTTTCATTTTACTAGGATTGATTGCTTCATAGCTTCACTGGGTTCACTGTGTGCTTGGAGTGACTCCATACCCATGCTTTTCCAAAATTTTATGTTCGACATTACAATCTTTTATTCTTGAGTTTTCTTTGTAAATTCTTTACTTAGTTTAATGTTTCCAAACTTTGTACTAGTTGCAGGAGTGTACTTTCAAAATCTTTAACTGATTTTTCCCCTTCTACAAAACTTCATTTTGATTTCTTCATTGTTTAATAGCTTATACCTTTAAACTCTTTTCCCCCTCATACTTTTGGCTTTTTGGAATTTAAATTATTATTAGATAAAAACTAAACGTAAATTTTAACCAACTTGAATGGACCCTATTAACATAATAATTCTTGCTTTTATCCTGGCTGCCTTATTTTAATTACTCAAGATGATGACAGGGCTGTCTTTTCGATAGGTACCCTGTCATTCCAACTCTTCTCACTAGAATATTGTGGTGGAGGGTTTGTCTGGATGAGGCCCAAATGGTGGAGAGCAATACTGCTGCTGCAACAGAAATGGCCATGAGATTATATGCTAAGCATCGCTGGTGTATTACGGGCACCCCTATACAACGCAAACTTGATGACTTATATGGACTTTTAAGATTCCTGAAACTAAGTCCTTTCAATATTTCAAGGTGGTGGGTTGAAGTTATACGGGATCCATATGAGGTATGAAGTTTCTTACCTTTGTTTGAATTCCAACAATTACATACGTGCATTGTGGCTTCCAATATACACTTAAATGTAATGTTATAATTTTAAAATAATTTTTCATGTTTAATGTAATATTATAGTTTGCCGAGAACTTTAATATATGTTGAAAGCATAAACTGTATGATAAATTCTAGACCTATTAAAAGCTTTTGAAAGTAGTAATTGCAACTATGTCCCTCAAAGTACGAAAATGTATCGAACACGGAGTCAGAAGTGAATTACGAGTCGGACCAATTTGCGAATCGAGATTGAACTGTGTCATAGAGATTTCTTCGAAAGAATATGAATGTAAAATCATGTAGTAAACTGCCGTGATGTATGTGTGGCACCTGAAGCATATATTACCCCTAGTTTAAAGGTGATTTAAAATGAAATGATACTTTGAAGATATTGTGGCATTAATGTTGTACAAGTTTAGAGTCCTATAAAAGTATACTCTTATGTAACAAGAGAAGAACTATCTCTATTACTCTTGAAGAATACAGCCGTTATAAAAGATAAACTTCAAATATTGTAAATATTATTTGTTATTATCTGCTAACATTTTAGGATCAAGTCTAAAGGGATAAAACTCTATCTCCTAGTATTATCTAGGATTCTTATCTCTTTTATCTTATCTTATAGTTAGATTTAAATTTTAAATTAAGTAATTTGATTGTAACATAACTCTCTTGTATTCAGCCTATATAAAGGCTTTGTACCGATGCATTATTCAAGTCAATACATTTGAGAATTCATTCTCTCTACAAAACAATCTCTCAATTATTAACATGGTATCAGTTGCTTAGGTTTTTTTTTTCCGATCCACAAAACCTAGAGAATGCATACCTCTCCAACATCTGAAATTAGTTTAGGTCCGATCAAACCCTCCCACAAGGCACATGGCGTATAGTTTATGCAGCAGCAGCCAAAAAGATCAACAAATGAGCATCTTGGGGAATTAAAACAAATGGTTGGGCAGCCATCGGTAAAAATTAATCAAAGTGTGACAATGGCAGAAGAAAGCGAAGGTAGCATTTCCTTTGCAAATACGGTGGTAACAAAAATATCATCCCTTGGATAGTCGATTAAGGGGCTCTCGACCATATGACAGAAATAAAAGTCTCTTTCTTACTCTTACAAAGCAACCTTGTCAAAAGAGTGTGAAGACAAATGATGGTTCGATGATTGCGGTAGAAGGGATTGGGACAGTCGTTAACAATGACATTGTTCTTTCCTCTGCTTTATATGTTCCCAACCTAAAATGCAATTTACTCTCACCAATAGATTATGTGATGTTTTCCAAAGATTTCACCCGGTTTGATTCATTGGTTGTGTTTTTTTTGAAATGGCTTGGGAAAAGAGATTGACAATGCTAAGCTATGTAGTGGCCTTTATCTTCTTGAAGGTCAACCTCTTCCCAATGGACAAGTTCACTCAAGTTGCACCTTTAAATCCGTTTGTTTACCCTCTCAACTTTCTAGTTTAAGTTCAAATGAAATTTTGCTATGGCATTTTCGCCTAGGTCATCCTAGTTTCTTTTATCTTCATAAATTGTTTCCTAAATTATTTCTTACTAAAAAACCAGTTTCATTTACTTGTGATGTATGTCAAATTGTCAAGCATAAAAGAAATTCTTACTATCCATCTTCTTATAAAGCTTCGCAACCTTTCTCTCTCATTCACAGTGACATTTGGGGTCCTTCTAATGTTAAGAATATCTCAAGGGCTCAGTGGTTTGTTTCTTTCATTGATGATCACACTAGGACAACCTGGACTTATCTTATGAAAACAAAATCTGAGACTGAGGAGACCTTTAAAAAATTCTATTCTATGGTTGAAATTCAGTTTTGCAGTAAAATTAAGATATTCAAGAGTGATAATGAGAATGAATTCTTTACTAAAACTTTGGGTGTTTTTTTTAAAGAGAGAGGTATAGTTCATATTAGCTTTTGTGTAGATACCCCTCAGCAAAATGGAGTAGCCGAGAGAAAAAATCGACATCTATTAGAGGTTACTAGAGCCCTCTTATTTTCTTTTAATGTCCCTAAGCATTTTTGGGGAGAGGCATTGCTTCATGCTACTTTTTTAATTAACAGGTTACCTAGTAGAGTTCTGGGGTTCAAAACACCAAGGGAGGTATTTCTTCAAACTTTTTCTTCCTTCAAACCAATGTCATGTACACTGCCCATTAGAGTTTTTGGTTCCTGTGCTTTT
This sequence comes from Hibiscus mutabilis, assembly GCA_019671005.1. Classification (NCBI taxonomy): domain Eukaryota; kingdom Viridiplantae; phylum Streptophyta; class Magnoliopsida; order Malvales; family Malvaceae; genus Hibiscus; species Hibiscus mutabilis. The sequence continues at coordinate 14,324,322 of CM033711.1, forward strand.
GTTCACATCTCTAAACAATTTCGGGGTAAGTTAGATCCTAGGGCCATCAAATGTATTTTCCTGGGATATTTCTTCAAACTTTTTCTTCCTTCAAACCAATGTCATGAATCTCAACCTTTTTTCTCAGATTCTCAAATTCAGGGGGAGAGTTGGGATGAATTTCAGCCTCAACAGATTCAGTTACCTCTAAATGAACCTACTATTTTGTTACCTCTAAATGAACCTACTTTATACCCACCTCTATTCCAACACAAGATCTTATCCCTGAATCTACTATAATACCAAATTCTGTTCTTGAAACTTTATCTCCTAGAGTTGAATCTGTACCAAAAACTTCATTAAATCTTCCTTCCGAGAACCAACTTGAAACCAGAGAACTAGGTGTCTATACAAGGAAGAAAAGGAGGCCTATTCAGGACACTACACAGCTTAGGACTGCTCAAGAACTGGAACCGATCCCATTGTCCTCGGAGGAGGAGGAAGGTATGGAAATTTTGAATAATAATGATATTGAACATTTTGATACATCTGACTTACCAATTGATAAAAGAAAAGGTATCAGGAAATGTGCAAGTCATCCAATGCAGAGATATGTGGCTTACGGAAAGCTAATACCCTCATTTAAGGCTTTCACAACCAAGATTGATAATATCCAGATCCCTCAAGCAGTACATGAAGCCTTGAAGGATCTAAGATGGAAAAAAGCTGTAGAAGATGAGATTCAAGCACTGCAGGAAAATAAAACCTGGGTGATAACTTCTTTACCTCCAAGAAAGAAGGTTGTAGGTTGTAAATGAGTATTTACAGTTAAATATAATTCGGATGGGAGCATTGAGAGGTTCAAAGCAAGGCTGGTTGCAAAGGGATTCACTCAGTCCTATGAGATTGATTATCAGGAGACATTTGCTCTAGTGGCAAAACTCAACACAGTAAGAATCTTATTGTCCCTTGCTACGAATTTGGACTGGCCTCTTCATCAACTAGATATAAAGAATGCCTTCCTAAATGGGGATCTAGAAGAATAGGTGTACATGCAAAGGCCACCTGGTCTAGATGAAAACTCAGATCCAACTAAGGTATGTAAATTGTTAAAATCATTCTATGGTCTTAAACAATCACTTAGAGTATGGTTTGGCAGATTTACCAGGGCTATTCTAAAAGCTGGTTACCTTCAATGGCAAGCTGATCATACTATGTTCATCAAGACCTCTTTTGAAAATAAAAATGCTATTTTAATAGTCTATGTTGATGATATAATCATCACAGGTGATGATGTTCTGGAAATCAAAAAATTAAAAGAGTTCTTGGCTACAGAGTTTGAAATAAAAGATCTGGGTCAGTTAAGATACTTCCTAGGAATGGAAGTGGCGAGATCAAATGTTGGGATTGTGATAAATCAGAGAAAGTATGTTCTAGATCTTCTTTCAGAGACAGGGATGCTAGGTTGCAAGCCTGCCGAAACACCAATGGAGCATAATCTGAAGTTTAGAACTGACAACAATGGAGCTCCTACTAATAAGGAACAATATCAGAGGCTAGTTGGTAAGCTTATTTATCTATCACTTACACGACCTGATATTTCTTTTTCAGTTGGTATTGTTAGTCAGTTTATGAATGATCCTAGAGAAGAGCATTTAGAAGTAGTGTTCAGGATTCTGAGATATTTGAAGATGACACCAGGCCATGCTTAATTTTCACCAAAAATGATAACAGAAAAGTGGAAGTCTTTACGGATGTAAGCTGGGCAGGAGAGCTTACATCTAGAAGATCTACAAGTGGATATTGTGCTCTAGTTTGGGGAAATTTAGTGACATGGAGAAGCAAGAAACAATCGTAGTATCAAGAAGCAGTGCAGAAGCAAAATTTCGAGCTTTAGCTAATGGAATTTGTGAAGGGATTTGGATTCAAAGGATGTTGTCAGAACTAAAACTCAATCACAGTAAAGATTTTGAACTTCATTGTGATAATCAGTTAGCAATTAGTATTGCTAAGAATCCTATACACCATGATAGAACAAAACACGTGGAGCTAGATCGTCACTTTATTTCTGAGAAGATCACTAGTGGGACAGTCAAGCTAAATTTTGTTCCATTTCACAAACAACTAGCCGATGCACTCACCAAGGCATTTCTAAGAACTACCTTTGATGAGCTCACATCCAAGCTTGGTCTCTACAATGTGTATTCACCAGCTTGAGAGGAGTGAAGAATACAACCGTTATAAAAAATAAACTTCAAATATTGTAAATATTATTTGTTATTATCTGCTAACATTTTAGGATTAAGTCTAAAGGGATAAAACTCTATCTCCTGCATTATCTAGGATTCTTATCTCTTTTATCTTATCTTCTAGTTAAATTTAAATTTTAAATTAAGTAATTTGATTGTAACACAACTCTCTTGTATTCAGCCTATATAAAGGCTTTGTACCGATGCATTATTCAAGTCAATACATTTGAAAATTCATTATCTCTACAAAACAGTCTCTCAATTATTAACAACTCTATAAATATATCTTCTATGAGCATATTCGCTTGATTTAAGTCTTATTGAAGGACATAAACTCTAGTAAGTTAGATAGCAATAGCTCTCTTAAATTTTCATTTACTTTTCTTTAGATAGTCCTTTTTGTATTATGTAGATTGCAATAGTCGTCTTAAGCTTCCCATGTAATGTTTCCTTTATGGTCCTTTGTGGATGATAGTGCTAAGCCAGAGAAATTTGTTTTGAAAACTGTTAGAATCAGAGAACATTTTAGAGTGTTTCTCTGTTAAATCTTATTTCAAAAATGATGTACAAGAGTAATCCTTTTATAGGCTTTACAAGTAGTTAACCTAGAGTAGTCTACCTAAGAGATATAACTCTTATCCTTTAATGAGATAGAGTTTATCTAGATTTAGACTTTTAAATTCAAACCATTAGATAAGATAAGATTACAACATTTAATTTACATCCAATATCCTACACTCCCCCTCAAACTGGTGTGTATATGTTGTATACTCCCAGTTTAGATGAGAAGTCGTCAAAGGTCACTCTCGGAAGTGCTTTTGTAAAGATATCCGCCAGTTGACTCTTTGTAGGAACATAGTGCAGCTTTACGACACCACTGTTTACATTCTCATAAATAAAATGTCTATCAATTTCGATATGTTTAGTCCGGTCATGTTGTACTGGATTCTTAGTAATACTCATTGCTGATTGGCTATCACTCGGTACCTTGAACTCCTGTTTTTCATCCAACTCCAGCTCAGTGAGAAGTTTTTTAAGCCACATGCCTTCGCAAATTCCAATGGCCATAGCCCTATATTCTGATTCTGCACTACTTTGAGACACCACAGTTTGCTTTTTACTCCTCCATGTGACTAAGTTTCCCCACACAAACGAACAATAGCAACTCAAATTTTCTATCTGTTAAAGCTCTTGCCCAGCTAGAATCTGTGTAAATCTTCACAGATCTGTCTTGATTTTTCCTGAAAATAAGTCCAAATCCTGGTGTAAACTTTAAGTATCGCAGGACTCTATTGGCTGCCTCCATATGTTCTTCTCTAGGATCGCTCATGTGCGGGATGATTATGCTTACTGGATAAGCTATATCAGGTCTGGTGAGTGATAAATAAATCAGTTTCCCAATCAGCCTTTGGTAGGATTCTCTGTTCACGGGAGTACTCGTGCCATTTTTTTCAAACTTCAAGCCTGCATCCATTGGAGTGTATGTTGGTTTACATCCAACCATTCCAGTTTCCGAGAGCATGCTCAAGATGTACTTTCTCTGATTTATGACTATTCCCTCATTTGATCTAGCCACCTCCATTCCGAGAAAGTACCTAAGACTTCCCAAGTCTTTAGTCTCAAACTCTGTTGCCAAAAAAGTCTTTAGTTTCTCAATTTCCTTTGTGTCATCTCCTGTAATGATCATATCATCAACGTAAACAATAAGGAGAGGTTTTTTACCATCTGATGCTACCTTCTTAAACAAGGTGTGATCTGCCTGTGTTTGCTTAAACCCGTTCTTCACCATGGCCTTCGCGAATCTGTCAAACCAGGCTTTTGGTGATTGCTTTAGCCCATACAAGGATTTATTTAGTTTGCACACTTTTTGTTTCGTTGAGTCATCCTCTAAGCCTGGTGGAATATGCATATATATTTCTTCTTCAAGCTTTCCATTCAAAAAAGCATTATTGATGTCCAGTTGGTGCAACTTCCAATCTTTATTAACTGCTAATGAGAGCATCACCCTTACTGTATTCAGTTTTGCCACATGTGCAAAAGTCTCCTGATAATCTACTCCATATGACTGAGTAAATCCCTTTGCCACTAACCTTGCCTTGAACCTCTCGATGCTTCCATCAGAATGATAATTTACTGTGAAAACCCACATGCATCCGACCACCTTTTTTCCTTCTGGCAGTTTAGTTAAACTCCATGTGTTATTTTGTTGTAGGGCTTTGACATCTTCTTCAACAGCTTTCCTCCAATCAGGATTTTCAAATGCCTCTTCCACTGTTCTAGGGATCCTTACACTGTTAATATTAGCTGTAAAAGCCTTGAAACTAGACAATAGTTTCCCATAAGCAACAAATCTATCAATAGGATGATTAGTGCATTTTCTTACCCCCTTTCTGATTGCAATCGAAAAATCATCTAAATTCTCATGAACTGGACTTTTTGAGACATCATTGCTTACCATTTCCTCCATGGCAGCAGGACTTAAGATCAGTTCTTGGCAAGTACTAGGCTGGTCAATGGGTTCTGTGACAATTTTCTTTCTTCTGGTATAGGGAGTAAGCTGTTTGACTAGAGATTGTGGGGTTTGAGTAGTGTGAGGCCTGGGAGATCTAGGTTCTGGAGAAGGTCTTCCTACTGGAACATTAGACGAGATGGGAGATGTAGGCTTTGGGGAAGATCTTTCTATTAGAACACTAGGAGAGCTAGGAAATATAGGCTCTGGAGAAGTTGTAGGATCATCAGAGTTGCTAGGTTGTTCGTCCTGTGTTTGTTCAAGGGTCGAAAAAGGAGACAACAAAGGAAGAATATGAGTAGGAGTAATAGGCTGAGATTCCTCACATCTCTCCCCCTGAATCTTAGTCCCTACAAAATAAGGTTGATTTTCAAAGAAAGTAACATCAAATGAAACATAGGTTTTCTTGGTAATAGGTGAGTAACATTTGTAGCCCATTTGTCTTGATGAGTATCCTATAAACACACACCGCAAGGACCTAGGATCACGCTTACCCCTATTGTTGCTATGCACATGAACAAAAGCTTGCAGCCAAATACTCGAAAAGGAATAGCAGATGACCATGGTTTGAAATGTGGGAAAAGATGTAAAAGTGTGTCAAAAGGAGTTTTGAAGCCCATAGTTTTGCTAGGCATCTTATTAATTAGGAAAGTAGCAGTAAGAAGTGCTTCCCCCCAAAGATACTGAGGAGCATTAGCAGAAAGCAGAAGAGACCGAGTTACCTCAAGTAGATGTCTGTTTTTCTTTCAGCAACCCCATTTTACTGAGGAGTGTTGACACAAGAAGTAAGGTGAAAGATACATTTCTCTCGAAAAAAAGAACCAAGGGATTTAGTAAGATACTCACTCCCATTATCACTCTGAACTATCTTTATTTGCGTTCAAATTGGTTTTCGATCATGTGAAAAAACGTTTTAAATATCGTTTCAACCTCTAATTTTTCTTTCATGAGATAGGTCCAAGTAACCCGAGAGTGACCATCAATAAAGGACACAAACCAGCAAGCCCCAGATAAATTTTTAACTTTAGAAGGACCCCAAATGTCGCTGTGTATGATAGAGAAAGGAGAGGTAGGTTTAAATTTAGTGGGAATATATGATTGTCTTGTATGTTTGGCAAGTTGACATGCATCACAGGTGAATGACGAGAGATGTTTATTCAGGAACAACTTAGGAAACAATTTCGCAAGATAGTAGAAATTCGGGTGTCCTAATCGAAAATGCCATAGCATGACATCATTGGAAAGAAGAGAAGAGGAAAAAACTGTAGACGTAGGACAACTGGGAATAGTTTTGTTTCGAGAGGATAGGCCATCAAGAATGTAGAGTCCATTGTGTCGCCTAGCATTGCCAATCACCGTCCTCGAGTCTTGTGCCTGAAAAATACAACCAGACAGCCAAAGTTAACATCACAATTCTCATCTTTAACAATTTTGCTAACAGACAGAAGATTGCAGGCCAATTTTGATACATAAAGAACATCAGACAGTACTAGATAATCATTTAATTTAATAGAACCACTTCCTGATACAATGGAGAGAGATCCATCGGCAACTTTGATAGATGATGCAAATGAATGTGGCTTGTACTCATGAAAAAGGTCACGATTTCCTGTCATATGGTCAGAAATACCAGAATCCACTATCCAACTCTAGGGATTGACTGTGGCCAAACAAGAAATTCTACCTTCTATATCAGGAAATGCAGTAGAATCTGATTTGGAGAATATTTGACCAAACATCTGTTGGAGCTCCACAATCTGTTGCTTACTGAAATTGCTGGAAGAACTGTCATGCGCAGTAACATGTGCTTCTCTCGGGACTTTGACCCGTTGGGATTTCCACTATGTTGGTCTCACTGATTGAGACGGAATGGGAGAAAAAGACGCATCTGAATGGTAAAATCAGATGGACGAGAGCTTACTGGAGAGCTAATTGCAGAAGCAGCAGGTTCTGTTGTAGCCATATTTTCTAAATGGGGAAGAAAGGTCGAGAGAAGAGAGGAAAAAAATTGAAATTTGGAAGAAATGATCGACCTAAACTGATACCATGTTAGAATCAGAGAACATTTTAGAGTGTCTTTCTGTTAAATCTTATTTCAAAAATGTTGTACAAGAGTACACCTTTTATAGGCTTTACAAGTAGTTAACCTAGAGTAGTCTACCTAAGAGATATAACTCTTATCCTTTAATGAGATTGAGTTTATCTAGATTTAGACTTTTAAATTCAAACTATTAGATGAGATAAGATAAGATTACAACATTTAATTTACATCCAATATCCTACAAAAACTTTGTCAGATAAAGGAGATTGCAAGACTTGGATTTTTTTGCAGGTTTTTAATGCATTGAGTGACACTAATAATGAATATAGAGTTTGGTGGTTGGAAGCTCTTGATCATGCCGAGAAAGACAAGGATTTCTCTAACGAGTTAATCAGAAAGATTGAAGAGGCTATCTCAGGATCTCTTAAGAATCGACTCTCGTCACGGATGTCTTCCTGGTCAGAGATGATCTTTGTTTTTAGAATTGTGTCTCTTGCGTACTGTTTTCAATCCCTATATATCATAATTTATACTTTCTGCTGTTGCTTTTGATAAATAAAGAAATTTTCAATTCATCCAAAAATATAGAAGGTTAGCCTTTTGTAAAGAATTGAACAAACTGCAGTACAATCAGTTAAAGGATTACAACACCAAAACAAAATTTTAAAGCGATAAAGATCTTTAGTATGTAAATTCTCTTTTAAATCCCTAGTATGGCATTGATGAGAAACATAATTCTATTCTGATTTCGATTTACTGAGTAAGTTAACTCACACATGTGCTACATACTTTACAGGCTCTTATAGACTATGACTTTTAGTTACATTAGGAGTCCTACTAACAACTGACTTCTAACTCTAGCCTTAGGTACATAACTTTAATAATACTTCTACTAATACAGTTTAATTACAACATTAACTCTACTATGTCTAAACTTATACTCTCTCTCAAGCTGAAGAATATACATTGTATAATCCCAGCTTAAATAAAAAATTGTCGAAAAAGACTTTTGGCAGTGCTTTTTTGAGTACATCTGCCACTTGTTCTTCAGTCGGAACATACTCTAATGAAGCCACTCCACTGGTCAACTTCTCTGCGATAAAATGCCCGCCTATTTCAACATGTTTTGTTCTATCATGTTGAATAGGGTTCTTGGCAATTTGAATGGCTGACTGATTGTCACAAAAAATCTAGAATTTTTCATCCCGAGTCATCCCCAGTTCTTTGAGCAATTTTACTAACCAGATTCCTTCACACATTCCCAAGGCTAATGCCCTGTATTCTGCTTCTGCAAACTACTGTCTGCCTTTTGCTTTTCCATGTCACCAAATTACCCCATACGAAAGAGCAATAACCACTGGTTGACCTTCTATTTGTTAGTTCACTAGCCCAGCTTGCATCTGAGAATACCTTATCAGTTTTGTCAAGTCTCTTCTTGAATATTAAACCATGTCCAGGTTTACCTTTCAAGTATCTCAGAATCCTTTTTGCTGCTTCCATATGCTCCTGCCTTGGGTCTGTCATGTGTTGACTAACAATGTTCACAAGAAAGGAGATATCTGGTTTTGTTAGTGATAGGTAGATTAATTTTCCTACCAACCTCTGGTAGAGTCCTTTATCTGCCTTAGGACCGAGTTTAACTTTGTTGAACTTCAAACCTGCATCCATGGGTGTATCTGCTGGTTTGCAACCCAACAACCTTGTTTCTGTAAGCAAATCCAGAACATACTTCCTCTAATTAATCATTAATCCTTTCCTGGACCTTTCTACCTCCATGCCTAGGAAATATCTGAGTTTTCCTAGGTCTTTAATTTCGAATTCCCTGCTCAATAGACCTTTTAATCGACTCAATTCCTCTTTATCATCTCCTAACAAGATCATATCATTCACATAAACAATAAGGATAACATTTTCATTTAATGAGGTTACTTTAGAGAACAAGGTATGATCTACCAATGACTGTTTGTATCCATTCTCCAAAATAACTGGTAAATCTGTCGAACCATGCTCTAAGAGACTGCTTTAGGCCATAGAGGGATTTGTCAAGCTTGCAAACTTTCTAATTCTGTCCAGCACCCTCTAGTCTTGGTGGAATCTGCATATAGACTTCTTTTGCCGTTAAGAAAAGCATTTTTTATGTCAAGTTGGTGTAATTGCCAATTACAATTTACAGCTAGACTTAACAAAACTCTAATCGAATTTAATTTAGCAACAAGATCAAACGTCTCCTTATAATCGACTCCATAAGTTTGTGTAAAACTCTTGGCAACCAATCTAGCTTTATTATCTCTGTATACTACCATTTGAATTATACTTAATGGCAAACACCCATTTTCATCCAACAAGTTTTTTACCTTGGGGAATATTTGTAATGGTCCATGTACCATTCTTTTCAAGTGGCTCAATTTTTTCATCAGCAGCTTTCTTCCACTTCGGATTCTGCAAGGCTTCCTCAATAGTCTTAGGAATTTGTTCTTCATCTAAACTTGTTGTAAACACTTTAAAAGATGTCATCATATTCCCATAAGCAACATGCCTTTGAATATGATATTTAGTACACTTCTTACCCTTTTTCTTTTAGCTATAGGTAAGTAGTCAAATTCAAGATGGGAAGGAATACTAGCAGAATCATTACCTCCACTGTCTTCACAAGTAGCTGGTCTGAAATCTAATTCTTGGCAAGTACTAGATTGCAGAATGGTTTTTGGAATGGTTCTCCTTTTTCTGGTGTAAACCTGTAGTTGTTTAGGGGGGCTGCGAAGAAGATTTGGTTAAATTTTGGGTTCCTGCAGGCGTGACAGTAGGTGAAGGATGTGGTGTAGATAAGGTAGTAGGTGAAGAAATAGGTAAAGGATTAGAGGGAATAAAAGAAGTCTGAGGCTCAAGTAATGAGGGATAAGTAAGAGGCAGTAAGGGGAAAGAAGGAACCTGTTTTGGAGAAGGTTGGAAATCATCAAAACTCTCCCTCTGAATTGCAGCCGTGGGAAAATATGGTTCTTGATCAAAGAAGTTAAGATCCAAAGAAACAAGAAATTTATGAGAAGGTGGATGATAACATTTATGGCCCTTCTTTAGTGAAGAATATCCTATTAACACACATTTGAGGGATTTAGGATCGAGTTTAGAACTAGAAGGATCAAGGTTTTTAACAAACACAGTACACCCAAAAATTTTCAAAGGAAGGGTAGAGGACAAAGGTTTAAAGTGAGGAAAACAAGATAAAATGACATCTTTAGGTGTTTGAATTTGAAAAGTTAAAACTCGACTAGGCATGCGATTAATAAGATATGTAGAAGTTAATAAGGCTTCTCCCCATAGATATTTAGGAACATTGTGGGTGAACAATAAAGCTCGGATTACTTCCAGCATATGCCTATTCTTCCTTTCGGCTACTCCATTTTGTTGGGGAGTATCAACATAAGAACTAATTTGCACTATCCCTTTCTCCTTTGAAAAATCACCTAAAGACTTAGTAAAGAATTCCCCTCCATTATCAGATTTAAAGATCTGAATTTTAGTATAAAATTGGGTTTCAACCATGTTATAAAATCTCTCAAAAAGTAGTTACTTCAGATTTTTCTTTTAAGAGGTATGTCCAAGTTGTCCTACTATGGTCATCAATAAAGGTCATAAACCATTTGTTACTAGTAATATTCTTCACTTTAGAAGGACACCCCAAACATCACTATGTATAAGAGAAAAAGGATGTGAGGGTTTGTAAGTAGATGGTAGTTAAGATTGTCTTGTTTGTTTTGCAAGAGGACATATATGACATGAAGAAGGTTTTTTATTAACAAATAGTTGAGGAAACAACTTTTCAAGGTAGTAAAAACTAGGGTGGCCCAACTTAAAATGCCATAACAAAACATCGGACTGTCCTAAAGAAGTAAAACAAAATTTAGAAGGTGAAATTGTAGGGGATCTGGTATTGTGAAGAATGTATAAACCATTTTGCAAGCTAGCATTGCCAATCCTCTTCTTCAAGTCCAGTGCCTGTAAAAAACATTCAAAATCAGTGAACTGGAAAACATAATGCAAGTCTTTGGATAGCTTGCTAACAGATATCAAATTACAGTCTAGACTAGGCACTAATAACACATCTTGAAGGACTAAGTCATCAGTAAGAACCACATAACCATTGCCTTGAATGGATGAAAAAGAGCCATCAACTATCTTAATTGAAGTTTTAGAAAAGGATTGTTTAAATTGATAAAACAAATCTCGTTACCGGTCATATGATCAGAAAGTACCAGAGTCCACAATCCATGCTGATGGATTCGAAGTAGTAAGAAGGGCAGTGGAGACAGATTTGTTCTGTGTACCTTCAGTGTCAACTAAAGCCAAATTTCCTTCACTGCTCCCAGTGAATTGGCTGAACATCTGTTGCAGCTGGGCCATTTGCTACTTTGTGAAGCCATTAGGTGTGGAAGTAGTAGCATTAGTAGAGGAGGATTCCCTTTGTACCTTATTAATAGGCGCTTTCCAATCTGTTGGTTTACCATGGAGTTTTCAGCAACTTTCTTTGAGGTGTCCCGGCTTCTTGTAGTAATCACAATTAATTCTCCCTCGTCTTGTTTTTAGAGAAGAAGAGGTTTGAGTGACTAGTGCAGAACTGTCAGGGAGATGAGCTGCAGGAACCATATACAACCTCCTGCTTTCTTCTCTTCGAATCTCAGAAAAAACTTCTCGGAGGGAAGGAAGAGGACTGAGGCCAAGAATCCTCGACTTAATTGGGTCCAAATCTCGATTGAGACCATTGAGAAATTGGAAGATTCGTTTCTGTTCAATAATCTTCCTATAAAGCGCAGCATCTGTACGAGTCTCCATATCGTGAGCTTCATAGAGATCAATTTGCTGCCAAAGATTAGTCAGAGTAGTGTAATACTAAGTAACATTCATCACTTCTTGCTTCAAGGAGGAGGCTGTACTTTCAATGCCAAACAACTCAGAGTTGTTGGTACTAAAGTATGTATCTTTAACAGCATCCCAAATCTCACTGGCACTTTCATACAACAGGAACTGCGAACCAACTTTAGGGGACATAGTGTTTATCAGCAAGGACATAACTCTGTCGTTTTCCTGAGTCCACTTTTCAAAGCTTTAAATCCATTTGTTTACCTTCTGAACCATCTAGATTGGCAATGCTAAGCTATGTAGTGGCCTTTATCTTCTTGAAGGCCAACCTATTCCCAATGGACAAGTTTACTCAAGTTGTACCTTTAAATCCGTTTGTTTACCCTCTCAACTTTCTAGTTTAAGTTCAAATGAAATTTTGCTATGGCATTTTCGACTAGGTTATCCTAGTTTCTTTTATCTTCAAAAAATTGTTTTCTAAATTATTTCTTACTAAAAAACCAGCTTCATTTACTTGTGATGTCTGTCAAATTGCCAAGCAGAAAAGAAATTCTTACTATCCATCTTCTTATAAAGCTTCACAACATTTCTCTCTCATTCATAGTGACATTTGGGGTCCTTCTAATGTTAAGAATATCTCAGGGGCTCAGTGGTTTGTTTCTTTCATTGATGATCACACTAAGACAACCTGGACTTATCTTATGAAAACAAAATCTGAGACTGAGGAGATCTTTAAAAATTCTATTTTATGGTTGAAACTCAGTTTTGCAGTAAAATTAAGATATTCAAGAGTGATAATGGGAGTGAATTCTTTACTAAAACTTTGGGTATTTTTTTTAAAGAGAGAGGTATAGTTCATATTGGCTCTTGTGTAGATACCCCTCAGCAAAATGGAGTAGTTGAGAGAAAAAATCGACATCTATTAGAGGTTACTAGAGCCCTCTTATTTTCTTCTAATGTCCCTAAGCATTTTTGGGGAGAGGCATTGCTTCATGCTACTTTTTTAATTAACAGGTTACCTAGTAAAGTTCTGGGGTTCAAAACACCAAGGGAGGTATTTCTTCAAACTTTTTCTTCCTTCAAACCAATGTCATGTACACTGCCCATTAGAGTTTTTGGTTCCTGTGCTTTTGTTCACATCTCTAAACAATTTCGGGGTAAGTTAGATCCTAGGGCCATCAAATGTATTTTCCTGGGATATTCTGTTCAGAAAAAGGGTTTTAAATGTTTTTCCCCTGTCACTAGAAAATTTTATGTTTCTATGGATGTTTCATTTCATGAATCTCAACCTTTTTTCTCAGATTCTCAAATTCAGGGGAGAGTTGGGATGAATTTCAGCCTCAACAGATTCAGTTACCTCTAAATGAACCTACTGTTTTGTTACCTCTAAATGAACCTACTATTATACCCACCCTTATTCCAACACAGGATCCTATCCCTGAATCTACTATGATACCAAATTCTGTTCTTCAAACTTCATCTCCTAGAGTTGAATCCGTACCAAAAACTCCATTAAATTTTCCTTCTGAGAACCAACTTGAAACCAGAGAACTCAATGTCTATACAAGGAAGAAAAGGATGCCTATTCAGGACACTACACAGCTTAGGACTACTCAAGAACTGGAACTGATCCCATTGTCCTTGGAGGAGGAGGAAGGTATGAAAAATTTGAATAATGATAATATTGAACATATTGATACATCTGACTTACCAATTACTAAAAGAAAAGGTATCAGGCAATGTACAAGTCATCCGATACAGAGATATGTGGCTTACGGAAAGCTAATGCCCTCATTTAAGGCTTCCACAACCAAGATTGATAATATCCAGATCCCTCAAATAGTACATGAAGCCTTGAAGGATCTAAGATGGAAAAAAGCTGTAGAAGATGAATTCAAGCACTGCAAGAAAATAAAAACTGGGTGATGACTTCTTTACCTCCAGGAAAGAAGGTTGCAGGCTGTAAATGGGTATTTACAGTTAAATATAATTCGGATAGGAGCATTGAGAGGTTCAAAGCAAGGCTGGTTGCAAAGGGATACACCCAGTCCTATGAGATTGATTATCATGAAACATTTGCTCCAGTGGCAAAACTCAACACAGTAAGAATCTTATTGTCCATTGCTGCGAATTTGGACTAGCCTCTTCATCAACTAGATATAAAGAATGTCTTCCTAAATGGGGATCTAGAAGAGGAGGTGTACATGCAAAGGCCACCTGGTCTAGATGAAAACTCAGATCCAACTAAGGTATGTAAATTGTTAAAATCACTCTATGGTCTTAAACAATCACCTAGGGCTGTTCTAAAAGCTGGTTACCTTCAATGCCAAGCTGATCATACTATGTTCATCAAGACCTCTTCTAAAAATAAAAAGGCTATTTTAATAGTCTATGTTGATGATATAATCATCACAGGTGATGATGTTCTGGAAATCAGAAAATTAAAAGAGTTATTGGCTACAGAGTTTGAAATAAAAGATCTGGGTCAGTTAAGATACTTTTTAGGAATGAAAATGGTGAGATCAGATGTTGGGATTGTGATAAATCAAAGAAAGTATGTTCTAGATCTTCTTTCAGAGACAGGGATGCTAGGTTGCAAGCCTGCCGAAACATCAATAGAGCATAATCTGAAGTTGATAACTGACAACAATGGAGCTCCTACTAAAAAGGATCAATATCAGAGGCTAGTTGGCAATCTTATTTATCTATCACTTACACGACCTGATATTTCTTTTTTAGTTGGTATTGTTAGTCAGTTTACGAATGATCCTAGAGAAGAGCATTTAGAAGCAGTGTTCAGGATTCTGAGATATTTGAATATGACACCAGGCTATGACTTAATTTTCACCAAAAAAGAGAACAAAAAAGTGGAAGTCTTTACGGATGCAAGCTGGGCAGGAGATCTTACATCTAGAAGATCTACAAGTGGATATTGTGCTCTAGTTTGGGGAAATTTAGTGACATGGAGAAGCAAGAAACAATCCGTAGTATCAAGAAGCAGTGCAGAAGCAGAATTTTAAGCCTTAGCTAATGGAATTTGTGAAGGGATTTGGATTCAAAGGTTGTTGTCAGAACTAAAACTCAATCACAGTAAAGATTTTGAACTTCATTGTGATAATCAGTCAGCAATTAATATTGCTAAGAATCCTGTACACCATGATAGAACAAAACACGTGGAGCTAGATCGTCACTTTATTTCTGAGAAGATCACTAGTGGGACAGTTGATAAGTGTTCAAAAGTACTATTTTTCTTACCCTTTTTACTCATATTACTGTTAGACTTAGGCTCCTATTAGTTGCATAGTTAGTCATTCATGCATTAATCCATGTTTCCTTCAAACGTTGAACTTGATTACATAACTTGGTGATTTTTGTGGAAATAGATGCTGCTTTGGTGTGTTTTTGTGTGTGTATGTGCAGGATCACTTGCCAAAGCAATGCCGAGCTAGTTGCCGTAAGCGGTGCATGAAGGAGACGCCGAGCTAGTTGCCATGGCATTTGTCGACAAAGACCAAAAGCAATATGGATGTCGAAATTCATGACTTTACAAGCCCAAGATGACATGGAGCAAGGCCCAAGCCCAAAGGAATTTGATTGCCATGCAGATTTAAAGAAGAATTAAATTCCAAGAGGATAGGAGAAGTTCTAATAGGAATAAAATTATAATAAAGAATTATATTCTTTAAAGATAATTTAATTCCAACTCAAACTCCTCCTCTCAAAGAAGGACTTTGGCCTAGCCCTATAAATACCAAGGAGATTTCGACAAGATGAATAGAGAGAGCAAGAGGGAAATTTGCAAGTCCAAGTAGGGCAAGAGGAGAGAATTTTCGACAAGCATCAAGGGCAAGAAGGATTTCGACAAGCCTCTTCCTTCATCTTTGTTCGATTGGGTTCATGCTAGGGATTAATTATCTTGTGTTTCTTTGGAACCTAGCCATGAACTAAATTTACTTGGCTATGGTTATTGTGTTTTGTGGTTGTGAGAAACTATTGGTTTTTGTTTAGGTAATAAGAGTTTGCACTTTTCTATTTCAAGGTTTATTCATTCTTGATTCTTATTATTGTTTGCAGTGAATTGGGAGAGGATCTCGTGATTTCATCCATTTATCTAATATCGGGAGAGTTAGATTCAAGAAACGAATGAATATGATCTTTATGCAATCCAATGATGGTGAAGATTAATCCGGCTTAGGAATAAGTTAAGGATTTCAACGGCTAAGAGGAGCGCAAGATTGGTTGTTGTTCACCCTTGATTCACGCAGGATGTATTATCAAGGCATGCACAAGTAGCTAGAGTTTCGACTTAGGGATAAGAAGAAACCATTGAAGAACGCTCCGCCGAACCTTGAAGTTGCTGCCCGATCGCCCAAGTAGTTGCCCAACTAGTCGCCCAAGCAACCATCAATTAGTTGCCAAGGCAACCCCGTTGTAAGTCGCCACGGCAACCGAAGTTGCCCATGCACTCTTTACCAAGACAATCCAATTGGCTATCACACCTCAACTCACGATAACCTAGCCTATCTCTCTCATTCAATTCATCTTTTCTTTTACTTAATTGCTTTCTAAATTAGTTATTAGTTAAAACTTCTATAATCCTTTACTTGTGTTTTTACTTTTTACAATGCAAGAGACTAGATTCTTGAAGTGGCACCAATCCCTGTGGAGACGATATCTTTTATACTATAACTTGCGACGTGTATACTTGCACAATTGCAGTAGCACTTATTACGCGCAACAAGTTTTTTGGCGCCGTTGCGGGATTGGCAATAGCGACTTTGTTTTTATTTTCTTGCACATTCTTTTTATTTTTCTTGTTTAAAATTCAAAGGGCTAACAAACTTTGGTTTTGCATTGGTATATGACCAGGCGAGACCGACTTCACCGAATATCCCTTTGATCCGTAAATCGAACGAACCTTACAAAGACTTAGACGAAGGATAAGAGAAGCAATGGCAAATCAAGACGGCAATATTAATCAAGATGTTCGAGCGGGGAGGAGTGATTCTTGCAAGCGAACGATTCGAGACTATCTTGAAGAAGATCTTGATGGACTCAACCCGGAGTTGTCGCACCCGAATTGAAGCCGACCACTTTGAGTTGAAACCGGTAATGTTTAATATGATCAACACAATAGGTCAATTTGGCGGCTCAAAGAATCAAGATGCACGACAACATCTGAAATCTTTCCTCGAGATTTGCAACTCGTTCAAGATACACGAGTCACCCCGATGTCTTACGATTAAGATTATTCCCCTATTCACCGAGGATAGGGGCGAAAGCATGGCTAAATAGCATTCTGCGGATCCATAGCATCTTGGACTGATCTTTGTCGTGATTTCCTTGCTAGATTTAATCCTACAAATTTAATCGATAAGCCGTAACGACATTACTTCTTTTCGGCAAAGGATGATGAATCCATGTACGAGGCTTGGGAGCGATATAGAGAACTTCTACACAAATGTCCTCTACACGGATTCCCGGTGTGGACTCAAGTGACAATGTTTTACAACGCCGTGAATACACCAACAAGGATGATGCTAGATGCCTCGGCAAACGGCATACTCTTAGATAAGTCGCGGAGGAAGCAATGCAAATTTTAAACAGGCTGGCCAAGAATGACTATCAATTCCCATCCACTAGAAGAGGAGGAGTTAGACGCTAAGCCACAATACATGAACTAGGATCATCGATTCAATTTCGCACAATTGGCCGCTTTAACCAAGATGGTCCAACATGCAAAAACCAAACAACACACATGAAGTCAAGGTAATGGATTCTTTTTTTTTTTGAGTTATGTGGTGATAACCATAATTCTTCTGAATGTAT
The DNA here is from genome assembly GCA_019671005.1 of Hibiscus mutabilis. Lineage (NCBI taxonomy): Eukaryota > Viridiplantae > Streptophyta > Magnoliopsida > Malvales > Malvaceae > Hibiscus > Hibiscus mutabilis. Next base: position 14,341,783 of record CM033711.1, read on the forward strand.
GCGAGAATCCGAATCTAGCTTCTATGTGGGAATTACAATCGGGCAACAACATGATGTCAAATACATACAATCCAAATTTGGAAGAAGCACCCGAATTTTTCATGGAGTAATCCCAACAATGCTCTAAACCGGAACAATCGAATGCACAAGCATCGGGATTCCAATGAGAATATGCCACGGCAACAGATGCCGCGAAAACAACCGACAACATCTAGTTCTTTGGAAAATTCTCTAAATGCTTTTATGATGAAAACTCAATCTTATATGGTGAGAATAGTAATTTCATAAAAAGAACTGATGCTTTTATTAACAGACCGAGATGAGATTGCAAAACCAAGAGGCGGCAATCAAATCATTGGAAAATCAAGTCGGACAGTTTGCTCAAAATCAACACTAGACCACAAGGAGGTTTACCTAGCGATATCAAAGTCGCAAGAGGAACGGCCATGAGCAATGTAAGGCAATCACCACCGTGGTGGCCAACAACTTAGAGAGGTTCAAACCCGCTCGTCAAACAAAACTCCACAAAAAGATCAAGACGAACCTAGCGGCAAAGTCTCGGATGCTGAACCGAGGAATTGCTGCGGCAACCGGTGGCGCCTCGGCAACTTGCGATAAGCACGCCTCGGCAACCCTGGGTTGGTAACGATCGGCAACTCCGGATGTCCCCGTAATGCCGTCAATCGGGTTTCAAACCAATGAAAGGATAGAAGATATCCGACTTTCACCACCATTCCCACAAAGATTGAAGCGACAAAAGCAAGAATACCAATTCAAGAAGTTTCTTGATATCTTAAAGCAAGTCCACATCAACTTGCCATTGGTGGAAGCAATTGAACAAATGCCAAACTATGCCAAGTTTCTTAAAGACATTGTGTCCAAGAGAACAAGGCTATGAGAGTTTGAAACAGATTGCGCGACAGAGGATGCATGGCAATGTTGCTGTCGCATGCCGCCCAAGTTGAAGGATCCCTAAGTTTCACAATACCTGTTCTATTGGAAATCACTATGTCGGGAAAGCACTATGCGACCTAGGGGCTAGCATAAACTTGATGCCTAAATCGGTTTTCGAAACTAGGAATCGGGAAGGCAAGACCTACAACAGATTATCTTGCAGCTAGCCGACAGATCCTATGTGCATCCGGAGGGAAAAATCGAGGACATACTGGGTAAAAGTTGATAAATTCATTTTTCCCGCTGACTTTATTGTTTTGGATTGTGAAGCGGATGAGCATGCACCTATCATTCTCGGGAGACCATTCCTAGCGGCAGGAGAACCTTGATCGACGTTGAAAAGGAGAACTCACAATGAGGGTGAATGACCAGCAGGTAAAACTAAATGTATTCCAAACACTAAGGCATGCCGATGATCCGAAAGAATGCCAACTACTTCATGCCACGGCAGTTTTAACCGATGAGGAATTTAGTTGCCTCGGCAACTACATTGCTGATCAAGAGGAACCCGAGGAGAATGAAGAGCCGGTCGATGAGGAACAACCGGAAAGAGGTAAATTGGCTAGTAAATCGACCGTGTACATACTTTGAACCACTGGACTACTCGGTAAGGAAGGTAAGATCGAAAAACCCTCTATCGAAAATCCACCAATTCTTGAGTTGAAACAATTGCGGATCAACTAAAATATGTATACTTAGGGATCGATAATACATTACCCGTAATTATTTCCTCTAAGTTACAGCCTGAGCGAGAAAAGAAGCTAATCAACATGTTGAAGCTACATAAAAGGCAATAGGGTGGACAATTGCCGACTTGAAGGGAATTAGCCGGCGGTGTGCATGCACAAGATCTTGTTGGAAGATGATCACAAACCTTCAATTGAGGCCCGGAGGAGACTGAATCATGCCATGAAAGGGGTTGTAATGAAGAAATCATCAAGTGGCTTGACGCCAGCATTATATACCCTATCTCCGATAGTACGTGGGTAAGTCCGGTACAATGTGTGCGAAAAAGGGAGGTATAACAGTGGTGAGTAATGAAAATAATGAACTTATCCCAACCAGATCAGGACCGGTTGGAGGGTTTGTATGGACTATCGAAAGCTAAACAAAGCCACTAGGAAAGATCACTTCCCATTACCCTTTATTGATCAAATGCTTGACCGTCTTGCGGGTAAACCCTTTTACTGTTTTCTTGATGGTTATTCAGGTTACAATCAGATTGCCATAGCACCGTAAGATCAAGAAAAGACAACCTTCACATGCCCCTACGGTACTTATGCCTTCCGAAGGATGCCGTTCGGATTGTGTAACGCCCGCAAAACCTTCCAAAGATGCATGATGGCGCTCTTTTCGGACATGGTCGAAGACTTCCTTGAGATCTTCATGGATGATTTTTCGGTTTTTGGTAATGACTTCGACGGCTACTGTCTCGGCAATTTAGAGAGGGTGTTGGCAAGATGCGAAGAAACGGATTTAGTCCTCAATTGGGAGAAATGCCACTTTATGGTAGATGAAGGAATAGTGCTCGCCATAAGATTTCATCCAAGGGAATTGAAGTAGACAAAGCCAAGGTGGACGTGATCGAGAGATTACCCCACCAAATTCGGTTAAAGGAATTGAAGTTTTCTCGGACATGCGTTTTTTACAGGAGGTTCATTCATAACTTTTCTAAAATCACTAAACCTTTGTGTAATCTGCTTGAACAGGATAAAGTCTTCGATTTTGATGATTCTTGCACTCAAGCATTTGAAACCCTAAAGAAAAAGCTTGCCTCGGCACCCATTGTTGTTCCACAGTTTGGACGCTACCTTTTGAGCTCATGTGTGATGCAAGTGATTTCGCGGTAGGAGCAATCCTAGGCCAACGCACAGTAAGACCTTCCATGTGATATACTACGCTAGTAAAACTCTTAACGATGCTCAAGTGAATTACACAACAACGGAGAAAGAGTTACTAGTCAGTAGTTTTCGCATTTGACAAGTTCGATCCTATTTAATTGGTACAAAGGTAATTGTTCATACGGACCATTCGGCAATCAAATACTTATTTGCTAAAAAGGATGCTAAACCTCGTTTGATTCGTTGGGTATTACTTTTACAAGAATTTGATATTGAAATTAAGGACGAGAAAGGAACAGAAAATCAAGTGGCGATCACTTATCACGTTTGGAACGCAATAGGGAGGAGGACGCGGATCTAGAGATATGTGATGCATTCCCGGATGAACAAATTCTAATCGCCTCGAAACCCTTGACGCCTCGGCAGCCCATGACGCCTCGGAAACCATGGAAGCACACGCCTCGGCAACTCTTGACGCCGCAGGCAGACTTTGACGAGCACGCCTCAAAGAATTTTGGGAGCGAACACTACGACAAAGACATGCCCGGCAATACCTTGGTACGCAGATTTAGTTAACTTCCTTGTTTGTGGTATTTTTCCGTATGACATTACTCACCTAGGGAAGAAGCGGTTCCGCCATAATGCTAAGCATTACTTTTGGGACGAGCCTCTTTTGTTTAAACAATGTGCAGATCGGGTTATACGCCGATGTGTCCCCAAGAAGAGCAACAAAATGTACTCCGACAATGCCATTCTTCACCCTATGGAGGACATTTTGGAGGAACTCGTATCATGACAAAGTCTTGCAATCCGGGTTGTATTGGCCAACATTGTACAAAGATGCCCAAGACTTTTACAAGCAATGTGATCGTTGCGAAGACGGGCAATATCTCTAGGCGACATGAGATGCCACTCCGAACATCATCGAGGTGGAACTGCTCGATGTATGGGGATCGATTTTATGGGACCTTTCCCATCTTCATTCGGCAACCTCTACATCTTACTCGCCGTCGACTATGTGTCTAAATGGGTAGAGGCAAACGCGCTCCCAACGACGATTCCAAGACCGTGCAACGATTCCTGCAGAAAAACATATTTACACGGTTTGGGATGCCGAGAGCAATTATCACGACGGGGGCAAGCATTTTGACAATGACTAATTGCCAAGATGTTGCAACGCTTGGCATATCACACAAGATCGCCACGGCATATCACCCACAAACCAACGGGCAAGCGAAAATTTCCAACCGGGAGTTGAAGGGAATACTCGAGAAAGTTGTAAATCCCTCAAGGAAGGATTGGTCCTTAAGACTAGATGACGACTTTGGGCATATCGCACCGCATTCAAAACACCATTAGGTATGTCCCCTTCCGGCTTGTCTATGGTAAAACATGTCATCTACCGGTGGAAATCGAGCACAAGGCGTCTTGGGCAATCAAGACCGTGAATATGGATTGGGAAAGTGCCGGACAAAAAGCGCTTGATGGATCTCAATGAGATAGAAGAATTTCGTGCACTCGCCTATAACAATGCACGAATATACAAGGAGAAAACAAAGCGATGGCATGACAAGAAACTATTGCCACGGCAATTCACGCCAGGGCAACTAGTTCTCCTATTCAATTCTCGGCTAAAACTTTTCCCGAGAAAGCTGAAATCAAGATGGTCGGGACCATTTGAAGTCGTCAAACCATTCTCCCATGGTGCTTTGTGATAAATCAAGTCCATCTCGACAACCATGAATTCAAAGTTAATGGACAAAGATTGAAGCACTACAATGGTGCCCATGTGGAACGTAACAAGGAAGTGGTCAACTTAGGAGATGCATGAGCATGCTCTCCTCTCGATATTTCCTTTTTCTTTTTCTTTTTATTTTTATTTTTAATTTTAGGAGATATTTTATTTTTTCTTCATTATCTTTAGTTTTCGGTTTTTCTTTATTTTCTTTTTCACAACAAGACTCACAACTACTATGCTAAGGAAATTTATCACAAGATCATTGCCCGGCAACCAATGAAGAAGATGCCGCGACAACTTACTTCATGCATGCACAAGGCGATGCCACGGCAACCAACCCCAAGATGCCACGGCAACCAAAGCGAGAAGACATCCCGGCAACAAGAAAACAACCATTGCATTCAAGCAAGAAAATCAAGACGCCAACTAGAAGGAAACTAATCATCTACGATGACGAACTCTCAAGTAAGTCCTCGTATGCATTTTATTTTTATTTTTCGTTATTTTTATGCATGCATTGAGGACAATGCCTCACTCGAGTTTGGGGGATTGTTATTAGTAATTACCATGTTTAGTTACATTAATCTTAAGCATTACATTTAGGATACATAAATTGCTTGCCATGCCTTTAATTGGAACAAGAATTGCTTAGATTTGATGAATATTCAATGATGACTTTACCAATGCACTTAATTGATAGAATTTTTATTCTAGGATAACCATGAAAAACTTAGAATTTTACTATGATGCTAAATTTGATGAAACACTGTTGTGGTTTGATTGATTTAAGGAGTTCTAGTAAACTTAGGTTGATAATTAACTAATTGGGGGATTAGAATAAAAATTGGATGAATGCTAGAGGTGCCCGAAATTGGCTCTAGCATGTGCTAAAAATTGATCACTAGAGGTGCCCAAACTGGCTCTAGGAGGCGTTAAAATTTTTTTCTGTTAACTAGAGGTGCCCAAAACCGGCTCTAGTCGATTAAATTAACTTAAGAAAACTAAAAATAAAACACTAGAGGTGCCCAAATTGGCTCTAGTTAAAACATGTTAAAAAGAACCCATCAAGTAATTTGAAAACCTATTGTTTGCATAGAATCCGAAAAATCAACTTGCACACAACTCCGCACACACTCACAAGCATTATAGTTTGATTCCGAGTAATTCCTCGCTTTTACGAAAAATAAAAAGCCAATCATACTTTGTGCCCGTTCGAGAGAATTGAAATCAAGTTCAAAGCTAAGTTTGTGAAAATTTGAAGTCTTGGCAGGTAATTATGAGTTTGCATTGCTTGAGGACAAGCAATAGTTCGAGTTTGGGGGTGTGATAAGTGTTCAAAAGTACTATTTTTCTTACCCTTTTTACTCATATTACTGTTAGACTTAGGCTCCTATTATAAATAAAAGGATCAATCCCTTTTTGGACAGAATGCCTCAATCTTTTTATTCCAGCCACCAAGTGCAAAAGGATCGATCCCCTTGGTAAAGGGATCGATCCCTTTAGTTATAAATGCTGAAATTTTTGTAGGTAACGGCTATTTTGCATCCCCAACGGCCATAAAACGACTAGAAACTTGTTCTACACTATATAAACACCACAAAGACACTTGAAGAAGATAAGAGAACACATACAAGCAACATGATCAAGAGAATTTGAGTCCAATTCTTATTTCTTTCATTTCTCTCGTATATAGTGTTTGAGAGAGTGCTTAATTGTAAATCCTTTGTACTCTTGTGAGCTTAAATTCTTGTAAACACCCATCTAAGTGAGGTTTTAGAGTTTACACAAATCTCTTGTAAAAGGAGAGGTTCTAGTTTAGCCTTAGACAAAAACTAGAGTGGTTCTATCTTAGCTATTGAAAAGATAGGGTTGTAAGGTTATCCCTTTGACCTCAAAAGGAAGAATTCAATAGTGAATTGGGAAATCCTTAGTGGTGTACTAAGGTAGTGGATGTAGACTCCATTGAGGGAGTTGAACCACTCTAAAATCATTGAGCACAATTGTCTACTATTTTCCAGTTTTAGCCAATTCATTCGGGAAGCAATTTCACCCATCTTGACGGTTTTCAAAGATCGATTCGAGCTTGCAACAAGCCTAACAAAGAGCAAATGTGGTTTTGAACTGATGTAATAGTAAAGAAGGAGTCATGATTTGAAGTTGGGGGCAATGTAACACCCGTTATTTGGTTTAGGAGTTAAATCGGTTTAGGAAGTATTACCAAGCAAACACACAAACATTACGATGCATTTAAGACTTGAGACCAACTTATAAAAACCATAGAATTTTCAAGATAAACATTTTTTTCTTTCTTTAAACGGTTTTATAAGCCAAGCTTTAGCAGCTTTACATGTATAATCAATTATGCACTCATTATGCAATACACATCACTTATAGCTCATAACCTACACTATATTTAATAAACATCGGTTCATAAAGCTTATCATATCTCTTCTAATAATTTTAGACATTTAGCTCATTCATTACTAATGTCATAAGTTTCATGTTTCTAAAGTTACCATTTATTGGAACATTACAAACAAAAAATAGTTTAGGGGTCTGTTATGCTAATAAGGATTCAATATCTGAAAGTTCTTAAGTTTTGTGATTCATATCATATAATTCTCATTATTATTATTATTATCAAGATTGACAAATCAATCACTATGAAGTCGTATTCCTATCAAAACATTTTTAGACGTCTTTTATTCCTTAACTTAAACATTTTTCATAAAGAAATTCATATACTTAAGAGGTAAGTAAATCTTAGGTGGAACTTAAGGTTCCTTACTATAAGTTTTTGTACTTATACCATTTGATATAAAGATTTCATATTAACAAGGCCTAGTTTTATTTACTAGTATAAGTTTTCACATGACAATATCATTATTCATTTAATCCAAACATAACTATAACATTTGTAGGTTCAAACACCTAATTATATACATTTATACATTAACATTGATCTCCACTCAATCATTCTTTCATCATGCCATCACATACAAATTACACCAATAACAACATTAACCATAAACATATATTCAATCATGCAAACAAATTTCCATGATCAATCATTTATTCATACAAACAAGGTCCTTTAGATCATTAAGCCAATAGTGACCAATTATGCATATATTTCCTTATCTTGTGATATCAACAATAATAAGGCAATCTATCTTACAATTCCTATAGTTTATTTACTCTTTCTTTTATTGCTCTTTGAGATTCAAGTCTATAAACATAAGTTTAAGGCCTTTAAGAATTATTTTCTTAACTTAGCATACCCTAAGACAATAATAGAATTTACCATAATCATATTAACTTTTGGCATGTAATTTATCCTTAACCTGAACTCCTTTATTGAGAAATCTTTGGACGGTCCTAGTGATTGATCCTATCAATCATAGGTCTAAAAGTTTGTCTATTCATTAATCATCACTTTATTTCTAATACTAACTTATCAATTTATCATGTATCAAGACAACTCATGCTTATCAATAAGATCATAGTTCAACCTAGTCAGGCACATCATCACTAGTATGGCAAACATTCATATATCATACATGCTCAATCATATGCAATAAATAATCTAACATAACATGAAATCAAATCACACACATATTCAATCATAAAGCATCAATCACCTATCATAACTAACAACCAAAACACACACATGTATAAAAAATATTACACTCCATGTACCTTCTTCATAAGGTACTGTAAACATTACTTGAATGCACTTACATGTTAACTAACCATGTAGTTAACACAGCTTCAAACATGCATTGCCACCCTAGAATTTAAAGCAACTGCTACTAAACACGTATTCAAATCTTAGGTTTTGTGTGACTTGCTGCCGGGAGTTGACATGATCCTCGCAAGCAGAAAAATAGTTACTCGAGAGATCAATCAAACATAAATAAGTTCGAAAGAACTTAGTGGGGTAACTAGACCAATGCATCACCCATATTTTCTAAGTTATATTTGTTTGGAAAGTGTCATTTATGAATTAGTTGACCAAAACATCAAATACATCGATAAGATTTATAAAAATATCCTTATTACCAATTAGAAATCTTATTAGAGAATGAGGTAGCTTGTAAAAACATCTATTCTTTCATTATTTGTGTGTAACTATACAGTCCAAGAATTTATTATACAAAACAGTCCACTTCACTTTCAAAACAGTCCATTTTAATTTACAAAACAGTCCATTTTAAAGTACAAATCAGTCCACTTTAATTTACCAAAACAATCCACTTTACTTACAAAAAGTCCACTTTAACTTACAAAACAGTCCACTTTAATTTACAAATTAGTCCACTTTAATTTACCAAAACAATCCACTTTTCTTACAAAAAGTCCCCTTTAAATTACAAAAGAGTCCACTTTAACTTAGCAGTCCGCTTTTCTTACAAAATAGTCCACTTTAAATTAAAAAACAGTCCACTTTAATTTACAAATCAATCCACTTTAATTTACCAAAATAGTTCATGTTTCTTGCAAAACAATCCACTTTTCTTACAAAACAGTCCACTTTAAATTACAAAATAGTCTACTTTAATTTGCAAATCAATCCACTTTAATTTACCAAAACAATCCACTTTACTTTGTCCCACTTATTTATACCTTTATTCGATAAATTTAATAAATAATACCTTCATTTTCTCTAAATCATTAACTAACTTCCTATCATTGATGTCATACTATCTTATCAAGCTATTAGCATCCATAATTATCATATCAAAGATCAAACCTAGCAATCAATTCTATTCAGTACAATGCCATATGATGTTCCTTATCAATAATCATATCAAATAGTTGTACAAATTCATTTCCAAGGTCAAACATAATAATCAATCTTATTACCATCAAAGTTACATAATCATTATTCATTTCATTTTTTATTCACATCAAGGACATTAATATACAGTATGGAAACATAACACGTATCCATAAACAAGCATCATTCAAGTTTTCTTATAAGTTCTTATGATCTTATCATTATTATTATTTCAATCAATTTACTTGGACTTAGACAACATATGGACACACGAATCCCTAGCCTACCGTCGCCAATAAACAATGAATAATATGGTCAACCCTCCTATTGTCGCCAACGACCTTTTCACAACACATATCTCCTACTGTCGCCAAATAAGGACCTCAATTCTCCTGGACCATAGTCCCTCCTACACTGAGCTCAATGGATCCTATGGCATGCCAATTGTGTTCTAAGTTGACTCAATCCAAGTATTTACAAAGTTTTACATTAATTTATATCAATTCATAACCATTTGCAAGCATTGCTTGCCATTTAACATATGAGCTTTTGCCCCTTTTCATTCATTCTCATATCATATTTCATTTCAATTCAATGCATAATTAAGTATGCTATCATAACATTTCATTTATTAAGCATAATGCTTACATAGCATTCAAACATAGCATGCATATCTTTTTCATCAATCATAGTCATTTCACCTTGCATAGCAATCATACATACCATTATCATTTTAATATTTCTATTTTGTTTTGCATAGCTTTAACTAATTAACACTACACATTCGAGCAAAGAGGCATAATCATTCACATATCTAGAAATCATACCATCCTTCATCTATTCACTAATCAATGATCCATACAAATGGCTTACCTTGAGCTTACATGTCTTCACCTTGGGTGTACTATTTGACAAAGCATTTTACATTTCATGATCATCCAAAATCAACCAAAGTTTGTCATGTTATAGATCATTGGTGCACTAAGTGCCCAACATCAAACTCATTACCTATCATTAGTCAAGAACCTAAGTCTCTTAGGTAACAATGATCATAACTCATTATCCATCTTAAACTTCATTTGTTATTCATGACATTTCATACAATCAAAACAACTTGTTTCTTTCTTAGATTAATTAATAATTTTCATTAACATACTTTCTTATTTATCTTTTCCAAGTTGTAAAACAAAATTACATTTCGGTTTTAATCTATCAACTAACTGATGTTTTAGTATTAACGTCATTTTCACACATAGGTTTAGTTACACTCACATTATATTCTGAAGTTACGGGATATCTCGATCCACAAACACTTTCAAGCTTCCTCCATTCGATATTTGATTCACCCGAGCCCTTAATTCTAAACTTTCCTTCTTCTTTGACCTTACTTCCTACTTCTTCTTTCATTCTTTAGTTCAAAATAATCACAAATACATCCACTAATATACATGCCTTTCATCACACATTTACTTAATATGCATAACCAATATTGACTACAAAAAAATGTACATATACTGCTGACAGGTTATACCGACGGACGAGAGTCATCGGTATATATATTATATACCGACGGCAAATAAAACTGTTGCTAAAAGCTATGATTTTTACTGACGAATACAACATTCGTCAATGTAGACAACATGTATACCGACGAACTAAAGTCACCGTTATATAGTTAAAGCATATACTGATGGTTTGTCATGTCTGTCGGTATAGATATAGTATTTACTGACAAAAATATGTATCTGCTGGTATAGATGTAGGGTTTAGCGAAGATTATATATGTTCGTCAGTATAAAATGTATTTTAAATTATTTTTTTTATATTTAATAAAAACATATTTATTTATTTACCTATTAAACTAATATAAAAATCTTAACAAAATCCCTAAATTAGAATTTCATCTTCCTCACAGAACACCCACCCAAGCAGCCACAACCACAAGCCACAGGTAATCGTCTCTCGTGCTCTTTAATCCTTTCTTTTTTTTATTTCATTATAACTTCTGTTTTTTTTATCTCCGAATTTTCATTATTATTTTTTGTTGAAAAGAGAAAGAAAATCGTTGAGATGTTTGAAATGCTATCTCAGTGAAGCTTTTTGAATTTTGATTCTCTTTGTTTCGTTATTTTTAACATTTTCTAAATCTCCGTTTGGTTGCTGAGAAAACCGAGGTGAAGATAGAAAAGGACGGGAAAATTTTCGAACTTCCTCTTATTTTTCTACGCGGAGGAGTTGATAATCGTAGCTTCGGTTACAATTTGTATGGCCAGTTTATGTTTTGTTTTTATTGAGTTTTGAATCCGGTGAAAGTTCATCTATTTAAACTGGATATGAGCAGTTTCTTCGTTGAATTGTACTGAACGATGTTATAATTTATGATTTGATATGGAAAATAACACCTAGATATTGGAGATTTATGTGTTAAAATGCTGAAAAGTTTGGTAGTCTATCTAGTTAAGGTAATATCAACGAATCCCCCTGCACCAAAGCAGAAACAAACACAGAACGAAGCTTCTAGTCCCATCAAAGGGATCCCTTAATATCTGCTGATCAAAATTTTGCACTAGTTGCTGCATCTAATTCTATTGAAGGTCTTTTTTTTATAAACATAGGAAAAGAGCTTTCAGCATATTACTGTAGGTCTCTTGTTTACAAAGATGCTCTTTGTTTTGTTTTGTATTTTTTTAGTGCACAAATTCCATATTCAAGGACAAGCTTTCACCAGATTAAAATTTGAAGTTTGAATGCAGTTAGTTTATTCAACAAGTTCGGGGTTCACATTTTCATATGGTCTCTTTCTTTCTCTGTAGCTGTTTGTGGCATTTATAATTTGACATCTAAATGTTGAATTCTATTAGAGAAAGTCCATGTTCTAGTTGCTGCTTCCTTTTTTTGTGATTCTTATTGTTATTATGTGTTTCACAGTTTTCCATTTTGATAAAATTGGGAAAACCCTGATTTCATTTTTGGTGTTTTATAACCTGGGCAGGGCGTGGTTCAATTTCCATGAGGAGTTTTTCTTCCTTTTTCTGCTACCTCCAATCATCTTATATCCTTTGCATTTGTTTATATAATTGTTGGTTTGCTTCCCCTGATATCAAATTGTTTTTTCTTGACTTCACCTTTTCGGCACTCAATCAAGGTTCAACTTATCACCTGTAAGTAGTATTAACTCTCTTTCTATTACAGATAACATTACGTTTACAAGCTCTGTTATTGGTATTTCCCGTAATTTTCATCTTGTTTTGGCAGAAACCCTTTTTCTCTAACTTTGGAGCCATTTTCACATTTGCTATTCTAGGAACTTTTATGGCTTCAGTTGTTACTGGAGTTTTAGTGTGAGTATTTAATTATAAAAATATCAGTCTTTTTTGTGATTCAAGAGTTATCTTTTTCTCACTGCTTGTTAACCCTCATATGTTACAGCTATCTTGGTGGTCTTATGTACCTCATGTACAGACTTCCTTTTGTTGAATGTCTAATGTGTGGTGCTCTTATATCAGCAACGGACCCTGTTACTGTTCTTTCCATATTTCAGGTTTTATTTTCTTCCATCTTCGTTATTTATTGTTGAAGGGTTAAGGCTAAATAAAACCATAAATAGGACCTTAGTAATAATGTAATAGCTGAGGAACTGTAAATTTAGTCGGTAATCCATGCTTAATTACTTTTAAGAAAAGATTTCATATAAACTTATCCCCTTTAGTCTCTTGCTTTGTCATTCATTAGCTGCTTAATTTTTGGAAATATGTATGGCAATTTTAACTCTCTGCTGCAAGGGGGGATTCAAAGAGTTTTTGACGTTACTTTCTGCTTCTAGTTCTTCCACTTAATTGAAGTTTCATTAATTTTAACAAAATGTCAAGTTGTAGGTATAGTGGTTGTGAGAAATCAAAGTTCTTTTCCCCCTTTACCCCTTGAGGATTTATAACACTAGTGTTTAAGTAGTAAACATATGAGCTACGTGGTCAATGTATGATGATCTTGATTGTAGGATTAATAACACTAGTGTTTAAGTAGTAAATATGTTTGTCCTTTCCTCAAATTATTTTTTTCTTCTTTTCATAGTTCTACTCTTGACCCACAAGTTATTGGAGACAGCTAGCATTAGATAATGCTGATTGTTCTAGTTTTCTTTTATTATCTGGTTCTTTATTAAGTTCTTAGTTGCTGCTGACTGAGGATTCATTTCCAGTCATTTTCGGCTTCCCTAATTCTATTTTATTGATACAGATCAGATGTTCTAGGTCAGTTCATGCCTATGGTTGGGGTAGATTGGTCGCAAAGTGGCGTTGCACATTTATTTTCAGCTATTAAGGTTGGGTAATCTTAAATTTTCAGCTCATGATACTTCCACAACCAGAATAAACCTTTGGTTTGTAAATCATGTGCCTTTCAACTAAGGCCCTTGCATACAATCATGGTCTTATTTCAGATGGTAGAAAGATAAACTTTTCTAGATTTTACAGAGATTCTAATGCATGAATATGAGTAACACTATTAAAATCTTCAATGCATAAAAATTCTTCTTCTATCTTGCACGAAAATGGGTATCAGTTGCTTTTTCTTAGTGCACGTGCGATATCCCAGGCATATATCACTAGGAAATTTTTAGTCAACCTTAAGCACGTGAACTATGCTAGTTTAATGCTTTTCTTATATTGAACAGTAAAATGAGAGTCAAGTTGAAACAAATTAATGTTTCTATTGTTCATTTTCTTTGGTTAGCTTACCACCATTGCTCATAAAAATGTGAAACTGTTTCCTGAACATATCTTAATGCCTGTAGGATGGTAAGGCTTTACCAGATGGGCCAATTGTTATTTCCCCTGATGGGCTTTTTCCATCCCTATATAGAGAAGGTAACTGTTTACATTTCCGGGACTTAATTAAACTGTTTTCTGGGGTTGCTTTCATGTGTGAGATATGTGACTGCTAGGCTTGCTTTTCTTATACAACGTATACCATTTTAACTTCTATTATTGTTTGGGTTTTGTTGCATGCATTATGCCTTCATAGTCAATTAGGACATTAGTTATGTTTAACCCCTAGAGATATTTAAGACATTTCTTCAATAACTAAGATGAGTAATGATAGTTGTACCTTTAAAATTGATGCATGAGATGAGACATGCCATTACAATTTACAACCTAAAAATCAAAGTTTTAGTTGTATTGACACTTTGAACTGCTATAAATATGAAAGCTTGTTCTATTTTATTTTGTTTCTGTTTCCTCATATGTGCCTTTTGCTTAGGAAATCAAAAACTTCCCATGCATGATCACTTTGAAACTTAAATTGAAGGTTAAGTAGCTAAGATGTTATTATTTCTGATTTGGAGCATGTGTTTTTAACCCCTTAAATCATATTTGAGTTTTCTATATATCTTTTTCTATCTGTTTCTTAACACAAACTTGATGGTGTGAGAATGCAGGTTTGTATTTTTTTTTCTGTGGGTGCTGGACCAGTGCCCGGTCTTCTCCTATCGAAAATTTTTCCTGGTCGGATTAGGGCCAAGAGGATGTCAATTTGCATGGCTGTCCACTGGGTAACCAGTTTTAACTCTTCTTCCTCTTTAACATTCTGTTGCTAGATGTGGCTTTTTTTGTTACTTTAGACTTAAATGTCATTTTTTTTTATTTAAAGTCATTATTTTCATTGCTTTTAATTGACACCACTTTAAGCTGGTAGTGTTTCAGCGGCAATTAACTATAACTGTCGATCCTTGCTTTCATCAAAACAACAGAATTCAGATGTAAATGATCCGTGCGTGCAATAGAGAAGGATCTTCAAATTATTTTTAGCTTTTATTATGTACGTTATTAAGAAACACAAATATTTGCTTGCACATTTCTTCTGCCTTTAATAGACTCGTACATGCTTTAGTGATTATGTATTATATAATTTTTTATTCAAAGATTAAATCGGATATTTTTCCCTTTAAAAAATGAAACAATTTTTATTATAATAGTATTAGTAATTTTAATATTTAAAATAAAAAATAATATTAAATAAAAATAACAATAGTATTAATAATTATTAATATTTTAAAAAATAAATACAAATCAAACCTACACAGACGCCACAACTGTCGGTATAGGTATATTATATGGATCAACATGATATATATACCGATGGACGAAACCATTGCCAAACGTTTGAATCAATTGCGTTGAAAAGTCGGTAAAAATCGTCGTTATATATGTACCATATATATTGATGGATAGTGTCCGTTGAAATAGATACACTAATTTGTCGGGGCAATGCTTACCTATGCTTACGGATATGTCTGTCAGTATAGGGTCACAACATCTATAATGACGGAGACAATCGTCGGTATAAATTTATATTGACTAGCGTATTACCAATGGCGTTTTCTCTGTCGAAATTTTTTATTGGGTTAACTATTAGAATGATCACTTATGTTTCCCCCAGTACATAGTTGGTCATCGAAACGACCAGTAAGGTTACTTATGTTTTCGATCTGTAAGCTTTTGGTTACTGAGACGTTTGTTGCCATTAAACTTAAACGGGAGGCTGATTTGACACAATAAAAAAGGATAAATTACCTAGATAGTCTCTAAACTATTACTTCATTTTTATTTTGACCACTGAAATAAAAACAATTTATATAATTTTACATTTAATCCTTCATATTTATAATTTTTTTATTTCTTTTCTCCTCTGCTATCTTTCATATTCTTCTCCATCTAACCGAAATAAAAACAATGCGAGAATAAGGGAACACTCTAGATCTATCTCTAAGGGTATAACTAAGATGGTGAGATATCAAAACTGTCCCAGAAAAAATATGTATACAATTTCGACATCTAAGTATACAAAAAGGATGATATTGCAACTAGTTATTATACGATATAAACCAGAGATTGGACAAATAAACGTACCATGTAACATGGAAGAAACACTTCCCTGACTGTTGTAATCATAAACCATCAGCCTTTCATCTTTTGAGTAGTAATAAGCCTTCAGCTCAACCACATTGGGATGTCTAATGCTTCCAACAACCTCCATCTGTTGCTCGAAATATCGCTTCCCCGCACTAACTTCCTTCAACCACTTCAGCACCACAATGGTTGCAGCCTCTAGCACTGCCTTGTAAGAAATACCAAAAGTTCCCTTCCCCAATACTTCAGCGGAAGCCCTCAACAAATCCTCCAAATCAAATGTATAATTACAGCCCTCAAAAAAGAACAGTCTGTTATTTGCATCCCGACTCCTCGAGACCACTTTCTCCGGTGACATCTCTCCCTTTTGCAACTTCCCTGAATACACATCCTCACTCTTTCTTCTCGAGCAGCAAACAATCATCAAAGATGCAAAAGCTACAATCCCCAAAATGCAAGCCGCGATTATAATTCCTAACAGTTCAGTTTCACCAAGTCTCCTGGACTTCTTAGATGTCAAATATGGTCCACTATGGGGGTTGACATACGAGGATGTTTGATTAGAGGTACTCCCAAAAGATTAGAGAAGAAATAAATTTTTTTATAAATATGGAGGATTAAATGTGAAATTATACATTTTTTATTTCGGTGGTCAAAATAGAAGTGAAGTAATAGTTTAGGGACTATCTAGGTAATTTATCCTTTTTTATTGTGCCAGATCGGCCTCCCATTTAAGTTTAACGACAACAAACCTCTTAGTGACCAAAAGTTTACAGATCAAAAATGTAAGTGACCTTACTGGTCGTTTTTGAAAATCGGTGGCCAACTCTGTACTGGGGGAAACATAAGTGACCATCCCAGTAGTTAATTCTTTTTTATTTGTTTGCCAATACAATATTTTAGATCATATATCGACGAAATTTTAGTGTTTTACTGACGATTTTTTTCCGTCAATATATGTCATTTTTTGTAGTGACTATCATTCAAGCAATAACTATACATATACTAGTCATTTTTCAATTCCATTTTCAGGTTAAGTCCTTGTTTTCAACCTTTGGTGTTTTGAGATATCATCAAAGAATTGACTGTTCAGAACAAAATACACACTAAATTTTAAAGATCTTTACACCGTTACTAACTAGATTCAACTAGGATTTTAACGATATCAGACTCATAATTGAACAAGATTCACAAAAATTATGAGAATTCTTAGAAGTCTCAAAACAAAAACTGTCTAGAGCAGAATCTGTTTTTAGATTTTCTGCACTACCCTCACTTAAAAATTTATAACTTTTGATTCAGAACTCGAAATCAATCACGGTTTGTTGGAGACAAAACTAAACTCACACATGGTTCTATACTTGTAAAATTTGTCCTCTAACTTAGCATATTCGATTTTCTATGAATTTCTAAACTTACTGCCAGAACATAGTTTTTTTTTTAGGCAGATTGCATATCCATTGTTTTAACCGATTTAAGTGATTCAAACTAAGCTATATTCAACCACCATTCATTCAAACTATTTCTTTACTAACTAATCTCAATTTACAGCCAATTCAAACCTTTATACTACAACTTTAAATCATTGTGTTTTCCCTTCTAAAATTGCTTCTAACTTTCAACAACAAACAAATGAAATCAGATTCTTAAGGGTGCCATAATCAAAGCTGAATTCTAACAAAAACATCATCCAATTTGTTAAATTTACAACATCTAAATCTTCAATTTTTAATGCAATTTATAACCGAAATCATGGAACGAATGAGTGGGCTTACCAATTATGAATTTTTACTTCAAGAGTAAAGACCAAAGCTGCCCAAATTTAACCTCTCTTCAAGCTTTCCCTTTTCCTTCAATGGTTGGTTTTGGTGGATACATGTAGAGTTGAGTGAATGCTGAAAATGAGAGAAGGAACTCTCTTTTTCCCATTCAAATCCACCGATCAGCAGCTCTACATGTGCCACTCATCCATTTCATTTCCTTGACAAATATATTCCACCATAATTTGTAGAATAATTATCCATGCAATTTCCTATTTCTTCTTTCTATCAAAATGGTCCTCAATCAAAGTTTTTATTTAATTCACTTTAATTCTCGATCACTATAATCTATCACATGAAATTTTAATTTCTTTGATAACACTACTTTTTGATATACAATCCATCTCAAACCTTATAATATGCTCACTTAACAATTCTTAATTGATCCTTAACTCTTTTAATTCTTAACTACTTTACTTTCAATTTCATTAGCTAGCTTATTCAATTAGCTCCAATTGAGTCTTTAAAAATCCAAAGATAACCTTTCAAAGCTTGTGATCATTTTAAAAACTCTTAGCCCGATTTTAGGGGTATTACAGGCAAAACATAAATGTTTGAAAGTGAGGTAAATTAAAAAATAAACCAAATTTTAAAGAAATTTATATAGGAGGACAAATGTGAAAAAATTGGGGGTTGGGGTCAATTGCCCCTCTCCACCCCACATACCTCCGTCACTGTGTAATAGGAAGTTAGAAATGACCACATAGAGCCGTAGAAAATAGAGCATCTAAAATAAGTTAAATACTTACAAAGGAGAAACAAAAGATTAATAATGGATTAATGGTAAAGAACATAAGAAATACAAAAATATTATTGTACTTTATATAGTTAGATTTTAACTCATGTTATATTTATTTTCTATTCAAAAGTCATCTTATCATGCACACAAGTCAACAAATATTTGCAGAGAGTACCTTGAATATCTGAACTGCCTCTAAGGAAGAGTAAAATCATCCAAAACACAAAAAAAACAACTGCGACCAATGACAACAAAAACATAACAAAACCAAACAAAATCATGGATTCTGTAAACGAATGCTCAACACAACCATAATGCAACAAAGATGAAAAGGTAACATACAACAAAAAACAACAAAACTCCCTGCTGACAATCCAAACTATTGCGGTATAACAACTGCATATTATCATGTATATTGTACTTTTTTCATTTGTTGCGGTAGCATATATGTTAGTTTTGCATTAGAGGATTCTTAGACTAATTTCTCTAGATTTTCCATGTTTTATTTTTGTGTGAGTTGTATATATATATATATATATATATATATATATATATATACATGTTTTTCTTGTATCAATAAGGGCGACATACAATAATCTTTCTCTGTACAGTACTTTTTTATAGCATCAGGGTCATAGAGGAAATAAAATAGAGTCAACATGACAGGCGATGGAAAGAAATCCATATAATCACACATCTTGAATTCAAATGACAATTCTAAGAACCTGATTAATCAAGTGCAATTTAAAGGTGACAATTATAATGAATGGGCTCCAGTGATACGAACTTCGTTGAGAGCCACGAAGAAATTTGGATTCATAGATGGAATAGTGAAGCAACCCGATGATGATTTATCTGATGTGGAGTACTGGTGGACTGTGAACTCAATGTTCGTATTATGGATACTTATAACACAATTGAGCCAACTTTGCGATACACCATAACACATATGGAGATTGCAAAGGATTTGTGGCAAGATATTTAGCCAAGATTTTCAATTGCTAATAGACCTCGTGTTCAGCAGATCAAGACGGAACTTGTCAACTGCAAACGACGAGGACGTTTGATTGTGAGTTATTATGGAAAGTTGAAGCAACTGTAGGAAGAACTTGTAAATCATGATTGAACTCCATCGTGTAGATGTGGAGGATGCAACTGTAACATCACATATGAACATGAAGGAAATAGGAAGAAGAAAAACTTCATCAATTTTTGATGGGTTTGGATGATGCAGTTTATGGTGCAGTTCGATCCAATATTCCGAGTACTAAACCGTTGCCTAATATGAACAATGCAGACTTCTTGGTGTGCCAAGAGGAACAAATTCGGATTGTCTCACGAGAGAAAGAGGAATGTAGAGAACCCATGAGTTTTGTTGTGCAAATAGGTATCGAAAGTTAGAGAATGAAGCCAAGGATAAATTGTGAGTTGTGATGTCTGTTTTATGGCCAAATAAACTAAAAAAGTACTTTTACCTACTGGTAATAAAGCAAATGAAATCGTTGAATTGATTCATTGCGGTGCCTCATATTTTTTTTTACGTGTATGATTTTTCTGAACAAAAATCTTATGCACTAGGTAGTCATTTCCTATGCCACAACACTAAAAAATATTAAATAATAAATTTTAAACCCTAACTTTAAATTTTAATCTTAAACTATAAAGTCTACACTCTAAAAATATACCCTACCCCCAATTCTCTATACCTAACTATTAACTCTGACCCTAAACCTTAAGCTTTAAACTTAATTTTTAGGTTGGGCATAATTAATTTGATGAGGGCTAAAATTGAAGTGAAAAATGTGTTCGCAACTTCTTTACTATGGATAAACGTCAATTTAATAAAGATGTGAAAATAGTCGGAAGTAATAATGGAACATAGTTAATTCACTTCCATAATTATTTTGCAGGGAGTGAGATATTGCATCAAACTTTTTGTGTAGGAATACCACAACGAAATTGACGTGTTGAGAGGAAACATCGTCACATTCTCGATGTGAGCAGAGAAAATGAACAAGCGTGCCATTTTCGATCAGGTTTCGTTGGGTATCTATCTCCCAAAACTTCATTGGAGTCATCTGAAGAAGTTATTCCAAAGATTTGGTCGTATTTTGGATATCTTTATTCCCCAGAAAACTGATGTGTCCGTAGCCAAATTTGGTTTTGTTCGATTCCCATCTCTGCGTGAAGCTGAAACAACAGTTGTGATGTTTGGTGGAGCATGGGTTGTGGATCGTCGCATACACGTAAATATTGCTAAGTTCAGCAGTAGATCGAGTTATTAGAGAAAGGTACGTTATTTTTCTCAAGGTAATAATCAGGCAACAAAAATTGAAGAAGGTAATAGAAGAATTAAAGGTCATGTAGAAGAAGAAATGCTATGGAAATATGGTCAATGCTTGATTGGCACGATGGCTGCTTTCTGTAGTGCTGATTTGGTCACGGACATATTAAATTCTTGGGGGCTGGGAGAAATATTGGTGAAATATATTGGAGGATTTCAGTTCCTGATTGAGATTAAAGACAATGATCTTTTTAAAATGCTTGAAGATCTAAATTGGTCATATCTGAAAGAAGTTTTTTCGGAGATTTCTCCTTGGACATAATCTTTTAAACCTTCAATGAGAATGACATGAATTTTGGTGTCTGGCTTGTCACTTCACTGCTAGAACGAATCATAGTGAATTCATTAACGAAGTTGTGGAAATAGAGGTGAGAAATGAATTGTTTATAGTTAGAGTTGCTGAGTTTGGACCTTCGATTAACAAAGATTGGGTGAAGAAGAAATTTAGAACAGAACTAGACACGGTCAATGGCAAATCGAAGATCGAAGATAGTTCATCGGAGGACGGCAACACTGGAAGTTCGACGAACAGATTCTTAGGGGAAAAATGCAGGTTGCTTGGAGGAAGAAGGTACGGTCAGAGGGGCAAAATAGTCTAAACCAATTGTTGAGTGTATGGGTAGGCTTCCTTCACTTGTTGGATTGGTAAATCCTATTGTGTTAGAGGATTTGGGAGGGAAAGCGGTAACTCCATAAGGTCAATTGGAAAGATTTCCCCTTGAACTTCGAGGGGACATCGCTTGAAAACTCTATCCACAACCACTAGCTGATCCACTGGACTCATAACAGAAACTGCACTCTCAATGGACTCATCCAGAATCTAGAGGTCTCGTGATACAAATCTCGATACAATAGGAATGGGTAGAACCGTTGTCAAGCAATGCAAAGTATGGAACATAATATATAGTAAGTGTACCTGTAATGACATCTGACTCATCTCTGTCGTTACGACGTCTGGTGGCATAAAAAAGCACAGGTTGCCTAGCTCTGTCATAACTTGTCCCTCACTCTGATGGGATCGGCCTCTACTATCAGATCTAACAGCAGACCCAAAAGCTCTACCCTGATTACGACCTCTAGCCAGAGTTTGAACAGATGTTTGTGAACGAGCAAGTGTTTGGGTACGAGCAAGAGTCTGAGTGGATGCCCCTTTAGAAGGCGAGCGTGGGTATTCCTTCAAGAAATGATCAATGGACTCACATCGGAAGCAAGCGCTAATCAACTTCCAGCACTCCCCTCCATTCCTTCTACCGCAATGCTCACATGCCGGCAATGAAGAAAATCTCGAAGAGTACCTCGACTGACAGCTGGGCCTGAAGATGCCAAAGGCCTAGAACTCGTATTACTCTTCTTAGAGTTAGCGGTGCGAGTTCTCTTATATGAACGTCTGTAGACTCACCTTGACCTGAAGGTCTCTTAGATCGATCCCGATCTCGATCTTTTCTGCTCTGGCTAGTTGCCATTGTCTCCATCTATTCGGCGGTCTTGGCCCGATTTACCAAGTCCTCAAACACCTCATCGTGATGTGTAGCCACTCGATCACGTATCCCAATACAAAGGCCCTCTAAGAACTTATTGCATATGTCTTTCTCGGTGGAAACCAAACCAGCACCATTGGGGGCATTAATCCAAGCCCATTAGGCGTAGGTGCCATCCTAAGGGGATACCTTAGGTCTGGTAAGAATCACCCTAGCCAAAGCATAGGAACCTAAATAGTAGGAATCACCCTAGCCGAAGCATAAGTACCTGAAACGGTAAGGAATTACCAGCCGGATCAGGGCTGAACCTGCGGTAACTTCATACTCTATCCCAAGTACCCCAGTAACAGTCTAGGCAGTAATTTTAGTAATCAGCAGTAGCAATAATTACAGTAATCAGTAGTAGCAGTAATTAAAGTAATTAGTAGTAGCATGCAATTATTTTCAGTAAAACAGTAGCCATAGAGCATATTGTTCAACCAGGTACTTAGGCATAAATCAAACAGATAAAAAATTCATGCTCAAAATCAGGAAACATGTTATGATTTTGCAAAATTAGAGAATAATAGTCATGTGCACATGATCAGTTTAAGCAAAACATTTATATCGCACACAAGGAATACACCTCAAAATGTCAGGTCAGTCGGATGGTCTACTGAGAACCAGTTTGACGCTCTGATGCTGTGTTCAACCTAAGACAAAACGAGTCTTAAATGAATACGTAAATAGTTTTTTCTATGACAATTAACAATGTATCGATACATACGAGTAACTATGGGATCACACGATCGCACTTAACGAGAGGAGTTTGGCTGAGCAGATGCGCAACCGGGAGAGTCTCTAGTACCTTTAAACAAATAATATTGTATGCCAGTCCTTTATTCAACAATTCTTTTAAATAAATTAACTTAGTACTTATGCATGTTCGGATTCAACATCAGATTTGGAGGCTTTCAGGTTCGAATTTCATAAAACAAACTTCAAAAATGGACTCAGGACGTTGAAAAACATAAAATATGTGTTTTTGGAAAATTTGACTTTTTGGTCAAAGGCAATGTTGACGTCATATTCACTTCATCAGTTAAAATCAACACTAACTTCAGCAGTCAAAGACAATGCTGACATCATACTAACATCATCAGTCAATTGGGTTAACTTGGGCGAGTTGACTCAGGTGAGTTGACTCACTGAGTTAACTCGGTCAACAGGTTGACTTAGCCGGGTCAGGTTGGATATAGGTTTGAGTCGGGTCAGCTTAAGTGGCTCGGTTTATTGTTGGGCTCAAGTCAGTTTGGTTTGGTTTGCGCCAATTTGGATGGCTCGATTCAGCTCGGTCTACAGGTCAGGCCGGTTCAATGACCACCATCCAGGGCGGCTAAAAATCGCCCATGACGACGCATGAAGCCCACAAACAACCTATATCAACCATAAACACACCAGAAAATGGTCAAAACGATACACAACTCACCCATAACCCGAAGTAACTCAGATTCAGGCCGAAAACTTACCAAACTTACTCAAATCAGAAGGAATACTGTTGAAAATGATGCTGCTTCGGTAAGGAGGTAAATGGTGGCAGACTAGAGATTAATGAATAGGGTTTCGTTCGGTTCAGCACGATAAGGGCAACGATGGTGCTGGCGTCTCGGAAGGACAGCCACAAGGGCTGGAAAATACAAGAAGCTGAGAGGAGACTTTTGGTTTTGCACATGGCCTTCAACTAGGATTTCACGGTAACCAATGAGGCTACGCCATGAGTAAAGGCTATGGGCGTGCTCACCGTGAGATGATGGTTGTGTTGACGGTGGCGGTGACGACTATGACACGGCGGTGGATGAGATCAGACAGTGACCGGTGAGGGAGGTAAAAAGTTTGTGAGGGTGAGACGAAGAGTTTGGATTTGTTTTGGTGTTTTAGGGTTGTTGGATTGAAATAAATGAGCCATAAAGGGGTTAGTTGTGATATTTTATAATTGTTTAATATTTTATTTAATTTAGACTTTTCAAGATCCACTTAATAATAAGTGGGTGCAAAATGTAACCAAGAGCTTTTATAGCTCAATTGGTTGTGCACGTAGCATATAAGCCACAAGTTGTGGGTTTGAACCCCACAACCAATAATCCAACCTTTTTCCATCTTTTTTTCCTAAAGATGTTACAACTCTCCCCTTAAAAAGAAATTTCGGCCTCGAAATTTACCTGAGTTAAACAGATGTAGAAACTGCTTTCTCATAGACTCCCCAGGCTCCCAAGTAGCTTCTTTTGGACCACGATTACTCCACTAAACTTTAACCATATGAATACACCGGTTCCTCAGAACTCTCCCATCTTGATCCAAAATCTGAACAAGCTCCTCCTCATAAGATAAGTCTGGCCTCAATTCCACATCCTGAATTTGAATAACATGACTCAGATTTGGATGGTATTGCCTCAACATGGACACATGAACGACATCATGTATACGAATAAGTTGTGGATGCAACTCTAGCCGATAGGCACTGGTCTAACCCTCTTTAGAATAAATCTGGGGCTCAGCTTACCCTTACGTCCAAACCTCATAACTTTATTCCATGGAGATACCTTTAGAAAAACTTGATCAGAGAAATCAAACTCGATATCCTTCCTCCTCCGATCAGTATAAGATTTATGTCTATCAAAGGCCTCTTTCAGGCATTCACAGATCAATCTAACAGTCTCCTCAGTCTCGCGGACCAACTTTGGACCCAATAATTTCCTATCATATAACTCAGTCCAACAAATAGGATCACGACATTTACGGCCATACAATGCCTTGTACGGTTCCATACGGATACTAACCTGATAACTGTTATTATATACAAACTCGGCCAGGGGCCAGAAATCTTCCCAACTACCGCAGAAGTCAATCACACAACGCCACAACATATCCTCTAGAATTTAAATCACCCTCTCTGACTGACCATCAGTCTACAAATGAAAGGATGTACTAAAATTTAGACGTGTACCCAAAACCTCTTGTAAGGCCTTCTAGAACCGGGAGGTAAATCTCGAATCTCGATAAAAAATGATAGACAAGGGCACACCATAAAGTCTGACCATCTCAGAAATATACAATCTAGCCAGTTTCTCCAGAGGATAAGTAACTTGAACATGAATAAAATGAGTTGACTTAGTGAGTTGATCAACAATCATCCAGACAAGATCCTTTTTAGAAGAGTCAGAGGTGATTCGGTAACAAAATCTATCGTGATACGCTCTCACTTCCACTCGGGAATCTTAATGGGCTGCAACAAACCAGAAGGATATTGGTGTTCTACCTTAACCTGCTGACAAGTCAAACACCGAGATACGTAATCAGGAATGTCCTTCTTCATGCCAACCCATCGGTATCTCTGTCTCAGATTTTGGTATATTTTATCCTTATCGGGATGCATAGCATATAGGCTACTATGAGCCTCACTAAGAATGTCCTTTTTCAACTCCTCATCATTAGGTACACAATAACGACCCTTAAAGCACAAGACTCCATCCCAATCAAAAGTATAAACAGATGTAGATCCCTGCTCAACCTGTTGTATGATATGAAGTAAGGAACTGTTTAAGAGCTGTTTGGCTTTAATCTCCCTAGCCAAAGTCGGCTTAACCTATAGCTTAGCCAGCAAACTACCATCATCATATATACTTATCCCGTCAAATAAATACCTCAAGTCGAAAATAGCCTTTCGGCTCAAAGCATCAACAACAACGTTGGCTTTCCTCGGATGATAGTCAATCTCATAATCATAATCTTTAAGAAGTTCAAGCCAACAATGCTGTCTCAGATTAAGCTCTTTCTGTGTAAGAAGATACTTCAGAATCTTATGATCTGTATAGATATAACACTTATCTCCGTAGAGATAGTGTCTCCAAATCTTCAAGGCAAAGACCACTGCAGCCAACTCCAGATCATGGGTAGGATAGCTACACTCATGCGACCTCAACTGATGGGACGCGTAAGCAATCACTCTGTTATCTTGCATCATAATACATCCAAGCCTAGAGTACGATGCATCGCTATAAACTATAAGGTCCTTCCCAAACTCATGTTGGGTTAATACTAGAGCTTGAGTTAGCTATCTTCAACTTCTTAAAACTCTCTTGCTGAGCATCAGTCTAGAAAAATAGAATATTCTTCCTTAAAAGCTTTGTCAAAGGAGCGGCAATGGTAGAAAAACCCTTAACGAAGCGTCTGTAATACCCAGCTAAGCCTAAGAAATTATAAATCTTAGAAACATTCCTGGGTTGCTTCCAACTCACAATGGCCTCAATCTTGCTCAGATCAACCTGAATACCTCGAGCCGATACCACATATCCAAGAAAAGTCACATCGCTGAGCCAGAATTCATATTTACTCAACTTAGCATACAATTGATCCTTTTTTGAGAGTCTGTAAGACAATCCTCAGGTGCTCAGCATGTTCTGCCTCAGACCGAGAATAGACCAGGATGTTATCAATGAACACCACCACAAACTGATCTAAATAGGGCCAGAATACATGATTTATCAGATCTATAAAGGCGGTTGGAGCATTAGTCAGAACAAACGATATTACTAGGAACTCGTAATGCCCATATCTGGTAAGGATGGCCATCTTCGCAATATCAGACCCCTTTATCCTTAATTGATAGTACCCGAAACGAAAATCAATCATTGAGAAAACTATAGCTCCCCAAAACTGATCGAAAATGTCATCAATCCTGGGTAATGGATATTTATTCTTGACCATCAGCTTGTTCAGCTTTTGGTAATCGATACACAGCCGGAGAGAACCATAATTCTTTTTAACGAATAAGACTAGAGCTCCCCAAGGTGAAGAATTAGGTCAGATAAAACCTCAGTCAAGGAGCTCTTGCAACTGAATCTTCAGCTCCTTAAGCTCTTTAGGAACCATATGGTAGGGGTTCATAGAAACTGGGGCAGATCCTAGATAGGTCTATATCTCAAACTCGACATACGTATTAAGAGGTAACCCAGGTAACTCATCAAGAAAAATATCAAGAAACTCACTAACAGTGAAAATCTCCTCAATCGTTGACAAAGAACCCTTGGTATTCAAGAAACAAGTGATGAAGGTTTGATATCCCTTCCGGATCATCCTGTCAGCAGCCAAAGTAGATATTACATTAGACAGATACCCTCGACGCTCACAAACAAGAACCATTGTTCGATCATCAGAAGTCTTTAGGGTCACCTTCTTAGACTTACAGTTTAGATTGACTCGATGTTTAGTCAACCAATCCATGCCAAGAATCAGATCAAACTCTTCTAACGGTAACTCTATAAGGTCAGCTGAAAAGATTTTCCCTTGAACCTTAAGGGGACATCGCCTGAAAACTCTATCCATAACCACTAGCTAACCCACTAGACTCATAACAGTAACTGCACTCTTAGTGGTCTCATCCGGAATCAGGAGGTCTCGTGATATAGATCTCAATACATAGGAATAGGTAGAATCGTTGTCAAGCAATGCAAAGTATGGAACAAAATATATGTAACTATACTCTCAGTGGTCTCATCTTTGTCGTTACAACGTCTGGTGGCATAAACAAGCACATGCTACCTAGCCATTGTCATTGCTGACCCCTCACTCTGATGGGATCGGCCTCTACTATCATATCTAATAGCAAACCTAGTAGCTTTACCCTGATTACGGCCTCTAGACAGAGTCTGAACAGATATTTGTGAACGAGCAGGTGTCTGGGTATGAGTAGGAGTATGAGTGGATGCCCCTTTAGAAGGAGAGCGTGGGTATTCCTTCAAGAAATGATCTATGGACCCACATCGAAAGCAAGCACCAATCAACTTCAACATTCTCCTCCATGCCTTCTACCGTAATGCTCACATATAGGCAATGAAGAAAATTTTGAGAAGTCACCTCAACTAATAACTGGGCCCAAAGATGGCAATGGCGTAGAACTCGTATTACTCTTCTAAGAGTTAGCGGTGCGAGTTCTCTTATTCGGATGTCCATGGGACTCACTCTTACCTGAAGGTCTCCTAAATCGATCCAGATCTCGATCTCTTCTGCTTTAGCTAGCTACCATTATCTCCATCTGTTCTACAGTCTTGGTATGATTTACCAGGTCCTCAAACACCTCATCGTGATGTATAGCCACCCGATCATGTATCCCAATATAGAGGGCCTCTAATAACTTATCGTACATGTCTTTCTCGGTGGAAACCAAACCATCACCATATCTCTACAAATCTAGAAACTATTACTCGTACTCTGCAATAGTCATAAAACCCTACATCAGGTCTATAAAGCCTGACGTCTCTCTATCAAGAATCGTTCACCTAGAAAATAATTCCTAAACCGTTCCTTGAAGAAGTCCCATGTCAACCGATAAGAAGGAACACTACTCACAATGGATTCCCACCAAGTGTAGGCATTCTCGTCTAACATATATGCAACACCCAAATATTTTATAGATGGCTCTAAACACATCTAATTCGTACGCCTCTTAGTGTCATACAACCACTCATCAGCCTCGGTTGGTGCTCCACTAAGAGATCCTAAGAAAGTCTTGATACCGTTAACAAACAAAGTCTGGGAGATAGGGACTTTAGGTGTGACGCCTGATGCTCTGACTACACCCTAAATCAAATAAAGAAACTGTCTACTCAGTGTCTCATCAGTAACCCTAGTCATAGGCTCAGGCCCAAAAAACTATTGCTCCTCTAACCGGAGCATTCATGTCAATACTAGAGACAGGTGGCAGAGCAGTCGGAACTAAAGGACCACGAGAGGCGGGAGGCTCAACAAAGGCTGGAGGATCTACAGAAGCATGAACATCAACAAGAGCACGTGGATCAACCACCGAATCATCTATTGGGTCTGCAAATCTGGTGGTTTGACCTTGCCCATGGGTGGGTCGATGACCCCTTTTGGTGCTCATATCGAAGAATCTCTACAAGAGGATAAAAGTTAAGGTCAGTTTATGACACTGGAAAATCGAACACAATTAAACATGAAAAATTTGGTGACATGGCCCCACTTTATAACACTTTGTAAAACGTTTCAATTAAATTGATTCATCCACAGTTCGAGGTTATAAAACCAAAAGCTCTGATACCAATCAAATGTAACCCTCTAGACTGGCCTATGCGGAATGACCATGTCTAACAGGGCACATGTCAACTTTAAAATCTAAGTAGAAAACATGTCAAAAATTCAAGCATCTAATTTGAAAACATAATTGCATAAACTGATGTAGGATAATGAGATCATTTATATAAACATATTAAATGATAGTTACAAAATAGGTAATATCAAGTAGTGTAGCAAAGTACTCATAACATAATACCATACATGCCACACCCTAAAAATCAGTCTAGTCAAAATTAGATTCTGGTGATCGAAAATTTTGTACCGGCTATGCCCGAATGATATAACCGCTCAATCTTTGTATCCAATTTTGAAGTAATGGAATTTAATTGGGCTTAATTGAAGTTGTTGGACCTTTTGTAAGGAATGAAAGTCATTCAGTGACTAAATTGTGAAAATTCAATGTTTGGGGAAAAAAGTGCAAACTTTGAAAAGTTTAAGGACCATCTTTTAATTAAACCATTTCTAAAGAGGAATCAGCTCCTTGTTTGTCTTTACCCCACGTGAGATGGGTCACCTTAATTAAGAGAAGATGACAACATGAGTTTAGGGAAAACAAAGTAAGGATTAAATGATTATTAAAAGGGTTTCCTCCCAAGCTAGGAAACCATTTGATTGGTTGCTTGGGAGGCAACCATTATGAAGTGATAATTGTGTGTTTAAGTCTAATGGATGGAGAAAAAGCTCCAATCTTTTTCTTTGCCTCTACCGAAACCAATCTCACCCTTGTTTGAAGGAAACAAGCAAGCACCTATATTGTCATCTTCTTCCTCAAGCTCAAGCTCAAGCAAACACCTCAATCCAATCTTTGATCCTTGTTTTATTTCAATACACCATTTGAAAGCTTGTAGATTGGTAAGTAAAGCCCCTATGTTAATTTGATGATTCCATCAACCCTTAGAGTTTAATTTCAAGATTTAAGTCTTGAATGTTCAAGCTAAGCTCATGTGTTAGAAAGATAATTTCCCTTATTTTGATGTTGTCTACAAGCTTTGGTAAGCTTGAAGAACGTTTATGAATCATTAGTTTCGATTCTAATGTAATCCTTTAATTTTGAACTAGCTCAAGTGGTGGAAAATAAGCCATCTTCACCATCTTCGTTACCAAGAACTTCCAACGGCAAAGGGGATTGTTATTCGAGAACATTGAGGCCTTCGATTTCTATGTGAGTGTAGTTGTGTCATGGGATTGGCTAGGTGCCATCCCGGTTGCATTTGTTTGTGCTTAAAGTTGCATCTTGTTTAAGGGCTCAAGTAGAGCAAGCATGTGTGGATTCAAGTGGTAAGTGTGGTAAGACCATCATATTGCCTTGATACATTTTAAGCTTATATGTGACATTTGAAATATGTTATGTGTAGAATTTGATATGAACATGCTATGTTATGCTATTTGAAGCAAATGCTTAATATGTGATGTGAAATGGCCTAAGGTCACAAAGGTAAGTTTTATGATGAAATGTGTAACCTTGGACACTTGTGGACTTTGGATACAATTGACATGCCATAGGGTTATTTGAGCTCATCATGTATGGGATTGGACTACGGTCTGGGCTACGGCCTATATGTGGGGAGAAAAGGTTGGATTGTGTAAGGGACTCTAGAGCTACGGATCAAGGCTAAGGCCTACTTTCGATACGATTTGGTGTATAGGGGAATCCACGTATCCATAGCTTGCTAATTCCAAGGGGAAAATGAAGAATATGTGTTTTGCATTTAATATATGAAATTACTATATGTTGATGTTAAGCATGAATTGTATATGTTAATGTTATGTATATGTCATCCGAGCATGCTTACATGATATACATGCCATCAAAGAACTTGTTTGCATTTCCTATAACTACTTCACTAGGCTATATAAGCCTAACATTCGTGTGTCTCATATATTTCAGGATCTTAAAGAAATCCAAGCTTCGATCGTGTGGTTGAAGTTGCAAGTCACTCCCGTCAATCTCATGTATGCTTGCATTTTTGTTTTTAAACTCCTAGTAAGGTGGCATAGGGTTTAGACATGTTATGTTTGTCTATTATGATATGTTTGTAATGGCCTAATAGTGTTTAGGTGTTAGTTGTGAACTTTGGTATGGTTGTAGAATGGTAACACTAGTTAACTTTGGCTTAAAGGCACTAAAAGGTGAAAACATGGTAAATGGATTCAAATGGCCCTAAAATTTGACATGCTAGTATATTGTAGTGATTGAATATTTCTGGTAAAATTTCATTGTATTTGGATATCGTTCAACATGTTAAATGAACAAAAAACCAGATAAAATCTGTCATTATAATGCAGGGCGTACCGATACGGATATGCATATTTGGTCAGTCAACGTTCAGGTCAATCTAGGCGGATCTAAATGGCCTAAAGGCGTTTCGATACAAAAACTCTCAGAAGCATTTAAGATTTTAATCGTATCGATACGGCCCTAGGGGCGTATCGAAACGAGTCAATGAAGGTCAATGGGTACCCAATAGCCATTTCGTATAAAAAGAAATTCCAGTAGCTAAGGACCGTATCGATACGGCTAAGAGTGTATCGGTACACAATAACTATCTCGTTTAAAATTGATTCTAGTGGCCAAGGACCGTATCGATACGGCTGAGAGCGTATCGATACGCCTGAACCAAATAGGGTATTTGAGTATGAAAACACTTAGAAAATATTTTGGGGTTTTAGTTTTTGACTTAGAAACAATTTTAAGTTCAAATCCTTGTAATTTTGTGAGCATTTTTGAGTACTTAAAAAAACTTATTCAATTTTACAAATAAGTCCTTTAAAAACATTGTTATATCAAAATCAAATTTAGTTTTACACTAGCCACTCTCCCGCCTTATTTTTTATATCACTCTTCTTTTAGTTTTCATATAATGGCGACATCAATCTTCGATTGGTCGTAGATCGCTGATATTGTCTCTTTGTTTTTTTTTATCTTTCTCTTCTCTTAATATATCTTATGTTATTTTATTTCGAGTTATGTCATTTTGTTTTGTTTTGTTAGTCTCTCCTTGTAACACCTTGAAAACTGGTGTAGATTTTTCTCGACCTCTGACTATAGAAAATTTATTTCCAATGATCGAATTAAGTTTCAGAATTATTAAATTTTAGACTAGATTAGTTTTGAATTATTAAGTTTGAAATTTTAAGATTAAGGATGATAGTGTAAGAATTATGAAATAAGTGCGTTGAAGTAAAAGGTAAGTTTTGAAGGCTATATAGATGATAGAGGAAAGATGGATGGTTTACTTGGCAATTAAGCCACTTACTTTTGGGTGATTAGTCACCGGTTAGGTGGCATACATGCATGATACTATTTTTTATGATTAAAAGTAAAATTAAAATAGTCAACACAGTTTCTCTTAAGTCTTGAATTTTAGTCCTAGAAATTATTAAAAAAAAGGGCATTTTGCGATGAAAACTGACGGCATGAGTGGGGGGAGAGAAAAATACTCGACTCATCTTATTCCTAAATCCATTCCTTTGCCATGTTTAAATGCTTCAAGAACCCTAAGAAACTTAGGCTTCAATTAAGGGAAATTCAACCATCCAAATTCGAAATTAAGCTTGGATTTGGTAAGTACATATTTTTAGCTTACCATTTTGGTAAGTACATGCATGTTTGGATTGATGATGTTTATCCTCCGTAACTCTTTTCCATGCTTACAACTCATAACATCCCTTTAGAAATGCTGACTTTCCTCTCATTTCCAGCATTTAATAATGGAGAACTATTAAATGTACTATATAAATATATAGATCCAGATCATGTTTGACTGTGCAATCCAATGGTTCAGCTGAAAGAATCAATGTTTATATAGCAGAGTGCTAAGGAAAGCAGCCCAGAAAATGGGCGAAGCAAAGGTTCTTAGCATGAATGCAGCAGATCATGAAATCAGCTATGCCAATAATTCACTTCTTCAGGTCTGTTTTTCAAAATTATATAATGAATTCATTTCTCCATTACATATGTTCCTTTTTTCTTCTACAACTATCATGCTGAGTGTTGACAATTTCTTTGTGTTTTCAGAAAGCAGTGATTTCAAAAGTAACACCAATCATTGAAGAATCCGTCGCAGATACGTTCAAGAAAATCGATCCATCTTGTATGAAGGTGGCAGACTTGGGTTGCTCTTCAGGCCCCAACACCTTCCACACAATATCGCTAGTTATCGGTACTGTCCACGGGATCTGTAAGCGACAACAGTTGGAATTACCTGAGTTCGAAGTGCTTCTAAACGATCTCCCAGAGAACGACTTCAACTCCGTGTTTAAGTCGGTTCCCGATTTCATCGAGAGGTTGAAGAAAGAGAAAGGAGACATGGGGTGTTAAGTAGGAGGAGTTGCAGGTTCTTTCTATCAAAGACTATTTCCAACCAGAAGCCTCCACTTTGTACATTCATCCTATGGGATTCATTGGCTCTCAAAGGTCGGTCATTTCACGAAACCCATAATGTTAATTTTTTTTTTTTAACATTTGACTAAATAGTCGGATTTTTTTTTGGTATGATGCGTACATACCCTTTCCTTAGATGACTGAATAGTCAATTATGAGCTTTCATATGGTTAGGTCCCAGTTGGATTGTGGAACAATAAGGGGAACATATACACGGCAAGATCATGTCCTCCCAACGTTTCCAGAAAGACTTCACAAATTTCTAAGCTTGCGTTCCACAGAAATAATACCACAAGGGTGTATGGTGCTAAGCTGTAAAGCTAGGGAAAACCCAGATCCCTCCATGGAAGATTCTATTTGGGAGCTAATTGTTGCCAAATCCCTACTTGACTTGGTTGCACAGGTTATACAGAACAAAATTCGCCTGTCACTTTTCTGTGTCACTTTATATGAATAGAATGCGTCTTGCTCCTTTTATGTGTCCCTTCATATTCCCTATTAATGATTTTATGCCACCAGTATTAATGATTCTTTTCATTGTTAAATTATTTTTGCTTTATTAATAATATACTTGACATAAAAAGGGCAAACAAATCCCGTTCATCTTATACATGTTTACATATTTGTTTCCTTTTTGTATCATTCAATTGCTATAACTTAAGAATTGTAGGGAATTGTAAAAGAGGCAGATGTGGATTCATTCAACATTCCTTTATATTCACCCTGCAAAGAAGAAATCGCTGAGATTGTTGGGAGGGAAGGGTCTTTCGAAATCAACAGCCTGCAAGTTTTCGAAGTCGACAACGATCGATTACTCAGAGAGCAGCACCGTAACAAAGACTTGGGTTTCAACGAGCTCTGCATTGAGATGGGGAAAGATGTTGCAAACGCTGCAAGAGCTGTTTTCGAACCCATGATTTGCAGTCATTTTGGAGACGCCATAATTGACAAGCTATTCATAAGGTGTGCAGCTATTGCAGCAGATGCTCTATGCTACGGAATGAACTTCAAGCAGGCTAACATTGTCGTTTCATTGACAAAGAAGTGATCAGAATGTCATTCAGATTCCAAGGGGTGCTCATCTGCTTTTACTTTGTGAGGAATCGAATCTCAACATTAATATCAATCTATTGTACCATAAAATGCCATTCTAATGGTCTGAAAGAAGTCATTGTCTATCAAATTTATAGATTCGATGTTATTTAATAGGGTATATGAAATTCTGATAAACATTCAACATATGCTATTATATTTAAAAGGTTTAATACAAAAATAAGTGTGCACACTTTATCTCTTTTTAATTTTAGGTGTTTAAACATTTCTTTTGTAAAAGTATGTACATAATACTTTATTTCGTTAATTTTAGACGTCTGGTAGTTATGGTCATGCTATAGGTTTTATTTTTTTTAATTTATTTTTAGAAAATTCAAAATTTTTAAAAATATCTTGAATTCTAAAAAGTTCTCAAATTAGTCCACAAATACTCAAATCCCTAAGTTTCAAATACCGATTCAAGTCGTTGCCGCTACCAATCGCCAATAGCGTTTCCACTACTTTCATCGTCAAATCCCACAAACATTTATTCTATTTTTATGTTGCCAAAAATCGATGAACGACGTACATAAATGCGAAAGAAGCCGAATTTACGAAAGGAAGCTGATCAACACACCAATCGTCGATTATCTGTGATGGATAGTTTGGAAAAATGAACGGCAACATCTGTCGACAATAGTGGTGAGTTCCAATGAGACTATCTATGGCAGCAGCAACAATTTTTGGGATATTAGTTTTTGTGTTAGGGATTTGGGCTAGAGGGATTTTGAGATTTTTTGGCTTAATTGCACCATTGGTCTCTAAAGTATGCACTTTGTACTGAGTTGCACCATAAAGAATTTTTCAAGATATTTTGCCTCCTAAACTTTAAATTGTGACCCCATATGACCCTCCGTTAACCTTTGATCAAAAAAATTCGTTAACCAATTAGTAAATGCCATGTGTTACCTTTAATAAAAAACTGGATGACTTTAATAGAAATTGGTAACGTTCATCTTAGTCTCTCAATTTTACTTTTTATTCAATTTAATCACTAATTTTTATATAAATAAGTGGGTAAATGGTAGGCTCTATCCATCAATTCCCTTATATATTAACTACTTGTAACGACCCAAGTTTCAGAATCTGTGGGTCGATTTATCCCGAGTTGTGGGCTTCGGGTGGTTGGGTCAAGAGGTTGGGCCGTGAAGGTTTTTGTTAGTCTTGCCTTGTTGTTGGGCTTGTGCCCTAAGTTGTTAGGTTGTGTGGGATGATGAGGGAAGGGTAGTTTAGTAAATTACCTTATGTTTGAAGAGAGGAAGGAGGAGACACTTATTGTTCTGCAACAAAAGAAAGTGGGTGATATCACCTTGTCTTTTGCTTTACACCCATCTCTCTCATTTCATCTTCCACCCAAGAACCAAGAGCCAAAGGTTCCATCTTTGTGTTTTGGAGTAGGAATCTCATAATTTGAGTTTGAGGTAAGTTGTTGGGTAGCAAAAGATCTACATTTTGAGGTAAAAACCTTGGGGTTTGGCGGATGATGAGTTTTGGTGGGGGTTGTGATGGAAGAACGGGATTGGGGGATATTGTAGTTTCATTTATTATTGTAGAAATGTTCCCTTAACATCTCTTAGGTTTCCAACATCGTTGTAACTTGCCTTACAACGTTTGATTGTAGTGAAAGAGGTTGGAAACTCATCTAAGGAGAAAGGAAAGGTGAAGGCTTGAAGCTTGGGCTAAAGAGGCTTCACTTGCTACTGTAGGATCAAGGTTAGTACACTACTAACTCCTATGTATTCCTGGAAATCATAAATTGTGCTGCTTGCTTTTCTTGTATGATGTTTTGAGTGAGGGAGAAAGCTTGGTGTTCACCCATGGTAAGTTCTAAATTTATTGTTAATATGACTTTAAAAAGGTAGAAAACCACTTAAACCACTTCCTATAATGTGTAGGTTCAATTTAGGGTTGTGCTTTTGGGTTTTAGAGGGATTAAGGGTGAGTTACGGACTCCAAAAAATGAATTCTGAGTTCGAGTATCGATACAGTTGAAGACGTATCGATACCCTATGTAAATTTTGAAGAATACAAGCTTTTTTTTGTGAGGGGTGTTCGATACGCATGAATGGGGGGTATCGATACCTTTTTCTCATCCAAAATCCAATAGCCAATTTCAGTATCGATACACTTTTAATTGTATCGATACGCCTTAGGGTATCGGTACACGTCTTCGTGTATCAGTATGGGGTTGTTTGGTTAAAACCCTGTGAATGTAATCTGGGTATCGATACGCGTGGATGCGTATCGGTACTGAGGGGTGTATCGATACCCTTTGGGGGTATATCGATACCATCTAGGCAATCTACCCAAAAAATAAGATTTTGAGTTCGAAGGGCCTATAATTGGAGGGCTAAGGCCCGGTGGGCCCTTAAAGTGGTAAAATGAGTAATAAAATTGAGAAACTGAGATTTAAACCTCATATACGAGATTGACGGGTAATAACTTAATTAAAAACCTTGGGTGACTTGTTGTGTTGTATGATATAAGATCCTTGGTGGATCGAATAGTGAATGTATGCCACGTAAGGGCAGTAGTATGGTTGAGTCACCTTGTTAATAGGATTTCGGATACCTAGCGTGAGTGTTGCAACACAAGTTGAAGAGATTTCGGATGTACGCTCCCGAGGTTGTGTGACACCGGGCCTCATCCGAAGATACTCGATGAGAGATTTAGAGTATGAGTGTACGTTCTCGAGGCTGTGTGACACTGGGTCTCACTATAAGTGTACGTTCCCAAGGCTGTGTGACATCGGGCCTCACTCCATGTTTGTTGGTATGTTGTATATATGTTGTGTGTGGTATGTTTTGAGGCTGGTAACTTAGTAAAAATGAGCTTAAATACACAAATGGGTAAAGTCATAGTAAACGGATTCAAAATGTCCCAAAATTTGACACGCAATTAGAAATACAGTTTTTAAGGTTCTTGGTAAAGTTTAGTAAAATTTGATTAACTTTTGGTTGGGTAAATCAAATAAAAATGAGTAAAATTCTGTCATTACAGGTCAATGCGTATCGATACGGCTGATGGCATATCGGTACGGTTAGGTATAAATCGGCTTAATAAAGCAGGGTGTATCAATACGGATAGGGTGTATCGATACGGATTTTGGTCACTGGAATTTGGTTTGGAAAATGGCATCGATACGATTTAGAGCGTATCAGTACGGGGTCAACGCGATCAACCGATATTGATACGAGCTTAGCTGTATCGATACGAGTTTGTCAACTTGTAAATCTGGAAATTTGAAATTAGGCTTAGTGTATCGATACAGCTCAAAGGGTATCGGTATTAGTTAATTCGGTTAAGAATGCTTAAAATGAACCTTGGACAGTTTACGGAATAGTCACTAAAACCCGAATAGCTTAATTGAGTAGGTAAACGATAGCAAAACTTCATAGAGTAATAATTGGCAAGTTTAATTACAAGTTGGTAATAAAGGATTCTGATTAGGATTGCTAATTTGCAAAATTTATGACTTAGTCCCCTAAGTTTGAAAAGTTTAAAATTTACCTTAATTCTGATAAGATTAGTAATGATAGGTCCACTAAACTTTCTAATTAACTATTAAGACATTCCAAATAAAGATCTGAACTCCGACTTCGTTTCTGAATTCCCAATCTGTTTCCGATAACACGTTTTGACCCAGTTTTCTATCAGACCGGGAAGGGGATGTTACAAAGCCCATGTGCTAGAAAGCTAATTTTTTGTTTCAATTTTGTCTAACATTCGTGTGTCTCATGCATTTCAGGATCTTGAAGAATTCTGAGCATCGATCGTGTGGTTGAAGTTGCAAGTCACTCTCATCACCTCCATGTATGTTTACATTTTGTTTTGAACTCCTAGTAAGGTTGCATAAGGCTTAGACATTTTACATTTTCCTATTTTTATATGTGTGTAATATCCTAAAAGTACCTAGGTGTTATATATGAAATATAGTGTGTTTGGGAATTAGTAAACTAGTTAACTTTGGCCTAAAGGTACTAAAAGGTTAAAATGGGGTAAACAGATTCAAATCGCTCTAAAATTCTATATGCTAATAGTTTATGGATTTTTAACTTTATGGTAAAATTTCATCACATTTGGACATCGTTCAACAGGTTAAATCGGCTAAACACCAGATAAAATCTATCATTACAAGACAGACGTATCAATACGGGTCAAGCTGTATCGATACGGCCTTGCATATTTGGACTTGGTAAAATAGAGCGTATCAATACAGAAAAGGGGGTATATCGATATGGATCTTGGAAGTAAGGTCTAGAAAATAAATTGTATCGATACGAGTTTAGGGCGTATCGAAACGGGTCAATCTTGGTCAGCTTGTACCAATACGAGTGATGACGTATCGATACATGATTTGGGTAGAGTCGAATGAAGATGTGATTTGTGTGTACCCATATCGATACAGCCCCAAAGCTTATCGATACAAAGGTAGTTAGTTCTGATAAAAGACTTAAACTACATTTTTAAATAGTTTATAAATTGGTCACTAAACTTTAAATGGTCTAATTGGATAAGTAAATGACCTCCGTTAGCAACGAAATTTTACAAGATAGTATTTAGAAGGTTAGATTTCAGATTATAACATGAATTTCAGTTAAGGTCCCATAACTTGTAAAATTTATAGTTCAGTCTCTAAGTTTAGAAAAGTTCAAAATTAACCCCAAACTGAGTAAACTATTAATAAGTTAGTTCAATAAGTCTTAAAAGAGATTAATAAGACATTCTGAATAAGATTATGAGCTTCGATTAAGCTTCTGATCTCCGAATATATTTTTTGATAACACTTTTCGATCCGTCTCTCTACCAGGCCGGGAAGAGGGTGTTACATTTGTGGTATCAAAGCTTGGGTTTAGTCGATTCTAGGACAAAACCGAGGCCTGTCATGAGTCTGCATATGCATATGCATATGCATATGCCATCTAGGAGTTTATTTGTGCATGTTATCCATGACTTGCAACTAACACGATTTAACCTTCTATTCGATTAGATTTAAGAATGTCTGCATCCGGTGATAGGCGTGCTACGATAGAACCATACCCTGGCTCGTCTTCCACACAGGGGGACAACCTTAGAGCCGAAGCCTGGCCAAAACATGTGGGACATAATCACCCACCCAATCCTCCACCGATGTCTCCCACTCAGTAGGAGTATTTGATGTCTATGGCTGAGATGATTAAGCAGGTGGTCATGTCTTTAAGGCAAGAGACACAACCTCAGCCTGTTGAAGCATCTTTATCTATTTTGAGGGCTCCTATTGACAAGATTTTTCAATATCCGATCTACACTTTCACCGGACAAGAAAAAGACAACCCCGAAGTAGTAGAGTATTGGCTAGAAAACACTTTCAAAGTCTTGAATAAGCAAATTAAGTGTCCTGATGAACATAAGCTGGAGTGCGCTCTGGTGTTGATCTCTGAAGAGGCTCAAAGCTGGTGGGACACTGTGACACTCACAGTGCCTGAGCATAGAATTACGTGGGACTTCTTTCTTCAGGAGTTCCACAAAAAGTACATCAATGAGCACTATATTGAGGAAAGACACAAAAAGTTCCTCCATCTGAGACAAGGAGGATGATCCGTGGAGCAGTATATCCACGGCTTCTGCAAATACTTTGGGTATGGTGTAGAGATCATACACACTAAGAAAGAGAACTGTAGAATGTTTATTGATGGCCTTTGTGATGAATTATGTCCCCTCTTCACTGCTTTAAAGTTGGAGGACTTTCAGAATCTGGTCAAGCGGGTGATTGCTACTGAAGCCTCCCAAAAGGCTTATGAGAGAATGAAGGGAAATCAAGCCAGATCCAATTAGAGATTCTGAGATGATACCAAACCTCTCATGCCTCAGAAGAAGAATATACAGTGGGACCAGAAGTCTGCCATCTTTCAGCAGTTGCCAAAGACGAGATATGTGCCACAATCCCAATCTCCACGAACATCTACCGTTCATACAACTTCGATTGATGGTATGGGTGGTTCTAAGAAAGGTTCTCAGATTCCTCTGTGTAACTTTTTTCCAGAAGAGGCATCTTGGGCAATGTCCCAGAGATGCCAGATCCTTCTACCTCTGTGGTGAAGCTGGTAACTTTATCAGACAATACACGCAAAATCTGAATGCTCCTACCTCTGTGGCTTCACGGAACAATTCTGCTAAGGGAAGGGGAGCAAAACAAGTACAGACTCGATCAACAGGGAAACCTTGCAACTCAAATTCTCTTTCAGTTAGACGTGACCCTCAGACCTCCGCACAGATGTACCATGTTCGAGGTCGAGAACGAGAAGATGATCCTAATGTGATTGTAGGTATGGTGGAATTATGTTCTGATCTTGTTTATGCTTTGGTAGATCCCGACTCTACGTATTCATTTATTAATAAACCCTTGATCAAGAAGTATGTCTTAGAACCTGAACCAGTTACTTCTGAGATAGTTGTCTCTAATCCACTAGGAGATTGTGTGGTTATACGGTTGATCAATAGAGCTTGTCCTCTGAGGATCCAAGGGATCCTATTTCCATCCAATTTAATGGTCTTGTGTTAACCTTGTAAAAGGTTAACATTTCATGCCTTTTTACTTAAGTTATTGTATGAAATCAAGTCTATTTCATGGCATATAGATGCATTTAGTTCATATAATTGCATTTTGTGTTGTTGGTTCTGTTTTCTTTGTTTGTTTGCAAAAATGGTACTCTTTGGGAAGGTTTTGGTTGGTGTGGTGATGTGCAGGGAAAAGATGAGCAAGGCAGAGAAAATGCCATAGCATTTTGGATAACATTTATGGACGCGCTAGAGGACAACGAACTGAAGATATTTTGTAGCCCCACACGTGAACCTATCAGCCAGCTATGAGCCCACATGTGAAGGGAATATTCCCTAGAAATTAAGGGCACAAAACCCTAAGAACCTCTACTATATAAAGAAAAGGACACCCACATTAAAGGAAGAGGAAGAAAAAGATTACATTGTGATCGAAGAAAAAGAAAAGTCAGCTGCCCTTTCTTCATCCCTTCCATCGTGGTGTCCTCTATTTGTTGAAGCTCCAAGGTGTGTTCT
The DNA here is from genome assembly GCA_019671005.1 of Hibiscus mutabilis. Classification (NCBI taxonomy): domain Eukaryota; kingdom Viridiplantae; phylum Streptophyta; class Magnoliopsida; order Malvales; family Malvaceae; genus Hibiscus; species Hibiscus mutabilis. The sequence continues at coordinate 14,384,042 of CM033711.1, forward strand.
TGCTGGCCTTTGAGAGAAGCAACAAGCTTAGAGTGGTTCACGATAGTCCAAGACGGCTTTGGAGTTTTTCCCTTCCTTTAGTTGCTTTTGTTGTTTCATTTCCTATTATTTGGATGAGTTGTTTTAAACGAATGATTGTGAATGATATTTGCCCAGCCATAAACTAGTTTTATGTGGCTTGGGCTTGTTTTGGTTTTTATGTTTCAAGTTTGAATGAATGTTTCATTGATTTCTTGTTTCTTTCATGCTTTATCAATTGTTCTTTTATGCCTTAAGCTTGTAAGAGCTTTCGAGAGTTAGCCTTTGCTTAAGTTTTGGGTAGCTTAATATTCGAGAGAGTTGGGCTTAGATCTACGTGGAAATTAGGGCTTGATGCTGAGAGGCAATACTCTAACTCATATTAGAGATAAGGATAGAGTTTCAACGGCTAAAAAGAGTAGAACTTAAATGATAGTTGTATGTTAGGGTTTACGCTGAGAGGTATTGCCATAGAATTCTTCCTATCAGGTTTCTTGCTAGAGATAGTGTAGAGACATCTTGGTATGCTCTGTCGAGCATGTTGTGGGCAAGGTAGTTCGAGAAATTCTTTTGGCTTAGACATACATATCCTTAGCAAGCCTAGCCTGTCATCCCATTATAGAGTTTCGTACACTTGAGAGGACGTTCAAAGTATCTTTATTTCAGCTCAGTTTTCATTACAGTTAATTGCTACGGTATTTCTGAACCTGTTTCCTATTACTATTGCATTTATTTTCAAGTTGTAAATTTATGTGTTTTGACTAAGCTGGTTTGGCCTCCAATCCTTGTGGAGACGATACTCACTCATCACTTTATTACTTGTTTGATGTGTATACTTACACTATCTGCGTATCATTTATAGTACATCACACCACATAACAAGTTTTTGGTGCCGTTGTCGAGGATTGGCAATTGGTTATTTAGAGTTTAGTCTTTGCACCAGTTTATTTCTTCTTTTTGTTTAATTTTATTTGTTGTTTTTGTTTACTCTTTTTCAGGTGTTGTGCTGTTAAATGACCCGAAGAAGACCCAAAGAACCATTAACACCTATAGTGCCTAAATCGAGCACTTGTTTTGCCAAAGAAGATGCATTCAAGAAGCCTTAAGAACCATGTATAGAGGTGGCAATCAAGGGAGTCAAGTAGATGAAAATCTGGATGAACCTAGTGCTACAGCAAATCTTGGAGTGATAGTTCAACCTCGAGCTATTAAAGACCACTTGAATCCTATCTTGCATTACCTCAATCCTTGAATTGTAGCTCATGAGATTCAAGCAGCTCATTTTGAACTCAAACCAGTGATGTTCCACATGTTGAACTCCATTGGTCTGTTTGGTGGATCGCCTCATGAATATGCAAGACAACACGTTCGAGCATTTTTGGAAGTATGTGATTCTTTCCGAAAACAGGGTGTGCATGAAGATCTATTGAAGCTCAAGCTATTTCCTTATTCTTTGCTTGATCGAGCACGAGCTTAGTTGAGTGGAGTACGAGCCGGTTCTATGGAATCACGGACAGATCTGTGCAAAAGTTTTTTGCTACGATATAATCCACCTAAGATGAACACCCAGTTGAGGAATGATATAGCCTCCTTTCGTCAAACTGATGACAAGTCAATGTACGAGTGTTGGGATATATATAAGGGACAACTCCTCAAGTGTACAAATCATGGATTTCAAGATTGGACGCAAGTTGTAGTATTCTACAATGGTGTCTATGCTCCCACAAGGATGATGTTGGATGCTTCAGCAAACGACACTTTGTTGGACAAGTCACCTTAATAAGCATTTGATATCCTTGATAGAATCGCAAACAATGACTACCAATTTCCTACTTCGAGACTTAGTACGGGAATGAGAACAAATGGGACGCATGAGCTCAACAACAACAAATCAGTTTCAGCCCAGTTGTCAGCCATCACTGCTATGTTGAAGAATTTTGAACGACCTAATGCAACGAAGGAAGTGAAAATAGCAAACACTTGTGCCTGGTGTGATGGACACCATCATGTGAGCGAGTGCCCTGAAAATCACGAGTCTACCAACTATATGGGAAAATTTAACAGGAGTAATCACAACCCCTACTCAAACACTTATAATCCAGGGTGGCATCGACATCCTAATCTTGCTTGGGGGAATCAAGGAAGCCACAATGCTGGCAGCTCGAGTAGGCACTACAATCAGAATGAATCCTAAGGTTTTCAGTAGAATATGTCATGGCAAAATGATAACAAGGGTTTAGCCTCTTCATTGAACAACAGTTCCCTGGAAACTACTTTCCAAGATTTTATGACAACCACAAAGGCTTTATTCCAAGATCATGCAGCGTTAATAAAGAGTCAAGGTGAATTGATTCAAAGCCATAGCTCTTCCTTGAAGGCTTTGGAAACCTAAGTGGGACAAATTGCACAAGCTCTACATGCTCGACCTCAAGGTAGTTTTCCTAGTGATACTGAAGTCACTAAAAATCATGGCAAGGAGAAGTGTAGTGCACTCATTTTGAGAAGTGGCACCTAACTTAACAAAGAAGATAAATTTGGGGGAAAGAAAGTTAAGAACCCCAACCCTAAATTTATGGCTAAGGAATCAGCTTTGCAAGAAGAGTTAGCTCAAGAAAGGAAGGAGAATGATGGCTCGACAAACGAACCTGTTGATGGAGAACATAACTTTTCTATAGCAAAAGAATGATCCCCACCAACAGAGGAAGAAGTTAGGCCCCACCACCCTTCCCTCAATGGTTGAAGAAGCAAAAAGATGACCTTCAATTCAAAAATTTTGTAGATATTCTTGACCAGTTGCATATCAATGTCCCATTTCTAGAGGCCATTGATCAAATGCCTATATATGCTAAATTTCTCAAGGATATTGTCACCAAGAAAAGAAAGTTTGAGAAGTATGAGACTGTTGCTACATCAAAAGAATGTTGTTCTGTATTGAGCAACTTGCCTCCTAAAAGAAATGATCCGGGTAGCTTCATCATTCCATGTTCCATAGGAGATAATTATGTGGGAAAAGCCTTATGCGATCTTGGGTCTAGTGTCAATCTAATGCCCAAGTCAGTCTTTATGAAGCTTGGAATGGGAGATGCAAGACCCACCACAATGATTTTGCAACTAGCTGATAGATCTCATGTCTGACCGGAAGGAAAGATAAAAGACGTTGTGGTCAAGGTGGGAAGATTTGTCTTCCTAGCTAATTTCCTCATCCTCGATTGTGAAGTAAATAACAAAGCACCCATTATCTTGGGACGACCTTTCTTGGCAACCAGTCGAATCTTAATTGACTGTGAAAAGGGTGAGTTTACCATGTGAGTGGCTGACCAGAGGGTGACTATAAATGTCTTCAATACCCTCAAATATATGGATGAATATGGGGAGTTTCAACAAATAGATGCTATGACAGAAGATGAAGCTGCATAATTATGATGCAGTAATTTTGTAAAATTTAAGGACTATGTGAAACTCAATGACGAGGATAATGAAAAGCTTGATGAGTTCCCATTGGAGGTACAACAGTGCAGCTTGATCATTGCTAGACCAGGTACGTATTTTGAACCTTTAGATTTTGCTGAATTTGTCCCTCCTAAACCCTCACTTGAGCATGCACCCACATTAGAATTGAAGCCATTACCTTCACGCCTTAAATATGCTTATTTGGGTGGTAATGAGACTTTGCCTGTGATAATCTCTTCTAGTCTAACCCCTAAGCAAGAATGTAGCTTAATAAATATGTTATCTCAACATAAGAAAGCTTTAAGGTGGACTATGGCTGATTTGACGGGTATAAGCCCTACTATTTGTATGTACAAAATTTTGCTTGATGATTGTCACAGCAATTATGTTAAACCTCAAAGAAGGCTCAATCTAGCCATGAAGATGGTAGTGATGAAAGAGAATCAAATGGCTCGATGCATGAGTTATCTACCCAATATCTAACAGTTCATAGGTCAGCCCAGTACAATGTGTACCAAAGAAGGGAGGCATGACCGTAGTGAGTAATGAAGACAATGAATTCTTACCAACAAGGACTGTCATAGGGTGGAGAATTTGCATGGACTATCGGAAGCTCAACAAGGCAACCAAGAAGGACCACTTTCCCCTCCTATTCATTGATCAAATGCTAGATCGATTGGCGGGCAAATCCTTCTACTGTTTCCTTGATGGATATTCACGGTACAACCATATTGCTATAGCACCGATCAAGAGAAGACAAATTTCACATGCCCTTACGGTACTTACGCATTTCGAATGATGCCTTTTGGGCTTTGCAACGCTCCAGCTACTTTTCAAAGGTGCATGTTGGCCATCTTTTCTGACATGGTTGAATAATTTTTGGAGATCTTCATGGATGATTTTCAGTCTCCGGAGATACTTTTGAATTGTGTTTAGGCAACTTGGCCAAGGTACTCAAAAGATGCGAAGAAGCAAACTTAGTGCTCAATTAGGAGAAATGTCATTTTATAGTGACTGGAGAGGCTATTCTAGGCCACAAAATCTCTCAACAAGGGATAGAAGTGGACAAGGCCAAGGTTGAAGTAATCGAGAAGCTACCACCACCTACCACTGTGAAAAGGATTCGGAGTTTTTTGGGCATGCTGGCTTCTATAGAAGGTTCATTAAGGACTTCTCCAAAATCTCCAAGCCATTCTGTAATTTGCTTTAGCAAAATCAGCCCTTTATCTTTGATGCAAAATGCTACAGAGCATTTAAGGAACTCAAGAAGAAGCTCATCTCAGCGCCCATAGTTGTTCCCCCAGATTGGACCTCACCATTTGAGTTGATGTGTGACGCAAGAGACTACGCAGTAGGGGCAGCACTTGGACAATGACGAGGTAAACTTTTCCATGTCATATATTATGCTAGTCACACCTTGAATGATGCACAAATAAATCACACAACCACTGAGAAAGAACTGCTAGCTGTTGTGTTTGCCTTTGATAAGTTTAGAGTATACTTGATAGGCACTAAGGTCATTGTACACACCGATCATTCTGCTATAAAGTACTTAGTGACTAAAATGGATGCTAAACCTAGACTTATTAGGTGGATACTTCTTTGCAATAGTTTGACTTGGAGGTTAAAGATAGAAAGGGTTGCGAGAATCAAGTTGCTGACCATCTTTCTAGGATAGAAAATAAGGCTGAAAATGATAAGAACTTAGAGATTAAAGAGGAATTCCCTGATGAGAAAATATTATATGCTACAGCAATTCCTTGGTTTGTTGATATTGTTAACTTTCTTGTTAGTGGTATTTTTCGTCTTGATTTGAATAGCCAGAGCAAAAAGAAGTTCAAGCATGATATACGATTCTACTTTTGGGATGAGCCCTATTTGTTCAAGCAATGTGCCGACCAAATAATTTGGAGATGTGTCCCTGAGGAGGAGCAAAAGGAGATCATATTCCATTGTCATTGTTCTTCGTGTGTAGGGCATTTCGGAGGAACTAGGACTGCTGCAAAGGTCCTACAATCAGGATTCTATTGATCCAAACTTTTCAAGGATGCGCATGAATTCGGTAAGGCATGTGTTAGATGCCAAAGGATGGGGAATATATCTCGAAGACGTGAAATGCCATTGCAAGGTATTCTGGAGGTGAAACTCTTTGATGTATGGGGAATTGATTTCATAGGACCATTCCCATAATCTTTTGGAGATCTTTATATCCTATTAGCTGTTGACTATGTGTCGAAATGGGTGGAAGCAATAGCTACACCGAGGAATAACTCCAAGACTGTTTTGAAGTTCTTTCACAAGAACATCTTCACAAGATTTGGAGCACCAAGAGCCATCATAAGTGATGAAGGAACCCACTTTGATAATAGGCTCATTGCTAAAGCATTGCAGAGGTATGGAGTGCAGCATAAAATTGCTACGTCATACCACCTTCAAACCAATGGCCAAGCTGAAATTTCGAATCGAGAAATCAAGCAGATTTTAGAAAAGGTGGTTAACCCCAAGAGGAAAGATTAGTCTCCAAAACTCGATAAAGCACTGTGGGCGTATCGAACAGCCTTCAAGACACCCTTGGGGATGTCTCCATTCAAGCTTGTTTATGGCAAGGCATGTCATATTCCCGTTAAACTCGAACACAAAGCCTATTGGGCAATCAAGAAGCTCAATCTAGATACCCATCTAGCTGGAGAGAAAAGGCTTGTGGAGTTAAATGAGATGACGGAATTTAGGGCCCAAGCTTACGAGAATGCGCGCCTTTATAAGGAGAAGACTAAGAAGTGGCATGACAAACATATTTTGCCACGACATTTCTCGGAAGGCCAAGAAGTCTTTCTCTACAAATCTCGTCTTAAGCTCTTCCCAGGCAAGCTGAAATCACGATGGTCCGGCCCTTTTATTGTGCACAAGGTCTACCCTCATAGTGTCGTAGATATTAAAAAGCTTGATGATGACATCATCTTCAACGTAAATGGTTAGAGATTAAAGATCTACAATGGAGCCCCTATCATGCGAGACAAGGCCGCCATACTTCTCAATGACACATAAGAGTTTGCACCCCCTTCTTCTTTCTATTTTGCTATAGCATTTTTTGTTTTTAATGTTCATTAATAAATTTGTTTGTGCTTTTAAATCTTTGTTCCTTAATTTCTTGTGTTTTTACATGCTTTTGTGTTTTCTTTAATTGGCTTTGTCAGATCTACCCCCCAGGGTTGCAGGTGGCAGGCTAGGGTTTCTCACAAGGTTGGCGCAGCTTTCTAATTAGGGTTAGATTTTGTCCTCTTTCCACTAAGGGAATTTACAAAGACAAACTTTTTCCTAAGTTTGGGGAACCGACTTTAAAAAGGTAAAAAGGGAGGGATTTTATCCCCATTACAACTTTTAAAACCCTAGCTCATCATTACCTTTCAATATTCTCTCCACTACTTTTTTCTTTTTATTAAAAGCCAGTCATATCTTCTCTCTTCCCCACAACTCAAAAATTGCCACCAAAACCTTTCTCTCTCCCATTACGTGTAGTAGTTACACTACACTTAAACTCCCAATCACTTTATCTTCTTCTTTTTTATTTTCTTAACCCCAACTTTCTCATCCCCTTTACCAAACCTATTCAAAACTTTTCAAAACCCCTATCGTTCCAAAAATTCCTCCCTTACTTCAAAATCATGGTGCAATGCAAGAATGTCACCGGGTCTTCCAGTGGTTCGAAAGCTCCACCCACCATTGAAATTAGAAAGTTATGGGATGATAGTGCTAAAGAACTATTCCAACATATAAAAGACCATAAGGTTTTCCTGGAGCAAGGCTTAAAGGTTCCCTTGGAAGGGGAATGAGGCTTTGACAAAGAAGTTTTGGATTTCATTGCTAAGCATGACTGGTGGGGACATTCGTTAAACACCCCGGTGTCCCTAGTTCGTGAATTTTATGCCCATCTAACGAGCCCTACCCAGTCGGTCGTTTATGTGCGAGGAGACCAAATCAAGTTCATAGCCGCCGCCATCAACAAATTCTACAGGCTAAAAAATGTGACGGGCCAACATATTTCCTTTGCAGACACTGTTGATGTTCAGACACATAAGGAGGTCTTTGAAGACCTATGCTTTCGCAACACAAAGTTAGATCTGGCGAGCAGGGTCATTGAAAGATGACGCATCAAGCCTGAGGCTAAAGTTTGAAATCACTTCCTAAGGACGCGCTTAATGCTCACTTCCCATACCGCTACAGTGCACATCACCAGGATGCTGTTGCTACACTTCATCCTTAATGGCCGACCAATAGATATAGGCAAACTTGTTGTCGATGAAGTCTACTCTTGTTTGAAGTAGAAGTCTATCCCTTTCATCTTCCCTAATCTCATCATGGCGCTCTACCATAAGAAGCAAGTTTCAAGGATATGGCAGAGGATGAAACAGAGAAAGGAAAAAGTGTACTAACCCAGACCAAATCCATTGGCTGAGGGGATTTGATGAAGATACTCCAGCGGAAACTTTGGAAGGTAGAGCCAAAACAATTTCTATAGCAAGAATCTTAGCCCTAGTCACCTCTACTAAGTGCATGCAAGAGGAGATGGCTAAGATGAAGGGCAGCTTGACGACTTATTTCAAGTTTGTCAAAGAAAGGGATGTAACCATTAACTCTTATTTCAAAGAGATGTTCCCGCAAGTTAGAAATAGACTTCCCACCCTTCCATGATGTTTTGCTTATTCCCATAAGGACAAACTAGCCCCATAAGCAACCCCAGCTCTGCCAAGAACTGCAGCTCCAAGACAACCAACTATTCCCAGCGGCGACCCTTCGCCAAATTTAACATCAGCTCAGTAAAAAACACGTATTGCAACCATCAGACAAAGCCCTCAAATAGTAAAGCAAAAGAAAATAAAATCTCCCCTAAGTACCCAGTCACCACCAGAACCACCTGTAGATGCTCCGGTCAGTCTTGACAGTAAATATGAGGAGATGATTGACAACTCTCTTGTACCTACACCTGCCCTGACTCTTGATGCTATAGTAAAGACAATGAATCGTCTCAAGCGCACGGTGGGTCGTGTATGGAGTACCCCCAACGAAGAAGAAGAAGATGATGAGGACCAGTCAGCCCAAGAGAAACTAGCTGAACAACCAACCCAACAAGATGCGGCCGATGAGCCCATCGCAGCTCTAAAGAAGAAAAAGAAAATCTAGCACCAATGAGTCAAACCAAAAACACCAAAATAGATTTGTAGGAGGTAACCTGCATTTGTATTTCAGCATGGTTCATTTTATTTTCATGCATTGAGGACACTGCATCCTTCAAGTTTGGGGTGTTGGTGTTCATAGATGCTCATATGCATTAGCATTTAGTGATAAACAAAATTTTTCTATGGCATTTTACTAGTTTAAAGACAATTTTGTGAATAAGTTGATGATGTCCAATGATGAGCATTTGAATCTTATGGATGTGAATTGATTGAATACATGTGACTATTAAGATTGGTAGAATCGCCTTTAAGATTTTATGCTTCATGATGTGAGTGTTACAAGATTGCATGCTCTCCATGTTTAAAACTGTTAGATGATTTTTTGTGAAAGAACTCTCGTACGCTTTAGTTTAAATATGAAAAATGAATTTGACTGATAAATAAAAGCATAAAGGCTTAATTAGCTCCCTTTTTGTTTGCGTTGAATTATGAATAAATGCTTTGGCATAACTATAGAGGGACACTCCTCTATGCATTGCATTGCCTGGAAAACCCCCATTTAATAAATGGCAGCAATAGCATATGAGTGAATGAAAGTAGTCACGGGATGACTCTGCTAAATAGGCTAGGGAATGGGGTGTGAGCTACACTTTATTTTCAAGTCTAGAAAGGTAGTTGTGATGAGCTGACTCTCCTCGTAGTAGTACAAAAAAGAGAAGAAAGAAGCTAAATATGGGAGTACCTTGTGCTTAAATTGACTAAGAAAGGCTAGGGCAAACTTGAGAACCTAGCCAATGATCTTTTAGCTTTGTTAAGCATAGGGAGGATGTAATCACATACACACACATTCGAAGGGTCTTGACCTAATGAAAAGTTCTTAAAATCTCAAAACTGTCTAGCATGTTGAAGCCTTTGTTTTCTGAAGACTGAAATTTTGCCATAGCACTGTCTTGAACTAATTTATCGTTGTAGCATTCTTTTGTTTGTTTCTGTTCATTGCTTGAGGACAAGCAATAGCTTAAGTTTGGGGGTGTGTTAACCTTGCAAAAGGTTAACATTTCATGCCTTTTTACTTAAGTTGTTGTATGAAATCAAGCCTATTTCATCTTATTTCATGGCATATAGATGCATTTAGTTCATACAATTGCATTTGGTGTTGTTGGTTCTATTTTCTTTGTTTGTTTGCAAAAATAGTGCTACTTGGGAAGGTTTTGGTTGGTGTGGTGATGTGCAGGGAAAATAGGAGCAAGACAGGGAAAATGCCATAGCATTTTGGATAGCATTTCTGGGCGCACTAGAGGACAACGAACTGAAGATATTTCGCAGCCCCACACGTGAACCTATCAGCCAGCTGTGAGCCCATACGTGAAGTGAATATTCCCTAGGAATTAAGGGCACAAAACCCTAGGAGCCCCTACTATATAAAGAAAATGACACCTACATTAAAGGAAGGAGTAGAAAAAGATTACATTGTGAGCAAAGAAAGAGAAAAAGAAAAGGCGGCTGCCCTTTCTTCATCCTCTCCATCGTAGTGTCCTCTATTGTTAAAGCTCCAAGAGGTGTTCTTGCTGGCCTTTGAGAGAAGAAGCAAGCTTAGAGTGGTTTATGGCAGTCCAAGGTGTCTTTGGAGTTTTTCCCTTCCTTTAGTTGCTTTTTTTGTTTCATTTCCTATTATTTGGATGAGTTATTTTAAACGAATGATTGTGGATGATATTTGCCCAGCCATGAACTAATTTTAAGTGGCTTAGGCTTGTTTTGGTTTTTATGTTTCAAGTTTGAATGACTGTTTCGTTGCTTTCTTGTTCATTTCATGCTTTGTCCATTGTTCTTTTATGCCTTAAGCTTGTAAGAGCTTTCAAGAGTTAGCCTTTTCTTAAGTGTTGGATAGCTTAATATTTGAGAGAGTTGGGCTTAGATCTACGTGGACAATGGGGTTTGATCTTTAGAGGTAAAACCCTAACTCACCTTAGAGATAAGGATAGAGTTTTAACAGCTAAAAAGAGTAGAACTTAAAGGATTGTTGCATATTAAGGTTTACGTTGAGAGGTATTGCCATAGCATTCTTCCTATCAGGTTTCTTGCTAGAGATAGTGTAGAGACATCTTGGTAAGCTCTGTCGAGCATGTTGTGGGCAAGGTAGTTCGAGACATTGTTTTGGCTTAGACATAGAGATCCTTAGCATGCCCAGCCTGTCATCCCATTAGAGAGTTTCATACACTTGAGAGGACGTTCGAATTATCTTTATTTTAGCTAAGTTTTCATTACAGTTAATTGCTACAACATTTCTGAACCTGTTTCCTATTGTTATCGCATTTATTTTCAAGTTGTAAATTTGTGTGTTTTGACTTTGCTAGTTTGGCCTCCAATCCCTGTGGAGACGATACTCACTCATCACTTTATTACTTTTTTTATGTGTATACTTGCACTATTTTTGTATCTTTTATAGTACATCACAACACGCAACAACTTGCCCTTCTATGAGTTTGATCTTATCCTAAGCCTTGATTGGTTGGCTGAACATCAAGCTTGGGTGGATTGTTCAAAGAAGAAGCTATACCTCCATGGACTCGACAAGGAAAGCATAAAATTGATGAAAACCTAGCCCGAGCCTAAGGAAGCCATTATATGTGCTATGAATTTCAAAGAAGATCCAAAGCTATAGAATGTGCCGGTAGTGAAGGAATTCCCTGATGCGTTTCTCGATGAACTTCCGAGACTCCCTCTGACTCGAGAAGTAGAATTCAAAATTGAAGTGCAATTGGGGACTACACTAGTCTCTGTTTCTCCTTATAGGATAGCCCCGATCGAATTGAAAGAGCTGAAGGCTCAAATCCAAGATCTTTTGGATAAGGGGTTTATCCGACCGAGTTCCTTACCCTGGGGAGCACCGGTTTTGTTTGTCAAGAAGAAAGATGGATCGATGTGACTATACATTGATTATCGTCAGCTGAATAGGGTAACAATTAAGAATAAGTATCCGTTACCGAGGATTGATGACCTCTTCGATCAGTTGAAGGATGCTTCTGTATTCTCTAAGATAGACCTATGATCCGGGTACTATCAAATGTTAGTGAAGGATTCTGACGTCCCAAAGACTGCCTTCTGAACTAGATACGACCATTATGAGTTTCTAGTAATGCCTTTTGGGCTTACCAATGCACCTACAACCTTCATGGACCTGATGAATCGTGTGTTCCAACCTTATCTAGATAGATTCTTGGTTGTGTTTATAGATGACATCTTGATCTATTCCAAAGAAATTGCCACTCACGAAGAACATCTCTAGATTGTGCTTTAGACTCTCTGGGAGAAATAGCTATACGCTAAGTTCAATAAATGTGAATTCTGGCTATTTGAAGTATCCTTTTTGGGACACGTGATCTCTTCTACGGGAATTCAAGTTGACCCAAAAAAGATTTCAAGCAGTTCTTGAGTGGGTTCCTCCCAAGAATGTTGGGGAAGTTCGTAGTTTTCTGGGCCTTGTAGGTTACTACTGTAGATTCGTTAAGGGATTCTCGGTGATCGCTGTACCCTTGACAAAGCTTCTCCATAAAGAAACTCTCTTTGTGTGGACAGTGGAGCAACAAAGGAGTTTTGATCAACTTAAACAAATCCTAACTCATGCCCCGATCTTGGTGCAACCTGAACCGAGCAAGGACTTCACTATGTACAGTGATACATCCCACATGGGATTAGGTTGTATATTGATTCAAGAGGGAAAAGTCATAGCCTATACCTCGCGTCAGCTTAAACCACACGAGCTAAACTATCGGACTCATGATCTGGAGCTAGCTGTTGTTGTGTTTGCCATAAAGATTTGGAGGCACTATCTTTACGGTGAGAAGTGCTACTTGTACACTGATCATAAGAGCCTGAAATATCTTTTGACTCAAAAGGAGTTGAATCTCTGTTAATGTTGGTGGATGGAACTTTTGAAGGACTATGACTTGGTCATTGAATACCATCCTGGTAAGGCCAATGTTGTGGCTGACGCTCTTAGTCGGAAGCCCACTCTCTCCCCGAGATGTTTGAATGCTCATTTACGGCTTAAAAAGCATGGCAAGTTCTTGGCTAAATTGAGAGTTCAGTCAACCATCGTGTCCTGAATCAAAGCACTCCAAGAGTCCGATGAGGAGTTGCAAACTCTTATTACTAAGATCAAGGATAAAGCCAGATCCTGACTTTGGCATGAATTATGAAGGTTTATTGTGCTTTAGAAATCGTATCTGTGTCCCTAACGATGATGATCTTCAAAACCAAATTCTGAGTGAAGCTCATTCGAGTCCTTTTTCTGTTTATCCTGGGGCTATCAAAATGTATAAGGACTTAAAGAAGCTATATTGGTGGTCTGGTATGAAAGGTGAAATTACGGGCTTTATGGCTAGATGTTTAACCTGCCAACGGGTTAAAGCGAGAACAAGGTGCCTACTGGTCTCTTGCAACCTATTGAGCTTCCACAATGGAAATGGGAAGGTATTATGATGGATTTCATAAGTGGTCTACCAATGACACCGAAGAAAAATGATGCTATTTGGGTAATTGTAGATCGATTCACCAAGTCTGCTTATTTTCTTCCGGTGAGAATGAACTTTAGCTTGCCTAGACTTGCTAACTTGTACATTAGCGAAGTCATTCGTTTGCACGGAGTTCATGTATACATTATCTCTGACCACGATCTGCGTTTTGCATCCCATTTTTGGAGAACCTTACACGAGGCTTTAGGAACTCGAGTGCACCTAAGCACTGTTTTCCACCCTCAAACCGATTGCCAATCTAAAAGGGTTATTCAGGTAATGTTATATCTCTTTTATCCATATATATAAGTGTTTTGTACCAATCCCGATTCTTCTTTGTAGATTCTGAAAGATACGCTACGAGCCTGTGTTATCGATTTCGGACATACGTGGGAGAAATCCCTACCGTTAGTGGAGTTTGAATACAACAACAGTTACCAAGCTTCGATTAAAATGGCTCCTTATGAAGCTCTTTATGGAAGAATATATAGAACCCCTCTCTGTTGGACCGAGCTTGGTGAAGGCAAGGTGTTAGGCCTTGACTTACTTCGAAAAACCGAAGAAAGGGTAACCATCATTCATGACCAGCTCAAGGCTGCATTTGACCGACAGAAATCTTATGCTGATTTGAAAAGAAGAGACATTCAGTATGATGTTGGTGAGAAAGCCCTCCTTAAAGTGTCTTCGTGGAAGAAGATACTTCATTTTGGCAAAAAGGGGAAGCTCAGTCATCGTTTCATCGACCCATTCGAGGTGATTGAAAGAGTTGGACCTGTTGCCTACCGACTGGCTCTTCTTGAAGAATTAAGTCGTACACATAATGTCTTCCACGTGTCTATGCTACAAAAGTATTGGACTGATCCTCCCCATATGATCGAGCCGGAATCTGTGGAGATTCAGTCCAACTTGACGTACGAGAAAAAACCAGTACAGATCCTCACACGAGAAGCCAAGAGGCTTCGAAACAAGTCTATGCCCTTAGTGAAAGTCCTTTGGAGAAGTCATTTAGTGGAGGAAGCAACGTGGGAGCCAGAGGAACCGATGCAGAAGCAGTATCCTCATCTTTTCAGTTAGAGTGAAAATTCGAGGACAATTTTTCTTAAAGGGGAGAGTTGTCACACCTCAAAAACCAGTATAGTCAGAATTAGGTTCTGGTGATCATAAATTTTGTACCGGTTATGCCCGAATAATGTAATTGCTTGATCCTTGTAATCAATTTCGATGTAATGGAAGTTATTTTGGCTTAATTGAAATTGTGGGACCTTTTAGTAAAGAATGGGAATTAAGGATTTCATTGAAAATGCTGAAAAAGTTGGATTTAAGCTAGGCGTATCGGTACGGTAGGACCTGTAACGATACGACCCAATTGTTTCTAACTAACTAACCCAATTCAGTCTAGCCGTATTGATACGACCATAAGGTTTATCGATACAGGTCTCTGTCAAAAATTATTTTTGTGACCAATTTGTAAAGATTGAAAGTAGGGGGTTGAGTCACCTACTAGCTTACCACTCCTTCACGTGGGACTAATCAGAAGGATGACAATTGGTCATCAATTGCCTAAAATTTGTAAATAGGCATGAAATGATGGGATTAATAATTTAAGCAAACCCTTTATTAAGGGAAAGCTTTTCATTGGTCCATGTTGAGGTGGGAAGTGATTAAAGTCTTAGTTCTCATAACAAGGAATGAAGAAAAAAGCCCCCATCTTTGTTTTGCTTCCCCCGAAACCAAACTTACCCTTGTTTGAAAAGAATAAGCACACACCTCCATTGTCATATTCCTCCTCAAGCTCAAGCAAGCACCTCAATCCAATCCTTGACCTTTCTGTGAATTCAATACACCAATTGAAAGCTTGTAATTGGGTAAGTAAAACCCTATGTCAATTTAATAATTCCATCAATCCTTAGAGTTTAATTTCAAGATTTAAGTCTTGAATGTTCAAGCTAAGCCCATGTGTTAGAAAGCCAATTTCTTTGTTTCAATGTTGTCTACAAGCTTTGGTAAGCTTGAAAAATGTTTGTGAATCATTAGTTTCGATTCTAATGCAATCCTTTAATTTTGGACTAGCTCAAGTGGTGGGAGACAAGTCATCTTCACCATCAACTATTCTAAATTCTTTCGAGGGCAAGAGGATTGTAATTCGAGAATCTTGAAGCCTCCTATTGCTAGGTGAGTGTAGTTGTGTCTCGGGATTTGCTAGGTGCCATCCCGGTTGCATTTGAATTATGTTTATGTTGTGTATTCATTTGGATAGCTCAAGTAGAGCTTACAAGGTACGAATCTCATATGGTAAGTGTTGACTCTCAGGGAGATGTGTAAAATGAATGCTGGAAAAAGGTATAAATGGTATGTATTTGGGCAAGATAAACTATGCCAAGAGTCTTTTGCGTGCAAGTATACACAGTCGACAAGTAATATAACTTGGTAAGCTGAGTATCGATCCCACGAAGATTGACTTGGAATTCGATTGTTTAGTTTGTTACTTGTTTTGAAAGAAAAGATTGTAGTTTAAAAGAGTTGATTTTAAAACTAAGAAAAGAAAATAAAATAAAACCAAAGTGAAGTGTTGGCTAGAAAGGTGTTTTCAAATGAATGATGACTGTTGGCAGAGAATGCCTGGTTCAAACGTGGTTCATGCCAGCCTTTATTGACAAAATTGTCTTGGCATTGGTTGTCGAGCATATTCAAAAATAGCAAAGCCTCTCTCGATGGTCATTGCCCTAAACTGGCCAAGTAAAAACCCCTATATCTCTATAGTGTATGTTTTCCTTAAACCAATTTGATTTAAAAACCAATCTATACTTTGTGGGGGTAGATTTCACTTCCGAAGTAAGTTCATCTACTTGAACGACTTCTCTCGAAGCTTCTTTCCCAAGTGTTCAGCAACTTGATCGTTACCAACATAAGTCTGTTAAGATATTGGAAAGCAATAAGCTAATTGTGCCAGCTCTCGCTTTGGCACAGTACTTAGGAAAAAGTAAAGTATGCAAAACAGACAAACTTTACCAAAAACAGAATTATTATAAAGGAACTAAGGCATAAAAGCCAAAGTTTAAAACCAAAACATTCCCCACCAACTATTAAATTAGTTCATGGTGTGGGGTTTAACCAACAAACCAACAAACATTTTTAACATCACCATCACAATAAAAACTAAAGAAAAACAACTTATGCCAAGGGAACAGGCAGATGGGTCTCTCGATGTAGCCCTCCACGCCAGGTTCTCAGCCAAGAATTCAAACCACCATTCCTCGGTTGCACCGACTGTCACTCGCTGCTCCAACACCTCACTCCGACCACCTCTCGTCTCCTCTTTTCAATTCTTTTCTTTTATTTCTTTCCCCCTCAAATGCTTGATCGGTTGTTCTTTATATAGGCGTGTAGGGGAAAGGATGAGATAAGCCTTTGAATTTGAATTTGAAATGATCAAGAGATAAGAGATAGAGCTCTGCCCGATCATTTTGATATCTTATCAGCTCGGTGTGATAGCTAATCAGGCTAGGATTAATGTCATCATGCCATGGCCATCCTAGCACACGAGCTTGGCACAACTTTGCCAACATCACTTGGCATCACCTTATCCGTTATTTTTTCGGAAGTTGATCCAATTGCGATCTTTTAGGAGCTTGATCCTTTCCTATTTTGGGGGGGGGGTTCATCTCTTCTTGGCATGGCCGCTGGCATACCTTTCTGCCAACAAATGCTTGTCACTCATCTGGTCCTTCCGTGCCTGCAACATCTGACATTCATCTTGGCGTTCCTAACCGCATTCCTGCATCCTGCGTCCATTCCTCCTGCCATTCCACCTGCCAACCTACGCAAAGGCCACTAAAAATAACCCATGACACTGGCATAGACAGCCTACTAACTCTTTTATGTAAATGAATGATTCTAACAAACTAATGTAACTAAATGTACTTGAAAACAAGCAAAAACATATCAAAATAGACATGAAAAGCAATACTTTTGAAGAGGTAACAGTAAGGGTGGTAAGGTCACTCCATTGCTTTTGATGCCTTATGATTCGTTTTCCATATGTTATATATGAAAATTTTTTAATGTTAACATTTGACATCCATGGGAATTATTATGATGATTGAAATAGTATGATATATGAGTTGGAGCCAAGGCTCAATTTGTGATTCAACATGATATGGCCTAAGGGCACAAAGGTGAGTTTTATGATGATATGTGTAACCTTGGGCACTTGTGGACATTGGATACAATTGGCATGCCATAGGGTTATCTAAGCTCACTAAGTAAGGGATTGGACTACGGTCTGGGGCTACGACCTATATGTGGGGAGAAAAGGTTGGATTGTGTAAGAAACTCCGGAGCTACGGCTCAAGGCTAAGACATGTTTCTGATATGTGTGGCGTACAGGGGAATCCGCGTATCCATTGGTTGATATGTCCAAGGAAATGATATGTATTTGTGCTTTACTTTAACATACGAAAATATAATACTTGGCTTTGAGTATGATCTATATATGATTAATGGTGTATATTGTCATTCAAGCATGCTTACATGTCATTCATGCCATTAAGGAGCTTATTGTGCATTTGTTATAACTACCTCACTAGGCTATGCAAACCTAACATTCGTGTGTCTCATGCATTTCAGGATCTTGAAGAATTCCGAGCATTGATCGTGTGGTTGAAGTTGCAAGTCACTCTCATCACCTCTATGTATGCTTAAATTTTGTTTTGAACTCTTAGTAAGGTGGCATAAGGCTTAGACATGTTACATTTGCCTATTTTGATATGTGTGTAATAGCCTAAAAGTACCTAGGTGTTATATGTGAAATATAGTGTGTTTGAGAATTAGTAAACTAGTTAACTTTGGCCTAAAGGTACTAAAAGGTGAAAATGGGGTAAACGGATTCGAATCGCTCTAAATTTTTTTATGCTAATAGGTTTATGGATTATTAACTTGCTGGTAAAATTTCATCGCATTTGGACATCGTTCAACAGGTTAAATCGGCTAAACACCAGATAAAACCTGTCATTACAGAACAGGCGTATCGATACGGGTCAAGCTGTATCGATACGGCCTTGCATATTTGGACTTGGTAAAACAGAGCGTATTGATACGCAAAAGGGGGTGTATCGATATGGATCTTGGCAGTAAAGTTTGGAAAATAAATTGTATCGATAAGGGCTTAGGGCGTATCGAAACGGGCCAACCTGTACCGATACGGGTGATGGCGTATCGATACAGGATTTGGGTAGAGTCGAATGAAGATGTGATTTTTGTGTACCCGTGTCGATACGGCCCCATAGGGTATCGATAAAAAGGTAGTTAATTCAGTTAAAAGACTTAAACTACAATTTTAAATAGTTTACAAATTGGTCACTAAACTTTAAATGGTCTAATTGGATAAGTAAACGACCTCCGTTAGTAACGAAATTTTACAAGATAGTATTTGGAAGGTTATATTTTAGATTAATAACATAAATTTCAGTTAAGGTCCCTTAACTTGTAAAATTTATAGTTCAGTCCCTAAGTTCGGAGAACTTCAAAATTAACCCCAAACTGAGTAAGTTATTAATAAGTTAGTTTGATAAGTCGTTAAAGATATTAATAAGACATTTTGAATAAGATTCCAAGTTCCGATTAAGCTTCCGATCTCCGAATATGTTTTTTGATAACATTTTCTGATCCAGCTCTCTACCAGGCCTGGAAGGGGTGTTACAACTTCGACGCGGCAGCTGAAGGGCTGGAGAGTGTTCTGCACGCATGCGTGGGGAAGACCAGGAGACATTTCAGCTCTCATCTTGACCGTTGGATCATATTCGATCCAATGGTTCAGGCATGGCTGCGCACAAGGGAGATAAATAATCATATTAGGGTATTAGGGTTTTTTAGATTTGGGCCAGTCGGGCCTTATGTAAATATGTAATATATATTTTATACTTTTGATCTTTTTAAATGTAAGTGAACTGTTAATATATATATATATATATATATATAGACTGAAACTTAATAAAAATGTGGGTTATTTATTTATAAGTGTACAATTAATAGTTTTATATTTTGACTTTAATAATATTAATAATAATGACTAATAGAAAATAATACTAATAATAATACGATAGTAATTATATATAAAATTAAATAAAAACAGGTTATAAACCCGGATAGAATTAGTGTCTACACAAAGAGACCATCCTCGTTGTGGTGGATCGCCTCACCAAGTATGCCCATTTCTTTGCTTTGCCGCGACATTTTGACAGTAAGGGGTTGCGAGGATTTTGGTTCAGGGAGTTTTTAAGCTTCATGGTATTCCGAAATCTATGGTGAGTGACAGGGATCGGGTGTTTGTCAGTGAATTATGGACAGAGCTGGCTAAGCTTCAATGTACCGAATTGTGTCTAAGCTCTGCCTACCACCCCCAAACGGATGGGCAAACCGAGGCGTTGAACCGTTGTCTAAAGATGTACCTCTGTTGCATGTTCATTGAGGACCCGAGTAAGTGGAATCAATTTTTATCTTGGGCTGAATATTGATATAATACGACGTACCAAAGTTCTGCCAAAATGACCCCGTTTCGGGCATTATACGGGCGTGGTCCTCCGACCATGATCAGCTATCTTGAAGGAGGTACTACGAAAGCACATGTGGACCGCGAACTTCAGGATTGTGATGAGATACTGCGTATCCTGAAACATAACTTGCTGCAAGCACAACTGCGGATGAACAATCAAGCCAATAAACACCGGCGTGAAGTTGAGTTAGAAATTGGTAGTTGGGCGTTTGTGAAACTGCAACCGTATCGCCAAATTTCACTCCGTCTTCATCGAAAAAAGAAATTGAGTCCCCGATTTTTTGGTCCGTACCAGATCATGCAGCGTTTCGGAGTTGTAGCATATAAACTGAAGTTACCTAAATCTGCTTGCATCCACCCCATCTTCCATGTTTCTCAACTTAAGCCATGTCGAGAACAGCCACTCCAACAGATCATCCACTGTCATTGTTGACTGATGAGGCTGCTGTGTGCGATGCCACTACGAACCTTGAGGACAAGGTTCCTTCGTTAGGACGGGGTACTGTCATGGAAGGGCAAGAAGATGAGAACAGTGACCCAAGCAAGATATCGGCCCATGATGATATGGCTGGGTAAGGACAGGGAATTGTCGAGCAAGGACAAGCTTCCATCGTTGAACTTGGACGGCGCAAGAGTATGAGAGAGAGAAGGCCACCAAAGGCTCTAACAGATTTTGTCCTTTCCTGAGTCAACCTTTATTTTTGGCACGTATTTAAGCTGAATATAATAGTTTTTAGGGTTATCATCCTTTATGCAAACAAAAACCTTACTATGTGAATTGTGAATCGGCGTTCTTGACAAATTAATAAAATTAAATCTAATTCCCTCAATTTTTATGATTTAATTACTTTTTAAGATGATATTCTTTTCGAAATTAATTAACATATCCTTATAATTCAATCTTAACCTAATCCCTAATACCTGGTTGGGGGCCATGGCCCTCTCACCTAAATTGTGCCTCCCTCCCAGGTTGGGGGGCGATGGACCCTCCCACCTAAAACGTGCCTCAATCCTTGTAACAGAGTGCTATAGAAAACCTCATATTACACCAAGTTTGTGAAGAAAGTAAAAAAGCAAAATGGCAGCAGAAAATGTTCTCCACGTGAACGCAGCAGATCATGAAATTAGCTATGCAAATAATTCAGTTTTTCAAGTCTCTTCCCGTCTTTCATTAATCTTTTCTTCTTTTTTCTTTGAATATTTGAACAACTATCATGCTAACTTCTTTATATTTAATTACATGCTTTCAGAAAGAAGTAATATTGAAGGCGAGGCCAATCATTGAGGAATCCATCACAGCTGCGTTCAGCAAATTCGTTCCAACATGCATGAAGGTGGCAGACTTGGTTTGCTCTTCAGGTCCCAACACCTTCGTGGCTATATTGCTAGTTGTCAACATCATCTATGCGATATGTCAACAACAACTAAAATTACTAGAGTTCGAAGTGCTACTAAATGATCTCCCTGAGAAATACTTCAACTCTGTATTTAAGTCTGTTCCGAATTTCATTGATAAGCTGAAGAAAGAAAAAGGAGACATGGGGTGTTATGCTGGAGTAGAGAACAACAAGAGGAACATATTCATGGCGAGATCAAGTCCTCTCAATGTTTTCAAAGCTTATGCGTACCAATTTCAGAAGGACTTCACGAGATTTCTAAGCATGCGCTCCAAAGAAATTATACCCCCAAGGCCGTATGGTGCTAACCTTTATGGCTAGGAAAAACCAAAATCCCTCTTGACGAAGATTATGGTTGGGAGCTTCTTGCAAAATTTCTAATTAGAATTTCTAATCCTAAAATAATAAATAAACAGAGAGCTCTTGTTCTTATTCGAAACGGCTCGTGATCTTTAACCAATTCTGCGCTTCAATATAATTACCAGGAGTAAGCGTTATAGCCTGTTTCCAATACTCAGCAGCTTGATCGAACCAAGCCTCTGCTATTTCTGAATCCCCCTGTCGAATGGCCTGTTCTCCCCGGTCGAAATAGGCGGTTCAATTCCTTTCCTTAGAACCGTACTTGAGAGTTTCCTACCTCATACGGCTCGGCAGTCAATTCTTTTGGTGTCCCATTTTTTACCCTACCCTATATCCAAGTGAATAAGATGAATAAGATTTCTCATAGATCTATCGATTTGTCTCGGGTTAACCAAAAGGGGTTAATTCCATAAGTTTCAAATTTGAGGGGTTATTTCTTGGTTTCGTCCAGTCATTAATAACTTGATTATTTTTAGATAATAGTAGATAGAAACAACGCTAGTAAGGAGTCCTATTAAAACCAAGAAATATAGGCTTGTCTGCCATCCACACCAGAATAAATAGAGTTTACCGAAAAAACCTGCTAGTGGAGGAAGACCTCCTAGAGATAAGAGACATAGAGATAAAAAGAGAGCCAAAAAATGATCTTTTGTGTATAATCCTGCATAATCTCGAATGTTATCAGTTTCGGTACGTAGACCAAATAATACAATGCAAGCAAAAGTTCCTAGATTCATGGAGATATAGAACAACATATAAGTTATCATGCTCGCATATCTACCACTTGAGTCTCCAACAATTATTCCAATAATTACATATCCGA